>CM038143.1:169009832-169407631 GCA_021437245.1 Aegilops speltoides | reverse complement strand
CGTCTGCAATGTTAGCTTTGAATGAGCAAGAGTGACAAGTCAAAGTGAAGATTTTCCAAGCCTCCTTTTCCTTGTAATTTTCCAGTTGCACACCTTTGCCATATAAGAATCTTTATTGTTCTAAATTAGTTTGCAATTTATCGCTTTAATCCTATGTTAAATACCACTTAGTTGTTGCCATCCTTATGTGCAAATATTTCCATCGATGGAAGGGCGACTAAGAAATAACTTTCCTTCTTCAGTTTTATATATGGTTTCCTGTCATAACAAATAACAAGCAAAAACTATCATTTAGATGATGTAGTATCACATTTGTATGATCTATATTTTGTAGAAGTGAAAAATATATGGACAACTTTTCCTAAAATCAATTTCTATTTTTCATGCATTGATATATTTATGGAAACTCCTATTATATTACCATACAAATAGACAGGCACAGCAACGCGTGCCCATCATGATCTAGTGCACATCATAATAATCCTTGCAAGCAATGTGACTAATGAGTTAGTTGCGGGATGATGCATTACGGAACGAGTAAAGAGACCTGCCGGTAACAACATTGAACAAGGTATGAAGATACCGACGATCGAATCTCGGGCAAGTAACATACCGATGACAAAGGGAATAACGTATGTTGTAATTGCGGTTTGATCGATAAAGATCTTCATAGAATATGTGGGAGCCAATATGAGCATCCAAGTTCCGCTATTGGTTATTGACCGGAGAGGTGTCTTGGTCATGTCTACATAGTTCTCGAACCCGTAGGGTCCGCATGCTTAACGTTCGATGACGATTTGTATTATATGAGTTATGTAATCTGGTGATCAAATGTTGTTCGGTGTCTCGGATGAGATCACAGACATGACGAGGAGTCTCGAAATGGTCAAGAGGTAATGATTGATATATTGGATGATAGTATTCAGACACCGGAAGTGTTCCGGAATGTATCGGGTACATATCGGGGTACCGGTCGGGCACACTAGCCCACAAAGGGATGGCACGCCCCCCCACTCGAAAGGAGGACAAATTGGACTAGGAGAGGGGGCGGCGCCCCCCTTTCCTTCTCCACCTCTCTCTCTTCCCACCTTTCCCCCTCTGGTAAAAGGAAAGGGCGGGCTGAATCCTACTAGGAGCCCAAGTAGGACTCCTCTTACTTGGGGCACGCCTAGGGCCGGCCTCCTCCCCCTCCCTCCTTTATATATGTGGGGAGGGGGCGCCTACAACACACATCAATTGTTCCAAGCCGTGTGTGGTGCCCCTCTCCATAGTTTACGCCTCCGGTCATATTCACGTAGTGCTTAGGCGAAGCCCTGCGGGGAAAACTTCACCATCACCGTCACCACGCCGTCGTGCTGATGGAACTCTCCCTCGACACTTTGCTGGATCAAGAGTTCGAGGGACATCATCGAGCTGAACATGTCAGAACTCGGAGGTGTCGTACGTTTGGTGCTTTATGGTCAGAACGAGAAGAAGTTCAACTACATCAACCGCATTAGAAAAACGCTTCCGCTTTCAGTCTATGAGGGTACGTAGACACATCTCCCCCTCTCGTTGCTATGCATCTCCTAGTAGATCATGCGTGAGCATAGGATTTTTTTGAAATTGCATGCGACGTTCCCCAACAGTGGCATCCGAGCCAGGTCTATGCGTAGATGATATGGACGAGTAGAACACAAAGAGTTGTGGGTTGTGATCGTCATACTGCTTACCGCCAATGTCTTATTTTGATTCATCGATATTGTTGGATGAAGCGACTAAGACCAACCTTACATGACCACGTTCATGAGACCGGTTCCACCGACAAACATGCAACTAGTTTTGCATAAAGGTGGCTGGCGGGTTTCTGTTTCTCGAACTTTAGTTGAATCGAATTTGACTGCGGCCGGCCCTTGTTGAATGTTAAAATGGCAAACTTGATAAATCACCGTTGTGGTTTTGATGCATAGGTAAGAACAGTTCTTATTAGAAGCCCGTAGCAGCCACGTAAAACTTGCAACAATAAAGTAGAGGACGTCTAACTTGTTTTTGCAGGGCATGTTGTGATGTGATATTGTCAATACATGATGTGATATAAGTTGTTGTATGAGATGATCATGTTTTGTAGAAGTTATCGGCAACTGGCAGGAGCCTTATGGTTGTCGCCTTATTGTATGAAATGCAAACGCCATGTAATTGCTTTACTTTATCACTATACGTTAGCGATAGTTGTGGAAGCAATAGTTGGCGAGATGACCACGACGATACGATGGACATCAAGGTGTCAAGCCAATGATGATGGAGATCATGACGGTGCTTTGGAGATGGAGATCAAAGGCACAAGATGATAATGGCCATATCATGTCGCATATTTTGATTGCATGTGATGTTTATCTTTTATGCATCTTATTTTTCTTAGTATGGCAGTAGCATTATAAGATTATCCCCTACTAAAATTTCAAGGTATAAGTTTTACATATGGTTCGTCGTGCTAAGACACTATGTGATGATCAGGTGTGATAAGCTCCGCGTTCACATATGACGGGTGCAAGACAGTTTTGCACATGCGGAATACTCGGGTTAAACTTGACGAGCCTAGCATGTACAGACATGGCCTCGGAACACTGGAGACCGAAAGGTTGAACGTGAATCATATAGTAGATATGATCAACATAGAGATGTTCACCATTGAAGACTACTCCATCTCATGTGATGATCGGACATGGTTTAGTTGATTTGGATCACGTAATCATTTAGATGACTCAAGGGATGTCTACCTAAGTGGGAGTTCTTAAGTAGTATGATTAACTGGAGCGCACAGGCGACTAGGAGAGGCGACTAGGAGAGGCGACTAGGAGAGCCTTGCGCCGGTGGCCACTCTGGCCCCGGCGGCCACCCACCACGCCGGTGGCCACCTTGGCGCCGGCGTCCACCATACTCTCCTCTTCTCTTGGCTCTCCTTGGTGAATCTTCATCCCTTTTGGTGGTGGCTCAGACAAGTTGGTGGCCATGGTGCCGTTCAACCTCAACTTCAACCGTGGCAAGGAATTTCAGGCAATTGTTCGATACAAGTTTGGGCACCCTGTGGTGTTTTCACCAGGCTTTCGTCAAAAAGAGTTCATTCTGGTGGTTTCATTTGCTCGTGCCTCTTTCAAGTTGGATATTCATATGGTCAGTGTGGCTCTGCTTGCTTCCTTTGGTGCTTACACGCAAGGCTTTAGAGTTTGTCATCTTAAGGATAGATCGTTCAAGTTTTCAGTAGCTTCCAAATCAGTTGGTTTTCAAATTTACAATGAGGGTAGAGTGATTGAGAAAGACTTTGAGATGGTTTTCAATCTCTGGGGTGATGGTCGGCCTCGGTGGTTGCATGAAGAACGATTTTTTTACAAGGAAGAAGAGGCTGAATGGACGCTGGTTGGCCGTAATGGGAGAGCTGTGACGGTTGTTTCCGGCGATCACCGGAGCAGTTCACCGGAGCAAAGGTCCCGTTCAGTTTTCCAACGTCTCTCTGGCAACATTCAAGAAGAGCGTGATTCCAGCGTGCCACGCCTTACTGATGGAAATTTAGTGCCCCCTAATGAGCCTGAATCCACGCTGCATGGGCAGGTACGTAATGTACATGCGCACATTAATGACCCGCGGACGTGTTTTGTGTGTGGAGATGTCGGCCACATTGCCAGGTTCTGCACTCGGCCGAAATCTTCTGGGCTGTGGCCTTTCATCATATTTGAGCCCTTCAACAGCCCACCTGACGGTGCTTGGGCTCCGGGGTAAGTGGAGTCTTGGTTTTCACAGAGAGGGCCCGCCATCCAGATCAGGCAAGCGACATCATTCAAAGAGCTAGTCATGGGATTTTTTCCTAATTTTCAACCAAGGCAGGTGCCGGACTCCTCACATTCCTCTGCTCTCCCCTTTTGTGCCACTCCGTCGACTTCCTCGCCACCTACCTCTGTTTCTCCGCCAGTGCGCTGCACCACCAATGGCGAACATTCCAATCGACCCAATGCCATTCATTCCCCATGGCTTCCTGATACAGCACATTGAAGGGCGTACATGGGTTTCGCGGGTGGTGCTGCCGCGCCGTGCTCGCCGCCATGAAGACTGGGCTATTGCAACCATTCAGCCGCTACCTGATGAGGTACTATTTCCTAATGTTAGAGAGGTGCTAGAGGATTTTCTTCAACATGATCCAGTGGCTCAAGTCGGGGTGAGAGAGATTCAGCCCTGCCCATTCGGGGAAGCATATGTGCAGTTCAGGCATGTGAGATATAGAGACAGACTGGTTAGAGATAGCCCACATGCTTTTGGGGATGTTTTTATTTCGTTTACTAGGCACAATGAGGGTCGGAATTGGAGAAGGGTTAATTTCAATAGGGTCTGTTGGCTTCTGATTGTGGGGATTCCGTTTCAATAGATATTGCTGCAGCAGTAGCTCGATTCGCCAAGATTATCAGTTGGGAAAAAGAGGATGCGCTGAAGGGGAAAGTTCTGGTTAAGGCAAGAGTTACTGATTTACAGGAAATACCAAAGAGCTTAAGATGGACTGAAGGAGAGATGTTTGAGGGAGAACCCTTGACATTTTCAATTGAGGTTCTTATGGAAGAAATGCTGGGTGGGGTCCACCTGATGAGGACCCTATTCCACCTCCAGGCGTGGATCCACATCCTATCGCCCTCAATGCGAATGATATTCCTGGGTTTCATCATGCTGCAATCAATAATGAGCAAGATCATGAGGAAGATTGGGATTACTGGGAAGAACAGGGGCATTGGGCCTTTCCCCCTCTTGTCCAGGTGCCACAGCAGGTGATTCACGATGAAATTCTGGTGGATGACAACAAGGCAATCCCAAACAGTAGCATAACAACAACAGTTTCTCTGTCAGAAGGTCTCCTTTCTCACAATGTTGTGGGAGGTGTTAATAGCACCGATGAAGTTAACCAGGCTACTGCTGGTGAAGTTGCACCTGTCTTGGGTGTTGGTCTACTAAATCTTCTGCAAGCATGTCCTCCTGACATAGAGGAACATCCTGTGCTTGCCATGCCTGATCCTCCGGTTAATCCAGAGCCAATTATTCCTCAGGTTGCACCCCTGCCTCCACCAGCTGTTGCTGTAGAATTGGTGCCAGTTGTGGAGGCTGTGGAGGAGACTCAAGCTGCACTGGATCACCCTGCAATGGACCTTGCTATTGATGAGAAGCATGACTCACAGAAGCCAGTCCTCCCTTCTTCTTCTTCTAAGATTCCTAAACAGGATCATGTCAACAGTCAGGAAGTTCAGAAAGTTACTCTGCTGTCTGCTATGGAACAAGTTCATGAATCTGAGGGGTGTGTGGAGCCTCTACAGGTCAATTCTATGCAAGCTGGATCTTCCAAAGGTAATGTCTCACAGGTCAACTCACCTACTCCTAATGATTATTACAATTTAGTACAATCACATGCTTTCTCAGTTATTCATGGAGAACACTTAATCTCTGAAGAAGGCTTGGAATTATGGGTCAATCATTTTGCTCCATCATCACAGGAGGTCCCTAATGCACTCACAGTTGAGATTCCTATAAGTTGGTTCAATTTCATAATGAACCTATTGCTCAATCCTGATAGATTTGAATGGACTGTAAAACTGCTAAAATCTCCTTTATGGCACATTTTGACTGATAACTGCAATGAAGAGGACACTATGACATTCATAATACCTGCTGCTTGTTCTGTCACCCAGGCTCCTATTTGTCAGCAACTCAAAAATGCAAGCCAGGATAAAGAAAATGATGGTGTCAGTCCTGCAGCTCACTCATCCTCTGAGGCAAGCAGCCCCCTAAAGAGAATTTCTCCAAACAATATCATCCTTCTACCTGCTGGTGAGGCCATCTCTAGGAAGAGAAGAGGAAAAGGGCCATTGGTGGAGAACCAGGTAAGAAGGAGTGACAGAATTAGAGAGGAAAATAATGGGTACAAAAGAAATTCATGTGTTAATAAAGAGTGTCTACCATGCAATGCTGCTCCTCCTATCATTCAGAATAAGATTGTCAAA
The DNA here is from genome assembly GCA_021437245.1 of Aegilops speltoides. Taxonomy (NCBI): domain Eukaryota; kingdom Viridiplantae; phylum Streptophyta; class Magnoliopsida; order Poales; family Poaceae; genus Aegilops; species Aegilops speltoides. Next base: position 169,401,623 of record CM038143.1, on the reverse strand, counting down.
AACCTCACTAGTGCTTTTTGCAAGGTGGCTGAGGAGGATCTCCAGGAGAAGTTGGCTAAAAGGCCAAAGAAAAAAGAAGTGGAGCATGAGGAGTTGGCCAAGGTGTCTGAGGCCAAGGAAAACAACTTCAAGGATAGTTCTAGATGATTAGATCAGTCACTGATAGATGGGGGTCTAGGAAAGTGGCAACTTTTGCAATATGCTGGCTGCTTGTCTGGCTATGTATGAACTTACTTCTCAAGGGTTGTAAAACTATTATTTTGGTTAGTTGCTACTGCTTGGCCTGCATGGTGCCCATTCTCTGTGTGAATGATGTTAACTACTAGCTTAATGAATATATGATCTAGATCTTGCTGAAGCCCATTGTTATATGTGAGGGCAGAAATAAGGGCTCTGAGGGGCATTTGCATTGGCCCTCCACATGTTTCTTGTCTCAAGGGATGGACCTTGAGAAATTCACACAGAACATTAAGTTTACTCCATGAATAATCACAAGTCTTGGAATATTCTTAACTGGAACATCAGAGGTATCAATTCTGAAAATAAATGGTTGGCTATTAAACAGAAAATGGAGGAAAGTGCTGCTGGAATTCTCTTCTTACAAGAAACAAAAAGAGAAACTTTTGACCTAGCTTACATCAATAAGTTCTGCCCTAGAAGATTTAATAAGTTTGAATTCCTCCCTTCTATTGGAGCTTCTGGAGGAATTCTCATTGCTTGGAATGAAGGCCTTTTTAAGGGAGAATTAATGTTTTCTAATAAATTTTCTCTATCTGTCAAGTTCACCTGCAATAGCTCTGCACAAACATGGATTCTCACAAACATTTATGGACCATGTGAACAAGCTGATAAGGTAGAATTCCTCAACTGGTTTAGTAATATCCAAATGCCACCTGATGAAGACTGGATTTTAATGGGGGATTTCAATTTCATCAGATCACCTTCTGATGGAAATAAACCTGGGGGTGACATCAATCAAATGCTTCTTTTTAATGAACCCATCAGCAACTTAGGTTTGGTGGAGCTACCTCTGAAAGGCAGACAATACAGTTGGAGTAATATGCAAGAAATCCCCTGCTTGAAAAGTTGGACTGGTTTTTTAAATCTGCTGCTTGGATGACATCATTCCCTGACACAACTGCTCTGCCTCTAGCCAGACCCATTTCTGACCATCTCCCTTGTGTGGTTAAAGTGGGGACTTCAATACCTAAATCAAAAGTTTTTAGGTTTGAGAATTATTGGCTCAAGCATTCCTCCTTCAAAGACCTGGTCAAAAATGCTTGGGATATCCCTGTTGGCTATTCTGAACCTGCAAAAATCATCAATGCAAAACTGGAACACCTAAGAAGGAGCATCAAATTATGGATCAAGGATATGCCTTGCCTGAGGAAACAAATTGTTGATATCAATGAGTGTATATACCTGCTAGACCTATGTGAGGAATTCAGAATGCTAAGTACTTTTGAATGGAACTGCAGAAAGCTTTTGAAAGAACACCTAATGACCATTCTCACCAATCAAAAGATTTATTGGAAGCAAAGAGGGAAGATTAAGGGGGTCAAGTTTGGAGATGAAAATACTAAGTTCTTTCACACTAAAGCCTCAATCAACTTCAGACATAACAAAATTGCTATTCTCAGAAATGAGGACAATGTGGAAATTTCTGATCATGCAGGAAAAGCTGGAATTCTTTGGGAGGCTTTCAAAAAAAGGCTTGGCCAATCAGAAGGACACACAATGCATTTTGACCTGCAAAGTCTTCTGGGATAACAGAACAATCCTGAGATATTTCAAGATCTAGAAAAGCCTTTCTCTGATGAAGAAATCAATCAAATTGTCAAGGAGCTGCCACATGATAAATCACTAGGACCAGATGGGTTCAATAATGAGTTCATTCAATCTTGTTGGGATATTATAGGAATAGATGTCAAGAACCTCATCCATGCTTTTCATGCTGGAAACATCTCTTTGGAAAGCATCAACACTTCATACATCACTTTAATTCCAAAAAAAGAGGTGCCTATGACTCCTAATGATTTCAGGCCTATATCTCTATTGAATGGGGTGTTCAAAATTATTACAAAATTATTGGCCAATAGACTTCAAAAAATAATTTTGAAACTCATCCATATCAATCAGTATGGGTTCTTAAAAGACAGAGTGATTCAAGACTGTCTTGGCTGGTCCTATGAATATCTGCACCAATGTTTCAAATCAAGAAAGGAATTACTGGTCCTGAAATTAGATTTTGAAAAGGCTTTTGACACAATTGAACATCAAGCAATAATTGACATCCTGGGAGCAAAAGGTTTTGGGGAAAGGTGGATATCATGGATTCAAATCTTATTCAGTTCTGCTTCTTCTGCTGTTATGCTAAATGGGGTTCCTGGCAAAAAATTCTATTGTAGAAGGGGAGTCAGGCAAGGAGACCCTCTTTCCCCACTCCTATTTGTGTTGGCTGCTGATTTATTACAATCCATTCTCAATAAAGCAAGGGATATTGGACTGCTCACTGCTCCTATTCAACTTAACTCTTGCCCTGATTTCCCAATAGTGCAGTATGCAGATGACACATTGCTGGTTATGAAAGCAGATGCCAGAGAATTATTTTGTCTAAAAGCTCTTCTGAACTCTTTTGCCACAGCTACAGGTCTCAAAGTCAACTATCAGAAATCTATCATGGTTCCAATTAATATCAATGAGGATAGGGTTGATATCTTTACCAATACCTTGAACTGCCAAAGAGGAGCTTTCCCTTTCACTTACCTAGGACTCCCTCTGGGCTTATCCAAGCCCACTGTGGAGGAATGTATGCCAATGGTTCAAAGAATTGCAAAAAGGTTAGCTGGCTTGCCTACCTTCATGACAAGTGCTGGTAGACTTCTTCTGGTCAAATCTGTGTTGGCTTCCTTGCCAATATTTTTCATGGCTTGTATAGATATACCTGTAACTATCAAGCACCAAGTAATAAAGTATTTAAGGCACTGTTTATGGAGAGGTTCTGACATGGAGGATCACAGACCAGCCTCTGTTGCTTGGACAACTGTCTGTAGACCAAAGGTGCAAGGTGGTCTGGGAGTTATAGACATTTTTGCTCAAAACAAGGCTTTGCTAATGAAAAATCTTCATAAGTTTTACAATAGGCATGATATCCCTTGGGTGAACCTCATTTGGGAATCACACTACCAGGACAATAAATTACCAGGGAATGATTTGGTTGGGTCTTTCTGGTGGAGGTCCATCCTTCAATTAACAGATCAATATAAAGCCATGGCCAGATGTAACTTAGGGGATGGTAGAACTGCCTTCTTTTGGTCAGATTTGTGGGGCAATGTTGTATTACAGCAAGAATACCCCATCTTTATTCCTTTGTGCAAGATGCTACAATGACAGTTCAACAAGTGGTGAGTACTGAGTACCTTGAGGATTTGTTCCACCTGCCTCTGTCTAACCAAGCATACCAGCAGTTTCTGCTGTTAGAAGAAATTTGTCATGATTTGAGACAATCAGAATTTTTACATATGTCTGACACTTGGAGTTATATATGGGGCAACAGTAATTTCTCTGCTTCAAAGGCATACAGAGTGATCATAGGTGTCAAACAAGTTCCACCTCACTTTGCCTGGATTTGGAAGTCCTCATGTCAACCTAAGCACAAAATGTTCTTTTGGATGCTTCTGCATGATAGACTCAACACAAGAAACTTGCTAAGAAGGCAAACTATGATCTTGGAAGAATACACATGTGTTGTGATGAATTGCCAACAAGAAGAAACTCTGCACCATTTATTCTGGGGGTGCCAATTCTCTAGGATATGTTGGAATTTCATATGTCCACAAAGATCTCCAAACCTATCTGTGCTAGAGGCCTTCCAAGATCTGAAGGAAAAGTTGAATGTTCCTTTCTTCATGGAGATCATTATACTGGGATCTTGGGCTATCTGGATTTCTAGAAACAACAAGATTTTTGAAAACATTCAACCATCATTCCAAGCTTGGAAACAAATTTACTTTGAGGAACTCAAGCTGTTATCCCACAGGATCAAGGCTAAATATGCTGCAGAGTTCAACATCTGGCTGACTAGCTTGCTAGTCACTTGAGGAGCCCTTCTCTTAGTTTTATCTCTAGTTTTAGTTCTATTCTTAGCTTTTTCTTCAGGGGCTCATCTCAACCCCTTGTCTGTATAGCTTGTTTTGTTTTGTTTTTTTAGTTTTTATAGTTTTAGTTTTAGCTAGCTCCCATAGCTTGCTGTATAGTTTGTTTTGTGTTCTATTTTTCTGTTTTTCTTGGTTCTGTGCTACTCTTTTTATTTATTTTAATAAAAATTGCAGTGGGGTTTTACCCTACTGTTCATAGTCAAAAAAAAGTATGATTAACTGAACTTAATTTATCATGAACTTAGTCTTGATAGTTTTTGCATATCTATGTTGTAGATCTATGGCCCATGCTACCGTTCCCTTGAATTTTATTGCGTTCCTAGAGAAAGCTAAGTTGAAAGATGATGGTAGAAACTACATAGACTGGGTTCGTAACTTGAGGATTATCCTCATTGCTGCACAGAAGAATTATGTTCTTGATGCACCGCTAGGTGTGCCCCGTCGGTGTTAAAACCGCGGATCTCGAAATAGGGGTCCCAACTGTCGCCTAAGGCTAATGGTAATAGGAGGCAGGGGACACAATGTTTTACCCAGGTTCGGGCCCTCTCAATGCAGGTAATACCCTACTCCCTGCTTGATTGATCTTGATAATATGAGTACTACAAGAGTTGATATACCACGAGATCGTAGAGGCTAAACCCTAGAAGCTAGCCTATGACTATGATTGTTGTTGTCCTACGGACTAAACCCTCCAGTTTATATAGACACCGGAGGGGGCTAGGGTTACACAGAGTCGGTTACAGAGAAGGATATCTACATATCCGAATTGCCAAGCTTGCCTTCCACGCAAAGGAGAGTCCCATCCGGACACGGGACGAAGTCATCAATCTTGTATCTTCATAGTCCCAAAGTCTGACCAAAGTATATAGTCCGGCTGTCCGAGGACCCCTTAATCCAGGACTCCCTCAGTAGCCCCCGAACCAGGCTTCAATGACGATGAGTTTGGCGCGCAGATTGTCTTCGGCATTGCAAGGCGGGTTCTTCTCCAAATTCTCCAGAGCATCTGTTGTAGCGAGCAGTGTCTGGCTCCTCATCAATGTCGCACTCCTCGGCTTCTGTGCTTCAATAATGGCTATCTCCACATGTCGGGCGAATGTGAGAAGTCGGGGCATTTTTTCATTTGCCACCCTGACCATACATGTAAATTGTCTATTTAAAGAGTTGAGGATCCTCATATCCAAATCACACAATCTCCTCCCAGCGAGTATCCATCAGAGTGCGCCAGGAAGAAACCATCCCATCATGGCCGGCCGTCGCAGCTCCTCCTCCCGCTCCCGTAGCACTAGGCCATGCGATTGGGAGAAATGTTCTGTCCCCCACATCCCATTAGTAGAGTTGCAGACCAAGGGGTTTCTCCCGCCTGCGTACATGGTCCCCGTCCGAGCTGGACTAGCCACTTATAATGGCGAGGAGCAAGCGGAGAGTTCTCGAAACCCATCCAAGGGGGAGCGATTATGCTTTGTCCCCTATTTGCTAAGGGGACTCGGATTTCCAATCCATCCTTTCCTCCGCGGGCTACTGGAGTTCTATAGCCTCCAGCTGCATAATTTTACCCCAGCCTCCATACTGCATATCGCAGGCTATGTTGCCTTCTTCGAGCTATTTCTGGGTTGCGAAGCTCATTTCGAGCTGTGGAAGAGGCTATTCTGACTCGTACCCTGCACTCAGGAGGGGTCGGTATATCAAGTGGGCGGAGCCGAAATATGGCGCATCGCCGGGACCGGATACCTATCTGGTACCCCGAAGAAGACATCCGAAGACTAGCCTTCGGAGTAGTTCTACATGGAGGACGTCCCTCTGATACGTCCATTTTGCATCATCTTTTATATCAATATTTATTGCATTATGGGTTGTTATTACACATTATATATCAATACTTATGGCTATTCTCCCTTATTTTACAAGGTTTACCATGAAGAGGGGGAATGCCGACAGTAGGAATTCTGGCTGGAAAAGTAGCAAATATTGGAAACCTATTCTGCACAGCTCCAAAAATCCTGAAACTCCATGGAAGTTATTTTTGGCATTAATAAGAATTATTGGGCGAAGAAACTACCAGAGGGGGCCCACACCCAGGCCAGGAGGGTGGGGGCGTGCCCACCCCTGCTGGGCACGCCCCTATCTCCTAGGCCCTCTGGTGGCCCTCCGGTGCCCATCTTCTGCTATATGAAGGCTTTTACCCTGGAAAAAAAAATCAAAGGCAAGCTTATGGGACGAAACTCCGCCGCCACAAGGTGGAACCTTGGCAGAACCAATATAGAGCTCCGGCAGAGCTGTTCTGTCGGGGAAACTTCCCTCCGGGAGGGGGAAATCATCACCAACGATCCTCTTATCGGGAGGGGGTCAATCTCCATCAACATCTTCACCAGCACCATCTCCTCTCAAAACCCTAGTTCATCTGTTGTATCCAATCTTGTATCAAAACCACAAATTGGTACCTGTGGGTTGCTAGTAGTGTTGATTACTCCTTGTAGTTGATGCTAATTGGTTTACATGGTGGAAGATCATATGTTTATATCCTTAATGCATATTATTACTCCTCTGATTATGATCATGAATATGCTTTGTGAGTAGTTACATTTGTTCCTGAGGACATGGGTGAAGTCTTGCTATTAGTAGTCATGTGAATTTGGTATTCGTTCGATATTTCGATGAGATGTATGTTGTCTTTCCTCTAGTGGTGTTATGTGAACGTCGACTACATGACACTTCACCATTATTTGGGCCTATAGGAAGGCATTGGGAAGTAATAAGTAGATGATGGGTTGCTAGAGTAATAGAAGCTTAAACCCTAGTTTATGCGTTGCTTCGTAAGGGGCTGATTTGGATCCATATGTCTAATGTTGTGGTTAGGCTTACCTTAATACTTCTTTTGTAGTTGCGGATGCTTGCAATAGGGGTTAATCATAAGTGGGATGCTTGTCCAAGTAAGGGCAGTACCCAAGCACCGGTCCACCCACATATCAAATTATCAAAGTACTAAACGCGAATCATATGAGCGTGATGAAAACTAGCTTGACGATAATTCCCATGTGTCCTCAGGAGCGCTTTTCTCAATATAAGAAATTGTCCAGGCTTGTCCTTTGCTACAAAAAGGATTGGGCCACCTTGCTGCACTTTATTCACTTTCATTGCTTGTTACTCATTACAATTTATCTTGTCACAAAATATCTGTTACCTACAATTTCAGTGCTTGCAGAGAAAACCTTACTGAAAACCACTTGTCATTTCCTTCTACTCCTCGTTGGGTTCGGCACTCTTACTTATCGAAAGGACTACAATAGATCCCCTAAACTTGTGGCTCATCAAGACTCTTTTCTGGCGCCGTTGCCGGGGAGTGTAGCGCCTTAGGTGAGTGGAACTTGGTAAGGAAACATTTATATAGTGTGCTGAAATTTTCTGTCACTTGTTACTATGGAAACTAATCCTTTGAGGGGCTTGTTCGGGGTATCTTCACCCCGACCAGAAGAGCAAAGAGTTGCTCCTCAACCTACTGAACCTACTGAAAATATTTACTTTGAGATTCCTTCGGGTATGATAGAGAAACTGCTAGCTAATCACTTTGCAGGAGATGGAACATTGCATCCATATTTACACCATATCTTTGTGGATGAAGTTTGTGGATTATTTAAGCTTGCAGGTATTCCCGATGATGTTGTCAAAAGGAAGGTCTTCCCTTTATCTTTGAATGGAGATGCATTGACATGGTATAGGCTATGTGATGATACAAGATCTTGGAATTATAAACGATTGAAGTTGGAATTTCACCAGAAGTTCTATCCTATGCATCTTGTTCATCGTGATCGTAATTACATATATAATTTCTGGCCTCGCGAAGGAGAAAGCATAGCTCAAGCTTGGGGGAGGCTTAAGTCAATGTTATATTCATGCCTCAATCATGAGCTCTCCAGAGAAATGATTATTCAAAAAATTTATGCTCATCTTTCCCCAATGATCGCAACATGCTTGATACTTCCTGTGCTGGTTCTTATATGCTGAAGCCTATTGAATTCAAATGGGAATTATTGGAAAGAATTAAATGCAACTCTGAAGATTGGGGTTCCGACGATGGTAAGGAGTCAGGTATGACACCTAAGTTTGATTGTGTTAAATCTTTTATGGATACCGATGCTTTTTGTGGATTTAGCGCTAAGTATGGACTTGACTCTGAGATAGTAGCTTCTTTCTGTGAATCTTTGCTACTCACGTTGATCTCCCTAAGGAGAAGTGGTTTAAATATGGTCCTCCCATTGAAGTAAAAGTAGTTGCACCTATTATAGTTGAAAAAAGACTGTCACTTATAGTGATCCTGTTGTTCCTACTACTTATGTTAAGAAACCTCCTTTTCCTGTTAGGATAAAGGATCATGCTAAAACTTTGACTATTGTTCGTAAGAGTAATACTAGGACTTATACACCTCCTGAGAAAATTAAAGTTGGACCTAGTATTGCTATGGTTAAGATCTCTTGGCTGATGATATTGATGGGCATGTTATTTATTTCTGTGAACAGGCTACTAACATTGTTAGACCTGATGCTAAGATGTACAGACCTGTTGTAGGCATGCCTGTTATTTCTGTTAAGATAGGAGATCATTGTTATCATGGCTTATGTGATATTGGTGCTAGTGCTAGTGCAATACCCTATGACTTATATAAAGAAATTATGCATGATATTGCACCCGTTGAATTGGAAGGTATTGATGTTACTATCAAGCTTGCCAATAGAGACACCATTTCACCAATTGGGATTGTTAGAGATGTTGAAGTCTTGTGTGGGAAGGTTAAATATCCTGCTGATTTTCTTGTTCTTAGTTCCCCACAAGATGATTTTTTGTCCCATTATTTTTGGTAGACCCTTCTTGAATACTGTTAATGCTAAGATTGATTGTGAAAAGGATACTGTTACAATTGGCTTAGAGGGTATGTCTCATGAGTTTAATTTTGCTAAGTTTTGTAGACAACCTCGTGATAGAGAATAACCTAGTAAGGATGAGATTGTTGGTCTTGCTTCTATTGACGTGCCTCCTACTGATCCGTTAGAACAATATTTGCTAGACCATGAAAATGATATGTTTATGAATGAAAGAAGGGAAATAGATAAAGTGTTCCTTCAACAGGAACCTATTCTGAAACACAACCTACCGTTGAAATTCTAGGGGATCCCCCTCCACCCTAGGGTGATCCCGTGTTTGAACTCAAACCATTACCTGATAATCTTAAGTATGCTTATCTTGATGAAAAGAAAATATATCCTGTTATTATTAGTGCTAACCTTTCAGAGCAAGAAGAAGAAAGATTATTGAAAACTCTGAAGAAGCACCGTGTTGCTATTGGATATACTCTAGATGATCTCAAGGGCATTAGTCCCACGTTATGCCAACAAAAAATTAATTTGGAGGACGATGCCAAACTAGTTAGAGATCTTCAACGACGATTGAATCCTAAGATGAAAGAAGTGGTAAGAAAGGAGATACTAAAGCTCCTTGAGGCAGGTATAATTTATCCCGTTGCTGATAGTGATTGGGTAAGCCCTGTCCATTGTGTTCCTAAAAAGGGAGGTATTACTGTCGTTCCTAATGATAAAGATGAATTGATCCCGCAAAGAATTATTACAGGTTATAGGATGGTAATTGATTTCCGTAAATTAAATAAAGCTACTAAGAAAGATCATTACCCTTAACATTTTATCGATCAAATGCTAGAAAGACTATCCAAACACACACATTTCTGCTTTCTAGATGGTTATTCTGGTTTCTCTCAAATACCTGTATAAGCGAAGGATCAATCTGAAACAACTTTTACTTGCCCTTTCGATACTTTTGCTTATAGACGTATGCCTTTTGGTTTATGTAATGCACCTGCTACCTTTCAAAGATGCATGATGGATATATTCTCTAACTTTTGTGAAAAGATTTGTGAGGTATTCATGGATGATTTCTCCGTTTATGGATCCTCTTTTGATTATTGCTTGAGCAACCTTGATCTAGTTTTGCAGATATGCGAAGACACTAGTCTCCTCTTTAATTGGGAAAAGTGCCACTTTATGGTTAATGAAGGCATGTCTTGGGGCATAAGATTTCCGAGAGAGGTATTGAAGTTGATAAAGCCAAAGTTGATGCTATTGAAAAGATGCCATGTTCCAAGGACATAAAAGGTATAAGAAGTTTCCTTGGTCATGCCGGTTTTTATAGGAGGTTCATTAAGGACTTCTCTAAAATTTCTAAGCCTCTAACTAATTTATTGCAAAAAGATATTCCTTTTGTCTTTGATGATGATTGTGTAGAAGCATTTGAAATACTTAGGAAAGCTTTCATAACTGCACCTATTGTTCAACCACCTGATTGGAATTTACCCTTTGAAATTATGTGTGATGCTAGTGATTATGTTGTAGGTGATCTTCTAGGGCAAAGAGTTGATAAGAAATTGAATGTTATCCAGTATGCTAGTAAGACTCTTGATACTGCCCAGAGAAATTATGCTACTACTGAAAAAGATTTTTTAGCAGTTGTGTTTGCTTGTGATAAGTTTAGACCTTATATTGTTGATTCCAAAGTTACTATTCACACTGATCATGCTGCTATTGAATATCTTATGGAAAAGAAAGATGCTAAGCCTAGACTTATTAGACGGGTTCTCTTTCTCCAAGAATTTGACTTGCATATTATTGATAGAAAGGGAGCTGAGAACCCCGTTGCAGACAACTTGTCTAGGTTAGAGAATGTTCTTGATGACCCACTACCTATTGATGATAGCTTTTCGGATGAACAATTACCGGTCATTAATGCTTCTCGTACTACTCCTTGGTATGTTGATTATGCTAATTACATTGTTGCTAAATTTATACCACCTAGTTTCACATAGGAGCAAAAGAAAAAGTTCTTTTATGATTTGAGACATTAGTTCTAGGATGACCCACACCTTTATAAAGAAGGAGTAGATGGTGTTATTAGACATTGTGTACCTCAGCATGAACAGGAACAGATCCTACCCAAGTGTCACTCTGAATCATATGGAGGACACCACGCTAGAGATAGAACTGCACATAAGGTATTGCAATCTGGTTTTTATTGGCCTACTCTCTTCAAAGATGCTCGTAAGTTTGTCTTATCTTGTGATGAATGTCAAAGAATTGGTAATATTAGTAGACGTCAAGAAATGCCTGCGAATTATTCTCTTGTTATTGAACTGTTTGATGTTTGGGGCTTTAATTATATGGGAACTTTTCCTACCTCTAATGGTTACACACATATTTTAGTTGCTGTTGATTACGTTACTAAGTGGGTAGAAGCTATTCCAACTAGTAGTGCTGATCATAACACCTCTATTAAGATGCTTAAAGAAGTTATTTTTCCAAGGTTTGGAGTCCCTAGATATCTTATGACTGATGGTGGTTCACATTTTATTCATGGTGCTTTCCGTAAGATGTTTGCTAAGTATGATGTTAATCATAGAATCGCTTCTCCTTATCACCCGCAGTCTAGTGGTCAAGTAGAGTTGAGCAATAGAGAGCTCAAAATAATTTTGCAAAAGACTGTGAATAGATCTATAAAGAATTGGTCCAAAAAACTTGACGGTGCATTATGGGCCTATAGAACTGCATACAAAAATCCTATGGGTATATCTCCGTATAAAATGGTTTACGGAAAAGCTTGTCACTTACCTCTTGAACTTGAACATAAAGCATATTGGGCTATTAAAGAGCTCAACTATGATTTCAAACTTGCCGGTGAGAAGAGGTTATTTGATATTAGCTCACTTGATGAATGGAGAACCCAAGCCTATGAGAATGCCAAGCTATTCAAAGAAAAAGTCAAATGCTGGCATGATAAAAGGATACAAAAGCGTGAGTTTAACGTAGGTGATTATGTGTTATTATTCAACTCTCGTTTAAGATTTTTTGCAGGAAAACTTCTCTCTAAATGGGAAGGTCCTTATGTTATCGAGGAGGTCTATCATTCCGGTGCCATAAAAATCAACAACTTCGAAGGCACAAGTCCGAGGGTGGTGAACGGTCAAAGAATTAAACATTATATCTCAGGTAATCCTAACAATGTTGAAACTAATATTGTTGAGACGTAACCCCGGAGGAATACATAAGGGACACTTTCCAGAATGTTCCAGACTCCGAAAAGGAATAGGTATGTGGTACGGTAAGTAAACCAACTCCAAAACAATTCTAATGGCAATTTTTATCCATTTTGGAATATTTAAGAATTTTACGAAGAAAGAAGTAGTCCGGGAAGGACATGAGGCCTCCACGAGGGTGGAGGGCGCGCCCCCTGTCTCGTGGCCACCTCGTGTGCCTCCCGGACTCCATTTTCTTGCGCGTTACGTATTTTGGTCAGTGAAAATTCATTATAAAATCTCCCGAAGGCTTTGACCACCGTATCACGCAAATATCCTCTATTTTTGTTTCGAGCTGTTTTTCTGACAAATCTAGAGCATCATGACATCTCCAAGCGCTCCCATGGACAAGTTTTCCGAGAGGGTTATCAACCCCTATCTCGCGGAGGTGCTGCAACACCCTCAAACCATTGAGATGCGTGAGGGGTGCTGCACATCCGCGACATGGAGGGACCAAGGCGTACCAGAAGCGTGGAGACAAAGCTCGAAGCCATGGAGCAACAAGTCTTCAAGTGCCAAGGGATGGTGGAGCATGGACTCAACGCCAACCAGATGATAATCACAGAGTTCGCCAACAACCACAAGCTAGATGCCAAGATTTAAGGATCCCGGAGACTCAATCATCCTTCTATGATGGTGAGCCTATACCTTGGAAGATGGATGACAAGCCTACATCATCAACAACTCCTACTTCACCACCTCCGAGGACATAATCACATGGGTATGCGTGAAGGAAATATGCCCTAGAGGCAATAATAAAGTTATTATTTATTTCCTTATTTCATGATAAATGTTTATTATTCATGCTAGAATTGTATTAACCGGAAACATAATACATGTGTGAATATATAGACAAACAGAGTGTCACTAGTATGCCTCTACTTGACTAGCTTGTTAATCAAAGATGGTTATGTTTCCTAACCATGGACAAAGAGTTGTTATTTGATTAACGGGATCACATCATTAGTTGAATGATCTGATTGACATGACCCATTCCGTTAGCTTAGCACCCGATCGTTTAGTATCTTGCTATTGCTTTCTTCATGACTTATACATGTTCCTATGACTATGAGATTATGCAACTCCCGTTTACCGAAGGAACACTTTGGGTGCTACCAAACGTCACAACATAACTGGGTGATTATAAAGGAGTACTACAGGTGTCTCCAAAGGTACATGTTGGGTTGGCGTATTTCGAGATAAGGATTTGTCACTCCGATTGTCGGAGAGGTATCTCTGGGCCCACTCGGTAATGCACATCACTATAAGCCTTGCAAGCATTGTAACTAATGAGTTAGTTGCGGGATGATGTATTACGGAACGAGTAAAGAGACTTGCCGGTAACGAGATTGAACTAGGTATTGAGATACCGACGATCGAATCTCGAGCAAGTAACATACCGAGGACAAAGGGAACAACGTATGTTGTTATGCGGTCTGACCGATAAAGATCTTCGTAGAATATGTGGGAGCCAATATGAGCATCCAGGTTCCGCTATTGTTTATTGACCAGAAACGTGTTTCGGTCATGTCTACATTGTTCTCGAACACGTAGGGTCCGCACGCTTAAGGTTTCGATGACAGTTATATTATGAGTTCACATGTTTTGACGTACCAAAGGAGTTCAGAGTCCCGGATGAGATCGGAGACATGACGAGGAGTCTCGAAATGGTCGAGACGTAAAGATTCATATATTGGATGATATGGTTAGGCCAAGGGGTCAAGCCCATGAGGCTTTAGGTCGGTGCAAAAGGAGTTTTGCGGAGGCCAGGGGCCAAACGCCAGAGACCCTGGCGTCTGGCCCTGGCCCAGACGCCGAGGACCATGGCGTCTGGGCCAGACGCCAAGGATTGTGGCGTTTGGTCCTGGAGTCCGAGTGGGACTCTTGCCTTTCGGGCAAAACCGACTTTGAGGAGGCTTTTGCTCCAAGTTTCGACCCCGGGGCTCAACATATAAATAGAGGGGCAGGGCTAGCACCAAAGACACAACAATTGATCCCTTGGATCACTTAGCCATGTGCGGTGCCCCCCTCCACCATAGTCCACCTTGATAATATGTGCTTAGGCGAAGCCCTGTGACGGTAGAACATCAATATCATCACCACGCCGTCGTGCTGACGGAACTCTCCCTCGACACTCGGCTGGATCGGAGTTCGAGGGACGTCATCAAGCTGAACGTGTGCTAGAACTCGGAGGTGCCATAGTTTCGGTGCTTGATTGGTCGGGCCGTGAAGACGTACGACTACATCAACCGCGTTGTGCTAACGCTTCCGCTTACGGTCTACAAGGGTATGTAGACAACACTCTCCCCTCTCGTTGCTATACATCACCATGATCTTGCGTGTGCGTAGGAAATTTTTTTGAAATTACTACATTCCACAACAGTGGTATCAGAGCCTAGGTTTTATGGTTTGATGTTATATGCACGAGTAGAACACAAGTGAGTTGTGGGCGATATAAGTCATACTGCTTACCAGCATGTCATACTTTGGTTCGGCGGTATTGTTGGATGAAGTGGCCCGAACCGACATTACGCGTACGCTTACGCGAGACTGGTTCTACCGCCGTGCTTTGCACACAGGTGGCTAGCGGGTGTCAGTTTCTCCAACTTTAGTTGAACCGAGTGTGGCTACGCCCGGTCCTTGCGAAGGTTAAAACAGCACCAACTTGACAAACTATCGTTGTGGTTTTGATGCGTAGGTGAGATTGGTTCTTGCTTAAGCCCATAGCAGCCACGTAAAACTTGCAACAACAAAGTAGAGGACGTCTAACTTGTTTTTGCAGGGCATGTTGTGATGTGATATGGTCAAGACATGATGCTAAATTTTATTGTATGAGATGATCATGTTTTGTAACCGAAGTTATCGGCAATCGGCGAGAGCCATATGGTTGTCGCTTATTGTATGCAATGCAATCGCTTCTGTAATGCTTTACTTTATCACTAAGCGGTAGCGATAGTCGAGAAGCATAAGATTGGCGAGACGACAACGATGCTACGATGGAGATCAAGGTGTCGCGCCGGTGACGATGGTGATCATGACGGTGCTTCGGAGATGGAGATCACAAGCACAAGATGATGATGGCCATATCATATCACTTATATTGATTGCATGTGATGTTTATCTTTTATGCATCTTATCTTGGTTTGATTGACGGTAGCATTTTAAGATGATCTCTCACTAATTATCAAGAAGTGTTCTCCCTGAGTATGCACCGTTGCCAAAGTTCGTCGTGCCCAGACACCACATGATGATCGGGCGTGATAAGCTCTATGTCCATCTACAACGGGTGCAAGCCAGTTTTGCACACGCGGAATACTCAGGTTAAACTTGACGAGCCTAGCATATGCAGATATGGCCTCGGAGCACGGAGACCGAAAGGTCGAGCGTGAATCATATACTAGATATGATCAACATAGTGATGTTCACCATTGAAAACTACTCCATCTCACGTGATGATCGGTTATGGTTTAGTTGATTTGGATCACGTGATCACTTAGATGACTAGAGAGATGTCTGTCTAAGTGGGAGTTCTTAAGTAATATGATTAATTTAACTTAAATTTATCATGAACTTAGTCCTGGTAGTATTTTGCAAATTATGTTGTGAGATCAATAGCTTGCGTTGTTGCTTTCATATGTTTATTTTGATATGTTCCTAGAGAAAAATGTATTGAAAAATGTTAGTAGCAATGATGCAGATTGGATCCGTGATCTGAGGTTTATCCTCATTGCTGCACAGAAGTATTATGTCCTTAATGCACCGCTAGGTGACAGACCTATTGCAGGAGCAGATGCAGACGTTATGAACGTTTGGCTAGCTCAATATGATGACTACTTGATAGTTTAAGTGCACCATGCTTAACGGCTTAGAATTGGGACTTCAAAGACGTTTTGAACGTCATGGACCATATGAGATGTTCCAGGAGTTGAAGTTAATATTTCAAGCAAATACCTAAGTTGAGAGATATGAAGTCTCCAACAAGTTCTATAGCTAAAAGATGGAGGAGAATCGCTAAACTAGTGAGCATGTGCTCAGATTGTCTGGGTACTACAATCGCTTGAATCAAGTGGGAGTTAATCTTCCAGATAAGATAGTGATTGACAGAATTCTCTAGTCACCATCACCAAGTTAGTAGAACTTCATGATGAACTATAGTATGCAAGGGATGATGAAAATGATTCCCGAGTTTTTCATGATGACGAAATCGATGAAGGTAGAAATCAAGAAAGAACATCAAGTGTT
This sequence comes from Aegilops speltoides, assembly GCA_021437245.1. NCBI lineage: Eukaryota > Viridiplantae > Streptophyta > Magnoliopsida > Poales > Poaceae > Aegilops > Aegilops speltoides. The sequence continues at coordinate 169,385,099 of CM038143.1, read as the reverse complement.
GGTGGTTGACAAGACCACTAGTTTCAAGAAAAGGGCAAAGGGATAGAAGGGAACTTCAAGAAGAACGGCAAGCAAGTTGCTGCTCAAGTGAAGAAGCCCAAGTCTGGACCTAAGCGACACTAAGTGCTTCTACCGCAAAGGGACTGGTCATTTGAAGCGTAACTACCCCAAGTATTTGGCGGATAAGAAGGATGGCAAAGTGAACAAAGGTATATTTGATATACATGTTATTGATGTGTACTTTACTAGTGTTTATAGCAACCCCTCGGTATTTGGTACTGGTTCGGTTGCTAAGAGTAGTAACTCAAACGGAGTTGCGAATAAATGAAACTAGTTAAGGGTGAAGTGACGATGTGTGTTGAAAGTAGTTTCAAGATTGATATGATCATCATCGCACACTCCCTGTACTTTCGGGATTAGTGTTGAACCTAAATAAATGTTATTTGGTGCTTGCGTTGAGCATGAATATGATTTGATCGTGTTTATTGCAATACATTTATTCATTTAAGTAAGAGAACAAACAGTTGTTCTGTTTACATGAATAAAACCTTATATGGTTACACACCCAATGAAAATGGTTCATTGGATCTCGATCGTAGTGATACACATATTCATAATATTGAAACCAAAAGATGCAAAGTTAATAATGATAGTGCAACTTATTTGTTGGCACTGCCGTTTAGGTCATATTGCTGTAAAGCGCATGAAGAAACTCCATGCTGATGGGATTTTGGAATCACTTGATTATGAATCACTTGATGCTTGCGAACCATGCCTTGTGGGCAAGTTGACTATGACTCCGTTCTCCAGAACAGTGGAGCGAGCAACTGACTTATTGGAAATAATACATACTGATGTATGCGATCCGATGAGTGTTAAGGCTCGCGGCGGGTATCGTTATTTTCTGACCTTCACAGATGATTTAAGCAGATATGGGTATATCTACTTGATGAAACATAAGTCTGAAACATTTGAAAAGTTCAAAGAATTTCAGAGTGAAGTGGAAAATCATCGTGACAAGAAAATAAGGTTTCTACGATCTGATCGCGGAGACAAATATTTGAGTTACGAGTTTGGTCTTCAATTAAAACAATGTGGAATAGTTTCACAAATTCATGCCACCTGGAACACCACATCATAATGGTGCGTCCGAACGTCATAACCGTACTTTATTGGATATAGTACAATCTATGATGTTTCTTACCGATTTACCAATATCGTTTTGGGATCATGCATTAGAGACAGCTGCATTCACGTTAAATAGGGCACCATCTAAATCCGTTGAGACGACACTATATGAACTGTGGTTTAGGAAGAAACCAAAGTTGTCGTTTCTTAAAGTTTGGGGTTGTGATGCTTATGTGAAAAAGTTTCATCCTGATAAGCTCAAACCCACATCAAAGAAATGTGTCCTCATAGGATACCCAAAGGAGACTGTTGGGTACACCTTCTATCATAGATCCGAAGACAAGACATTCGTTACTGAGAATGGATCCTTTCCAGAGAAGGAGTTTCTCTCGAAAGAAGTGAGTGGGAGGAAAGTAAAACTTGATAAGGTAATTGTACCTTCTCCCTTATTGGAAAGTAGTTCATCACAGAAATATGTTCCTGTGACTACTACACCAATTAGTGAGGAAGCTAATGATGATGATCATGTAACTTCAGATCAAGTTACTACCGAACCTCGTAGGTCAACCAGAGTGAGATCCGCACTGAGTGGTACGGTAATCCCATTCGGAGGTCATGTTACTTGACCATGACGAACCTACGAACTATGAGGAAGCGATGATGAGCCCAGATTCCATAAAATGGTTTGAGGCCATGAAATCGAGATATGATTCATGTATGAGAACAAAGTATGGACTTTGATGGATTTGCCCGATGATCGTCAAACCATAGAAAATAAATGGATCTTCAAGAGGAAGACGGACGTTGATAGTAGTGTTACTATCTACAAAGCTAGACTTGTCGAAAAAGGTTTTTGACAAAGTTCAAGGTGTTGACTACGATGAAATTTTCTCACTCGTAGCGATGCTTAAGTCTGTCCAAATCATGTTAGCAATTGCCGCATTTTTATGAAATCTGGCAAATGGATAAAAAAACTACATTCCTTAGTGGATTTAAAGAAGAGTTGTATATGATGCAACCAGAAGGTTTTGTCAATCCTAAAGGTGCTGACAAAATACGCAAGCTCCAGCGATCCATCTATGGACTGGTGCAAGCATCTCGGAGTTGGAATATACGCTTTGATAAGTTGATCAAAGCATATAGTTTCATATAGACTTGCGGTGAAGCCTGTATTTACAAGAAAGTGAGTGGGAGCACTACAACATTTCTGATAAGTATATGTGAATGACATATTGTAGATCGGAAATAATGTAGAATTATTCTGCAAAGCATAAAGGAGTGTTTGAAAGGGGGTTTTCAAAGAAAAACCTCGGTGAAGCTACTTACATATTGAGCATCAAGATGTATTGAGATATATCAAGATGCTTGATAAGTTTTTCAATGAGTACATACCTTGACAAGATTTTGAAGTAGTTAAAAATGGAACAGTCAAAGAAAGAGTTCTTGCCTGTGTTACAAGGTGTGAAATTGAGTAAGACTCAAAACCCGACCACGGCAGAAGATAGAAAGAGAATGAAAGTCATTCCCTATGCCTTGTCCATAGGTTCTATAAAGTATGCCATGTTGTGTACCAGATCTATTATATACCCTACACTGAGTTTGGCAAGGGAGTACAATAGTGATCTAGGAGTAGATCACTGGACAGCGGTCAAAATTATCCTTAGTGGAATAAGGATATGTTTCTCGATTATGGAAGTGACAAAAGGTTCGTCGTAAAGGGTTACGTCGATGCAAGTTTTGACACCGATCTGGATGACTCTAAGTCTCGATCTAGATACATATTGAAAGTGGGAGCAATTAGCTAGAGTAGCTCCATGCAGAGAATTGTAGACATAGAAAATTGCAAAATACATTACGGATCTGATTGTGACAGACCCGTTGCTAAAATTATCTCATAAGCAAAACATGATCACACCTTAGTACTCTTTGGGTGTTAATAACATAGCGATGTGAACTAGATTATTGACTCTAGTAAACCCTTTGGGTGTTGATAACATGACGATGTGAACTATGGGTGCTAATCACATGGTGATGTGAATTATTCACATGGCGATGTGAACTAGATTATTGACTCTAGTGCAAGTGGGAGACTGAAGGAAATATGCCCTAGAGGCAATAATAAAGTTATTATTTATTTCCTTATTTCATGATAAATGTTTATTATTCATGCTAGAATTGTATTAACCGGAAACATAATACATGTGTGAATATATAGACAAACAGAGTGTCACTAGTATGCCTCTACTTGACTAGCTTGTTAATCAAAGATGGTTACGTTTCCTAACCATGGACAAAGAGTTGTTATTTGATTAACGGGATCACATCATTAGTTGAATGATCTGATTGACATGACCCATTCCGTTCGCTTAGCACCCGATCGTTTAGTATGTTGCTATTGCTTTCTTCATGACTTATACATGTTCCTATGACTATGAGATTATGCAACTCCCGTTTATCGGAGGAACACTTTGGGTGCTACCAAACGTCACAACGTAACTGTGTGATTATAAAGGAGTACTACAGGTGTCTCCAAAGGTACATGTTGGTTTGGCGTATTTCGAGATTAGGATTTGTCACTCCGATTGTCGGAGAGGTATCTCTGGGCCCACTCGGTAATGCACATCACTATAAGCCTTGCAAGCATTGTAACTAATGAGTTAGTTGCGGGATGATGTATTACGGAACGAGTAAAGAGACTTGCCGGTAACGAGATTGAACAAGGTATTGAGATACCGACGATCGAATCTCGGGCAAGTAACATACCGATGACAAAGGGAACAACGTATGTTGTTATTTGGTCTGACCTATAAAGATCTTCGTAGAATATGTGGGAGCCAATATGAGCATCCAGGTTCCGCTATTGTTTATTGACCGGAAACATGTTTCGGTCATGTCTACATTGTTCTCGAACCCGTAGGGTCCGCACGCTTAAGGTTTCGATGACAGTTATATTATGAGTTCACATGTTTTGATGTACCGAAGGAGTTCGGAGTCCTGGATGAGATCGGGGACATGACGAGGAGTCTCGAAATAGTCGAGACGTAAAGATTCATATATTGGATGATATGGTTAGGCCAAGGGGTCAAGCCCATGAGGCTTTAGGTCGGTGCAAAAGGAGTTTTGCGGAGGCCAGGGGTCTAAACGCCAGAGACCCTGGCGTCTGGCCCTGGGCCAGACGCCGAGGCCCATGGCGTCTGGACCAGACTCCAAGGATTGTGGAGTTTGGTCCTGGAGTCTGAGTGGGACTCTTGCCTTTCGGGCAAAACCGACTTTGAGGAGGCTTTTGCTCGGGGCTCAACATATAAATAGAGGGGCAGAGCTAGCACCAAAGACACAACAATTGATCCCTTGGATCTCTTAGCCGTGTGCGGTGCCCCCCTCCACCATAATCCACCTCGAGAATATCATAGCAGGTGCTTAGGTGAAGCCCTGCGACGGTAGAACATCAATATCGTCACCACGCCGTCGTGCTGAAGGAACTCTCCCTCGACACTCGGCTGGATCGGAGTTCGAGGGACGTCATCGAGCTAAATGTGTGCTAGAACTCGGAGGTGCCGTAGTTTCAGTGCTTGATTGGTCGGGCCATGAAGACGTACGACTACATCAACCGCGTTGTGCTAATGCGTCCGCTTACGGTCTACAAGGGTATGTAGACAACACTCTCCCCTCTCGTTGCTATACATCACCATGATCTTGCGTGTGCGTAGCAAATTTTTTGAAATTACTACGTTCCCCAACAATGGGCACTTCCCTTGGCAACTGCCAAGCTTGGGGGAGGTGCCCCGATATCGTATCACCATCACACTCCTATCTTTTCCGTTTTATTTAGTTCGATCCTTTTAGTAGTATCTTGATCTAGCAGATTGAAGTTTTAGTATCAACTAATTTTGAGTTTTGCTTTGTGATCTATTTATGTAATCGAGTCCGTGAGCTATCTATATTAAAGATTAGTGTTGAGTCAAGGGCTTTGCTATCTTGCTATGATCTTGAGGAAGTAGAAAGAACAAAAAGAATAAGAGAGTTCATATTGATCTTATGGATAGTACTGACTTCACACATAGAAAGTATGAGGCATAAAAGTTGTTGAGAGTTGACAAACGTAGTTTTAGTCATCGTTGCAATTAATAGAAAGTAATCAGGAAAGAGAGGTTCACATACAAATATATTATCTTGGACATCTTTTATGATTGTGAAGCACTCATTAAGTATGACATGTTAAAAGAGTTGATGTTGAACAAGGAAGACAACATAATGGTTTGTGTTTTCTCACATCTCAGTTAAAGTATATTGTCATTGACCTTCTGAACATGTTGAGCTTGCCTTTCCCCCTCATGCTAGCCAAATTCCTTGCACCAAGTAGAGATACTACTTGTGCTTCCAAATATCCTTAAACCCAGTTTTGCCATGAGAGTCCACCATACCTACCTATGGATTGAGTAAGATCCTTCAAGTAAGTTGTCATGTTGCAGGCAATAAAAATTGCTCTCTAAATATGTATGACTTATTAGTGCAGAGAAAATAAGCTTTATACGATCTTGTTGTGGAAGCAATAAAAGCGACGGACTGCATAATAAAGGTCCATATAAAAGTGGCAATATAAAGTGACGTTCTTTTTCATTAAGATTTTATGCATCCAACCCTAAAAGCACATGAGAACCTCTGCTTCCCTCTGCGAAGGGCCTATCTTTTACTTTATGTTTTTACTTTATGCTTGAGTCAAGGTGATCTTCACCTTTCCCTTTTTCATTTTATCCTTTGGCAAACTCCTCGTGTTTGAAAGATCATAATATATATATCCAATTGGATGTAAGTTAGCATGAACTATTATTGTTGACGTCACCTAAAGGTGAATACGTTGGGAGGCAACACATTAAGCCCCTATCTTTCTCAGTGTCCGGCTGAAACTCCATAACCACAAGTACTGCGTGAGTGTAAGCAATTGTAGAAGACTACATGATAGTTGAGTATGTGTGCTTGCTGAAAAGCTCTATTCTTGACTCTTTGTGATGTTATGATAAATTGCAATTGCTTCAATGACTGAGATTATAGTTTGTTAGTTCCCAATGAAGTTTCTGAACCATACTTTACATTGGGATTGATCGTTACTTGAGCATAAGAAATCATGTGACAAAATCTATATATGTTACAGTTATAAGAATGATCATGATGCCCTCATGTCCGTATTTTATTTTTATCGACACCTCTATCTCTAAACGTGTGGGCATATTTTTCGATAGCGGCTCCCACCTGAGGACAAGCAAGGTCTAAGCTTGGGCGAGTTGATACGTACATTTTGCATCATGCTTTTATATCAATATGTATTGCATTTTGGGCTGTTATTACACATTATATATCAATACGTATGGCTATTCTCTCTTATTTTACAAGGTTTACCATGAAGAGGGGGAATGCCGGCAGCTGAATTCTGGCTGGAAAAGGAGCAAATATTGGAAACCTATTTTGCACAGCTCCAAAAATCCTGAAACTCCACGGAAGTTATTTTTGGAATTAATAAGAATTATTGAGCGAAGAAACTACCAGAGGGGGCCCACACCCAGGCCAGGAGGGTAGGGGGCGCGCCCACCGCTACTAGGCACACCCCCTTGTCTCCTGGGCCCCCTGGTAGCCCTCCGGTGCCCATCTTCTGCTATATGAAGGCTTTTACCCTGGAAAAAATCAGAGGCAAGCTTACGGGACGAAACTCCGCCGCCACGAGGAGAAACCTTGGCGGAACTAATCTAGAGCTCCGGCAGAGCTGTTCTGCCAGAGAAACTTCCCTCCGGGAGGGGAGAAATCATCACCATCGTCATCACCAATGATCCTCTCATCAGGAGGGGGTCAATCTCCATCAACATCTTCACCATCACCATCTCCTCTCAAAACCCTAGTTCATCTCTTGTATCCAATCTTGTATCAAAACCACAAATTGGTACCTGTGGGTTGCTAGTAGTGTTGATTACTCCTTGTACTTGATGCTAATTGGTTTACTTGGTGGAAGATCATATGTTAAGATCCTTAATGCATATTATTACTCCTCTGATTATGACATGAATATGCTTTGTGAGTAGTTATGTTTGTTCCTGAGGACATGGGTGAAGTCTTGCTACTAGTAGTCATGTGAATTTGGTATTCGTTTGATATTTTGATGAGATGTATGTTGTCTTTCCTCTAGTGGTGTTATGTGAACGTCGACTACATGACACTTCACCATTATTTGGGCCTAGAGGAAGGCATTGGGAAGTAATAAGTATATGATGGGTTGCTAGAGTGACAGAAGCTTAAACCCTAGTTTATGCGTTGCTTCGTAAGTGGCTGATTTGGATCCATATGTCTAATGCTGTCGTTGGGTTTACCTTAATACTTCTTTTGTAGTTGTGGATGCTTGCAATAGGGGTTAATCATAAGTGGGATGCTTGTCCAAGTATGGGCAGTACCAAAGCACCGGTCCACCCACATATCAAATTATCAAAGTACCGAACGCGAATCATATGAGCGTGATGAAAACTAGCTTGACGATAATTCCCATGTGTCCTCGGGAGCTCTTTTCTCATTATAAGAAATTGTCCAGGCTTGTCCTTTGCTACAAAAAGGATTGGGCCACCTTGCTGCACTTTATTTACTTTCATTGCTTGTTACTCGTTACAATTTATCTTATCACAGAACTATCTGTTACCTACAACTTCAGTGCTTGCAGAGAAAACCTTACTGAAAACCGTTTGTCATTTCCTTCTGCTCCTCGTTGGGTTCGACACTCTTACTTATCGAAAGGACTATGATACCCTACACTTGTGGGTCATCACCCTCTTCTGGACCCTATTCGGAAGGGCCTTCCCGAGTTTGTAAATGCCCCGTTGAAGAAACGCCATAGCTGGCGCCCCCGGAGCTCCCAGGAAGAAGATAACAGAGAGATCCTTTTCCTGATGAACATGATAGAGATGCTAGCCAAATCAGGACTGACAATAATTGAGGTTATGTCCATATGTGTAATTCAGGGTGTGCAGTCACTTCAATATCGGGGGAAACCCATGTGGCACTTCAATGGAGAAGACGATGCCACCCGCTGCGGCCGTAAAGGTCCGGACTCCACCACTACTCTAGAGAAGATACTATCCGATTTCTACAAAGGAGAAGAAGAGGAGTTCATCCGTATCAAACCGTGGGATGGATTCTCCATGTACAACCCCCCAAGTTGGGTGAGCTGTTATCTTTTATTCCAGTCTTTCCCTTATTTTTTAGCACAAATGTTTACCTTGTTAATTCATAGCAGGAACTACGAAAAGCTATGAGGGAGGTTCACAGCCCGCCTCCACAGCCAGAGGACCCCAACCGGGCCCTCGACCCAGGACTCAAAGAAGATTCGGACACAGTTGTGGAGCTCGTCGATAGGACATTTTATCAGTTAAGCTGCAATGGTGTGTTGGTGGCCATCATAGCTGATTATCCTGGCCTGCTCCCCGCATCACATGTAAGTAAGACCAGAGTCCCAACATCCAAAAAGGAATCCCTCTTTGCGCCTTAACCACCGCACATGTATTGCGTTTTACAGGGAAGGCCATTGGGACGCCATGCCGAACCCGCGGTGACTCATCTACAAGGGGCACCAAAGCCGGGTAGGCTCAAAAGGAAGGCGGTCAGGACCGAAACACCGTTGCAAAGGTATGTTTAAAAACCTGCCGCAGAATTATCATCATTAAAATATAACAATGACTGTTGCCTCCTGGCAGAAAAAGCGCTCGCCGGACTATATCCGGACAGCCTGCCGGCCGCGCCTCCACTAGCCAGACTCCGAGGCCGGACTCTAGGGCAGAGGTCGACGCAGGGACAACGCTGGATGATCCTCCTACAGAGGATGCGAATAGATTCTCCGCTACAAACTCCAAAGTGGAGAGCGCCATGAATCATAGGCGCCGATGGGCCGCGCTACGCGACCATAATTTCTCTGAAGAGGCATTCAATGCCTTCAACTCAGGGGAAGCGTACATCCGGGCTGCTCAAAATGGCCTCGCCAGAGCCAGGGACCAGTACGTAAAGGATATACGAGTAAGAAAATTTGATAAGTATGTATATCACTAGCCCTTGAGACTTGAAAGAGTTGGCACAACTGATTTAAGGACCCTCGTGTGCGTAGGCTCTCACAGAGAAGAATACCCAGCTGTCTAAAGAGCTGGAGGATTGCAAAGCCCAACTGCGGACCGCAATTGCCGGAATGGAGGAGTCCACGAGGGCCCCATCTGGTAATACTTGTTTTGATCGAAAATGATATAATGGCGTGTACCAGTTAGTATTCGACATGAATGCAAATGTAACAATAGATTCTGCAAACAATCCCGGAGGCGATCCGGAGATCGTACTAGAGGATGAGCAACATGCTCAACGATAGCTGAAGGCTGGCGAGCGTGTGCTTACAAAGGTTATACAGGAGAACAATAATCTCTAGGACTCGAACATCCGACTGGATGTCGAATTAAAGGATGTTCGGGCCTAGCTTGCTGACTCCGTGAAGGAGAATAAGAGGCTTAGACGCGGCATATTTAGTAAGTGCTCTAACAAACCACTATAAAGTTCGGCGAAGAAGCGTGCTAACATAACTATGTCTGTAGTTATGTTGGCAGGTCGTCCTGAAGATGAGATGCCCGGATCTGCCGGCGATCTTCTGCAGGAGCTCTCACAACTGCACGAACAAGTTCGGCAGGTGATGCAAGGCATTGCCCAGGCCTTATGGCCATCCGCCTCCCTGCCAGGATGCATGGGGGATCTTGTGGAGATGCTCAAGGGAGCGCGGTGGTGCTTCCGATTATGGAAGATATCGGTCTGCCAACAAGGTGCAAGGGAAGCCTGGGCCATGGTGAAGACGCGATACACCAAGGCTGACCCGAACCGCATGACCGAGGTCGGACCTGTAGGGTCAGATGGGAAAGAGATCCCTGTAAATCTGGTGTATGACTAGGTAGCATTAGCCGCTAAGTATTCCCAACAGGACTGTAGGCTAGACAGCCTGTTGGATGGTATAGAAGAAGAATTTAGTCAATCTAAGTGACTTTGTACTTCGAAGGACACATTTTGTCCCTAGCTGGATTGTAAATCATTTGTCTTGGCGGACCTTTTCGCTTCAACCTCTGGACCCCGATAGTCCGGAGTGTATCCGGATACCCGCTCGGTTATGTGAAAACCGGGGCATGCGTGGAAACCAGGTGTAGGGGTCATAAGTGCTTGAACAGACAAGTACCCAACTAGTTATGTTATATTACAAGGGTAGTAAGAAACATCTTCTAGGGAGAATAGTTCCGTTAAGGGTTCCTTTCCCTGGGTGTGCATGCGTTAATATGCATGTCCAAACTGCGAAAAATTACGCAGGATATAAGCATCTGGGGGTGTTTTGTAATAGGTAAAAGACATCTTTTGTTCACCGACCGAATATTCCCTTAAGAACGCTAGCTTTCGGCTTCACCCAGTCTGAGGTACACATCCGGCTGACCCGGCAGTAACAATCGCAGAGGTGCTCCCATTATGCCCTAGCCGAATTAACAGGAACATAGGGCATAAACACAAGAGCCAGGCAACCCAGCTTGGCCAAAACTTAAGTCATATCGATGCATATAGTGGTGAAAAAAGGCACATATGGAGGAGTAATGCATATGTGGTGGGCATAAAGCCCAGAAGACAATTAAGCTTCTGTATAAGAAGCCCCCAGGTATATTGAGCAAGCATAGCGCGGCAGGAGTGTGCGGTCAAAACATACTTGAAGCTTTTAAGGCTATATATAAAAAAAAGGGGTAGAGAGAGGCAGGGACGGAGCCAGAAAATAGTGATAGGGGGGCACGAACTAGAAGGATCAAAATGATAGAATGTACATTAACACATACAGTAGTAAATATCACAAGATCTAAAATAGATTTTTTTGCGGGGTAAAATATATCACTGTTGTTCAAAGGGAAAAAAATAAAATTACATATGTATTAATTTGAAGTCAGGTTTACGAGCATCAGTTGTGGGGACCCCGACTCATAAGTCGTGATCACCGAATGCACGTGTACAGTGATCCCAGAGATCAATGCTCACTGAACACACAGAAGCTGAATAACAAGAGTCTTACATCCATACATACCAGACATACAAGTAGGACCATTATGGTCAAGTCTTGAGTATATCATCGCAGCGAAATCTTAAATCGATAACTCGGACCCATGCCATCTGCCTTAACCCTACAGGCATTCATTGAGAAGCGTCCTAGCTCGCATGTTCGCCACCAAGTGTTCTTCATCACATCCTGTTCTTTCATGCCTGGCCAATAAAATAACCAGTGGCAAGCCAATGAGTACTTTGAATGTACTCGCAAGCAACCCATGTTTTTGGTTCAAGATACAACAATGCATGATATAGGTAAATTTTTGCAGAAAGCTAGTTTTGAGTGCAATGACATGTTCAACAACTTTGTAAGGCATGCATCAAGAGAATTCAAGTAACCATTAGGATAGGTTACAGATATCAACATAAATAGAGTGGGCACCAACCCAACATAAATAGAGTGGGCACCAACCCATCTCAAACATGTCAAGTCCCTTGACTTGACCCGATTCATTTTATCAACACACACACACAGCCAGAAACTCGACGTAGTTTAAGCAGACCGCCTAACTGTCCTTGACCGTGGACACGGCTATTCGAATAGTTTTACACTCTGCAGAGGTTGCACACTGTACCCACAAGATCCGGGGAACTTCCGTGTCATCCACGACCCGCAGTACCTCAAGTACCCGGGGTAAGCACCCGATCACTACCTTTCCCTAGATGACACTAACATGGAGTCCACTCGATTGGTAGTAATCCCCGTGCCCAACATTTCACATCATAAAGTTGTGGAGCCTCGCTCCCATATTCATCACATACCAAAAGCACGGGGTACCAACGGTGTGTCTGGTGGTGTAAAGACAGTCATGGCCGCCCTACCTGGCATGACCCCGTCCCGAGAGAGAGCACCAACTCTCCCCCGTCACTAGTAATGCGGGCTCCAAGCTAGTATCGACCTAGGTAATCAATAATGCCCTTTCCCATATTAGGGTAGAGTGGTTGCGCATGTAAGGTTGGGACAGTCGACAAATCTTAAATCTAATCCGTTTTTGAAAACAACACACACACTTGCCTCGGTACACCACTTCGTCATCAAGTGGTTACCCATTTCATCATCTCCCTCGGGCATAAGTGGCACCCGACGGGGTTTTCGAAAAAGTCTTTTGAAAATACTTTGTCTCCATCACCATGCATATTCCCGTCCCTTTTGCGTAGCAACTACTTTAGCATCCTATCTACTCCCACCGGCATACCTTCATAAGAAGGTAGGGTCATGCACAATGCAAGTATCAACGAGGAATTAATGGTGGCAAACCATCAACGTGGGTACCACCTCATCATGATTCCGATGCAACAACGATAAGGTACTATATGACATGCATAAAGAGGTTTCATAGACATGGTCAAAGGGCTGCTTGCCTGGCTCAACAAAGTCTTCTGGGTCTTCAAAGTCTTCTGGTCCAACTCCAAGTACTCCGTCTACTTCGTCAACTAACGTCGGAAACAATCATAATAAGCAACACAACAAGGCAAGAATAAAAGTGCTCTAAAAATGTGAGTTGGACTTTTCTAGGATACCTCTGGTCATATGAGGGACGACCAAAGTGGTTTCATTAGGATTTGATCAATGGACATCTCTGAACATTTTGATATGGTGGAATCAAGGGGTTTATGGATTTGCAAGAAGTGTACAGAAATATATTTTTGAAAAATGAGCAAAGGCATCCATTAACAAAGCATGATTTTAGAAGCATCTGGGAATTGGTTTCACCGGATTTGGAGTTGAGATGATTTTCCTATGAATTTGCAAAGTTGGCTATATACAAAGAAATAGACCATTATTTTATGTGCTACAGAGAGTATTAATAAAAATGTTCAAAAACTAAGTTTTGAACTTATAGACATCTAGGAATTTGAATCATGGCATTTGGATCAAAAATGGGCTCTCTGTGATTTTCTAAAGTTCATCACAGAAATAGGAAAATGGGGATTTGATAAATATTTGTGAAGAAAAGGTCTCTGGAAAAATGTGCATGTTGCATCACAAGATAGATCCTGATTTATAGAGTCACTAGAAATTTGAATCATCAAATTTGGACTCCATTTGAATTGTTTATGGATATTACAACTTTTATAGAAAAAGAAAAAGAAAAGGGAAAAGGGGGTACCCTTATCCAAATAAGACCAAAGTAAAGATAGCGATGGGCGGCCAGCTGCTCAGCTGCTACCGGGCGACAGGGGTGACGTCGAAGACGGCTTCACGGGAGGGCGCTTTCGCCGTGGAAACGCGGGAGTAGCGCGGCCCGCCTCCACTTACGCGAGCGAGCAGGCGCGCGGTGGAGTTTTAAACCTGACAGGCAGGGCCCCCTGTCAGGATGTGAGGCTGACCGACGGGCCCCACGGCCGTCGTCGTCAACCTCCGTCCAGAGAGGACGGCGAGCTCACCGGCGTCGCTGTGGTCGACGGCGAGGCGATCCGAGGGCACCGGCATGCTCAGGGAGGAGTCGCCGTTCGGGTGGAGGTGGAGGCGGTCGCCGGAGCGCAGGGGTTCACCGGCGACGCGGAGGACGGCGGCAAAGCTTCGGGAGGAGTTCGCCCCAGTCGATTTCGGCTGCAAACGACGCGAGGAAGAGAGGGGAAATGGTCAAAGAGGTGAGGCGGTTCCAGATCGAGAGAGAGAGAGGGCAAAGAAGGCCTGTACCACGAGATCAACGGCCGACCGAGGCGGCGGAGCTCCGGTCGATCCCGAGCGTAGAAGCTCTCCGAGGCTGATTGGGTGGTGCGGGCGCGTGCTTGGGGGTGTGAGAAGGAGTTGGATGGCACGAGAGAGACCTGGGGCGAGCTTAAATAGCCGCACGGTGGTCCACCGTGGACCTGTGCGCCGGCGAGCTCGTTGCCATCGCCACGGGTCACGGGGGCCTGTTTGGTTGTGTCTGGGGCGTTTGTGGGCGTGGACTACGCCCAGGGGGGAGAAGAGAGGGAGCGGGAAACGCGGCAAAGCGGGTCCCCGCCGTGGCCAGCGACTGGCGTGCTCGGGCGGCGCTCTGTTCGCACGCGAGGAGAGCCGGAGAGGGAGAGAGAGGAGGGGGACGACGGTGTAGCGTGCTGCAGACGTCTAGGTGACCTCGGGGGACACGAGGGGGAGGCCCTAGGTGGTCCGGTGGCTCGGGAAGAGAGCGGCTCCAGTGCTAGGGCACACTGTGGCAGCTCTGAGCACGCTTTGGCATGCCATGGCATTAAGAAAGGGGAGGGCGTGGCCACTTGTGTCGATAGTGCTGGGAGGTATTAGGATAGCAGGGGAAGCCTTGGATGCCTTGTGGAACCAATGGAGTGAGGAGGGAGGTGAGAAAGAGAGAGGGAGGTGCTATCCAGAGGGGTAAATGAGGTGGTTCCACCCCTCAATCATTGAGCTGAGGTACAACCATTGTTACTGGAGGTTAAAGGGGGCTAGGAGGAGCTGTGGTAAAAAGTAGAGGCCATGGAGAAGAGTGGAAGAGATCAAAAATGGCATTTTGGTAAAGTGTCAGAAGGTGTTTGATAATGGTTTGGGCAAGAAAATTAATTCCACTTGCCATGAGAACTAACAGGATGGAATGGAACATAGAATTAGGGTGTTCCACCAAGTTTGAGCTTACTTGGGCAAAGAAGCCAATGTAACTTTGGTGAACCCTAGAAATGAACAGAAATGGGTTTTCCAAGATTTAGTCACGAAAATATGTTCTCCTTGATGCACAAATTGGTGTAGTGTCATCATTTGATCATGCTATCATGCTCACAAAATTTGGAATCAAGGAGAGAAAGTTTCCAATGTAGAGTTGTTCAAATTTGGTTCTGGTCAGAGAGGGTTTTGGGGCACTTTGATCAATATAACTTGTTCTCCAACTTGTGCCACTTGGTCTAGATGAGTAATTAGACCATTGGAGAATGTTCACAAGGTTTGATAATATTTGGACATGTTTGGCAATGTAAAGTTGCTCAAACTTTAAAATGGACAGAAATGGTTTTGAGAGGATTTGATGATGTTATCTTGTTCTCCAAGACATGATACTTGGCAAGATCAACAAATATGTCATATGTGACATGATAGAATTTTCTTGGAATTTTTGGAGAAAATTTCCTTTGTAAATATTTCAAAATCTTGAAATATCCAGAAAGGGTTTTTGAGGGATTTGACCAATATTTTGAACATGACCATGTGTTGAAACTCTTATATATGGACAATATATGTCCACTGAGTTTCCCTAGGTTTTTCCAAAATATTTTTAAAGCACTAAAATAATTTTTCCCTATTAAAGACCATTTCTGGCCTTAAGAAAAAGCTTTTAAATAAAATAGGAAAATAACTTTTAAAATTATATTTTTGTGGTTTCTGGGTATCATATATCTAATAGGAGTCAAATATAGTTTTATAAATATTTTTACTGCCCTTAATTAAGTACTTGTAGTGCAAACCTCAATTCAGGGGGTTTTGAAAACTAATTTTAGAAAATACTTTTTGGCCAAATTAATTTTGTAAGAAAATACTATATTGCTCTATACACATGGCATGATCATTTGTCAAGGTTTTTGGATCAAGGGGAAGGAGTATAAGGGTTGAGAATTTATTTGATTTTTAGAGCACTTGCAAACAGCAGACAAAAATCAAATCAAGCAAAGTCCAAAACACTCAAAAGTTTTTGTCAAAACACATTTTAGCATGATTTAGTGACTTTAAGTGTTGTGCCATGAAAATCAGGGTGTGACAGACCTACCCCCTTACAAGAATCTCGTCCCCGAGATTCCCAAACTAGGCGCGGAAAGGGATACAGAAACTTGAACCTGGGGTAGTCTTCAAGTCCTCATGTTGCTTCTGCTTCCGTGTAGTGCTCCATTGAGCTTGAAGTACTTGATGGTGTGGCTTCGTGTATGACGCTCTTCTTGATCCATGTTGGTAATGGGTAGCTCGCGGTAGGTTAGATTGGGCTAGGGGTCGATGGCTCGGTGGTTAATGTCCTTATTAGTGCTCGGGCTAGCTAGGAAGTTGGAAACACTTCCGAGGTTGTGATGCATGGAAAGCGTTGTGCACATCAGTTAACTTAGGTGGCAACTCTAGGTTGTAACTCTCTTCTCTTCGTCTTGTAGTGACCTCAGAGGGGGTTGTTAAATCTAGGAGTGATCTCGAAGGGGGCCGATGAATCCTGGTGCGGGTCTCCTTGTCTTGGAAATGCTTGGTTCCCTTGAGAGAAGTGGCTTGCAGATATGCCTGGTCTTCGATGCGGAGGTTTACTTCTTGATGATGGTGGTCGGTGTAGTTCTTCCTCCTTGGCATGGCAGTCTTCAAATGTTCCTTGACTAGCTGAACGGCTCTTCTTCCGTCTTCGGGTGGATAGGTAGGTCACCAAATGATGAGGACAACTATCTTGTCTAAGCACTCCATGAAGTCTATGGGGTACGTAAAGTAGGCTGGGGCATTGGTGGTGGTCATGGTTGAGTATCGGCCAAGGTCTTATGATCTAGAACCAAATCCCAAGGTCAGGATCCGACCATGTTGTGGCTTGGTAGGTCTTAAGGGTTTCAAGGATTCTAGTGTGCGAGTGAACATTTATCATCTTTATCCTTAAGCACGGTTCCTGAGATGCCAATTGTTCTATCTAGTCCTTTAAACAAATAACCTTATACCACCGAAAGCATCAACTCTTGTAGACCAGCTCCAATCATCACTCATGTTATTCATGTCCTCATGACTCTCGAGAGGAGGTCTAACAAAATCATATAAGTCTACAATCCCCAAACTTGTATGTATGGCTACCCTAAAAATCCATGGGTAGAGCATATAAGTTGCTAAGCTTGAATTTAATCACTACAATCCAAGTGCTCAGCCTATTCTACCAAGGTCTAAGATAAAGCATCTCTATCCTAAGGAAACACGTTGTTTGCCACTCCAAAAATCTTGTTTCCTTCCTATGAATCAACTCCAACAACCCATTAACTACACCAATCATTACATGATCCAATAGTTCTTCAAATCCAATCTCTATGGTGTTCCACACGATCTTCTAATATCCTATAATTCACAAATACTGGGAAGGCTACCTTACTATAGTCAATCCACCAATCTCCATTATCATGGTCAAGTAAACTCCAAGGTCAAGCTTATATAGACTCCCTAAATAAACTCCGACAATTAGTCCAATCTCCTAGTTTATTGTCCACAGAGAAACATGGTATCACGATCAAGATCATTAGTCTAAATCCAATTTACTCCAAACCATGTAAACATACTCAGCATCTATACTCAACTAGGATCACCTATTTAAATCCAAATCTCATGTCCAACAAGAATTCCTTCATGCTTCCCTCAAGTTATTTACGTAATCTCAACTCTCTCCTACCAATATCCCATGGCTAAGTTAAATCCAAATACTTACAATTATCCTACTAAATCCAACTTACTCAGGGGTAATGAAAGCTATGCTAATCTATACTCATGATCCCACCAAGTTCATCTACCAGTATCAAAGCCTCATAACCCACCAAGTAGTCTCATATAATTCCTCAAGTCATTGATATAAACTCATCAAGTCATTAGCCATCTATTCCTATATCCTCAGACTGGTCTTCCCTATGGCATCGCCAGTTTTGGTGCTATCTTAGGATGATAATGTGCTCGTTCACTATGTCCACTAGTTCCATAATGAACCCAGTGATAAGCAAGGTTACAGAGGCTTAACAGGTTCTCTTGCAATTCTGTGGGTTAAGCACATGGTTAAGGATTCGAGCTGGGTATCTTATGAAGTCTCGAAGGGTCTAGGAATGGGTTTCTAGTCTGGAGGGTTAAACATAACTCTACGGGGTTTCACTTGGTCGAGGAGGCTGCAACAAAAGTCTTCATTGCTAGTTGGTTGCTGAAGCAGATTTCTTGGTGCATCCTGTCTTGCTGGCCTTCAGTTGAGGAGAGAGAGACGAGAGGGAAAAGTAGCATAGAGGAGGGGAATGCCTAAAGGGGGTTCTATAATGCTAGTGCAAACAAACAGGTCCAAAAAGGGCCAAACAAAAGAAACAAGGTAAGGAAGGTGATATAGTCGCATACTTGTCGCCTAGGGCAAACGTGCGACCTATATCAAAACACAAACAAATAAAAACAAGCAACACACAATCATGGTCCTATTCGAACTATCATACGGACTCGACTGCGCATAGGGGGTACACGACTCATCCTACCCTAGGGGTTCTCGGACTCAGTAGTCGTGCCTTGTGCCTCATGCAGTCTTCTGAGTTTTCCTCAGGTGTTGCTACGTCTCTTGTAGTTGTTCGATGAAACAATCTGGGTTGAGCCTGAAGAATCTTCAACAACTTCTCGCCTGTTGAAGTGATGGGGTGAAGGAGACTTTGTCGTGGTTCTAAGTCTGACAGTAGAATGGGGGGTAGGTAAGGAGAGGCAAGGTCCTAGCTATGGAGTAGTTGTGAACACAAGCGATGTACGAGTTCAGGCCCTTCTCGGAAGAAGTAAAAGCCCTACGTCTCGGAGCCCTGAGGCGGTCGAGTGGATTATGAGTGTAGGTATTACAAGAGTGCGAACCCCTCTATCTGTGGAGGGGGGTGGCTTATATAGAGTGCGCCAGGACCCCAGCCAGCCCACATAATGGAGAGGTTAAAGTACATTAAGCCCGGGGGGTTACTGGTAACGCCCCTCATAAAGTGTCTTAACTATCATTAAGTCTATTCAATAGCAAGCCGTTGCATTGCAGAGTGCCTTCTGACCTTCTGGTGGTCGAGTGAGTCTTCATGGTCGAGTGAGTCTTCCATGGTCGAGTCCTTCCAGTCAGTCGAGTGGGTTCCTCTTTGGTCGACTGGAAGATGATCTCTTCTAAGAGTGTCCCTGGGTAGGACGTTTAGGTCAGGCCTATGACCCTACCCTAGGTACATGAATCCATCATTAGCCCCCGAATGGATTGAGGCTTGAGTGAAGGAGGAGTTGACGTTGTTTCCGATTGTCTTTTGTATACTGGCTATGTGTTGTCTTGGATCGAGATCTTCTTTGTTGATAACAAGCAACTTTTCTTCAGTCGACTCGATCCATTCTTATTCTCTAGTCGAGTGATCATTTATACTTCGTTGTTCCCGAACGACGGATCGCAGGAAACTTCATACTTGGCAAGTCGAGCTGTCGCTTGCGGATTCTGCGGGATACGAAATTTGGGGAAGCGCGCGAAGCGGAACAGACCGCGGCGCTCGGATGGGACATGACGGTGGCGCCTCGATCTTCGCACCGCTTTTTCCGCCACGTATCGTGCAGTGCAACTGTTTCGGGATATGATTGGATTGCTCGGGTCCACATGTCATCCACTCGGAAGGGATGCTATAAATGCAACTCGTGAGGGTTTCTGCACAGTACCCCGTTCTTCCTCCTCTGCTCTCTTCGTCTCTGCCCTCTGCAACTGCTACCGCTCCTGCTACTTCCTCCCTTGTGCATTCCGCCGGCGGCCATGGGCAAAGAGAAGACGGCGGTGCTGGAGCGCGCGAAGAAGGCGTCGGCAGCGGAGAAGGCGTCGGCGGCCGAGAAGGCGAAGGGGAGTTCCACCAGCCGCGACGGTTCTTCGTCGAGATCCCGCTGTCAAGGGCTGGGTCCAGGAGATTGATCCAACGACCATCGTGGAGAAGGATCTCCTCGATATGGCCAACGACGGGCTGATCCTCACAGCTCCATGAGGCTTCCCGCCAAGAGTGGCAACCTCAAATGGAAGAGGGTGAGTGTGTGCTCCTGGCCACTCATGTCGACCGAGGGTTTCGCTGCCGCCGAGTGTTTTCTTTCGTGGCTTTCTGAATTTCTTTGGGGCCCAGCTCCATCATTTTACTCCAAACTCCATCGCAGATCTCGCTGCATTTGTGTCTATGTGTGAAAACTTCCGGCTATCGACCAGACTGGGTTTGTTCAAGTATATCTTCACATGTCGCCTCGACTATGAAGAAGGCAAGTCCCGTGACGAGAAGACCCAAGTAGTTCAGATGTGCGGGGCCTAGGAATCCAGCTTGAGGAATAAGAGCACCTTCCTAGCTATGTCTTTTCCCGAGTCGGTCGGGGGCTGGCAATGACCTGGTTCTATTGCCAGTAATGAGTCGACGCCTTGGTCGATCGAGTGGTCTTCCTCCATTCACCATGAGTCGAGTGAATGACCCTCCTCCCGAAGGTGGTTCCAGAGGAGAGAGCTGATGTGAAGATGTTGATGGATGGCGTGGTACAGCTGGTTCGGGACGGTGTGGCTGGCATGGATCTCTTGGAGGTTTTCTTTCGGAGGCGAATTCAGCTCCTTCAGTTTGAGCCATCAGATGTGGCTGTATCAAGGCACCGAGGACGATACTCGCGTCAACCCGGAGGCAATCGGCGACGCCATAGTGGAAAGGTGGATGGCGCGATCATCGAACAAGGACAACCTCGCGATCCCGGAGGATTTCTCCACTTGACCACAATAGCGTTCTGCATAAGGTACATTTGCTCGCTTTCCATTGTATATCCGCGAATGTGTTTCTCGACTTGGTCGATTGAACTCTGCTTTGACGCTTCTGTGCCCTTACCGAGCTATACTCAATGCCCAATGGCGCCAGACCATCGAGGAGGGGGAAGCCAGCGGGTGAGAGCCAGAGGAGGGATTCAGACGCTGCTGAGGATGACGACGACGACGATGATGATGACGAGGATGAAGAGGAGGAGGAAGAGGAGGAGGTTGCACCACCGCGCTCGGAAAGGCGGTCAAAACTTGTGCACGACCCTTCGACCGAACGCGGTAAGGGAGCCGCGACTGCCTCGCAGTCGACCAAACGCCCTCGGACCGCTTCTCCGGTGCCGACTGAGAAGGCGCCGAAGCAGTCGAAGGTAGCTCCGTCGAAGCCAACCAAACCTCTGCCAAAAATGAAAGTGTCCATCCCCGTCATATCAGGGTAAACCAATCACTTAAGTCTTCTTGCTCTGTACAAATTCTGTCTTTGATTGATACTTGAATTGGTCAACTGATTCTTTGCAACTTCAGTGCTGCGACTTTCGAAACTTCAGGCAAGGCTGAGGACCATGTGATGGAGGACGCGGCGACCTCAAATCCCGGTACCGCATCTTTAATTCTGTCTTTAGTCGACTGACTCATAGTTTCTGACTTTGACTCTTTTCTGAAGCTCCAACTAATGACATTATCACCCTTCCCGACGACGATGATGAGGATGAGGAACCACTGAGGTATAGGAGGAGCAGGAAGGCATCTACCGGCAAAGCAGCCCAAGATGTGATGGCGCCCGAGACTGCTGCGGCGGAAGTGGAGGCCAGCACTCGACATACAGTGTCCTTCGCGGTGCCGTTGACGAGTGCTCGTCCAACTTCGTCAAGTGTTGGGCAGCCTTCGCTCTTCACCACGCACCATGTCCCGGAGGACCAAGCTAGTGCTGCTAAGGAGGCAATCCGTCAAGCAGGGATCATGATGGAGCAGGTGAAGATCGTTCGGGATGCAAGCCAAGCAGCTTACGACGCCAGCTCTGCCCTTCAAAGCAATGTTCAGGTCAGTCGACCACCGCCTATTCTGTTAGGATATGCTATCAAAACTTTGCTTTCTGGAATTCATAGCAGTCACCCACTAGGTGTGTTGGTAAAAACTCCGTATTTAGCGGGGGCACGCTGAGTGCACACACTGGGTGTAGTCCCCAAGACTAAGGTCGACTGCTGGCAGTCAGTCTTAGGCTTTATAAGTAAATATTGATCATCACTCGAATGAACCGAATGGGTTTCTGAAACCAGTGGGGGCACGCTGAGTGCACCCACTAGGTGTAGTCCCCGAGATCGTGGTCGATCACGCGCTTGATTACATCAAGAAATTTTGGTCGATCGTCGACTTTTTTTTTTGGGTCGATCGTCGACTCGTTTGAATAACACCGGTGGGGGCACGCTGAGTGCACCCACTGGGTGTAGTCCCCGAGACTACGGTCGAATGCTTGCATTCGATTGTAGTCTTAGAAACGTATCATTTTTCTCTATTCACTCGGAAGTGAATCATCTCTGACATTTTGTCGATTGATTCTTCGTAGAAATCCTGTGACCTTGCGACGCGCTATACTGAACTGGAGCGGAAGCATATTCAGCTCGAGTTGGACTTGAAGCTAGTGCAGGAGAATCTGACGAAGGCAAAGGAGGAGACCAAAGGTATGTTTGGTGAGACTTCGACGACTCCTTTCTCCCCTCATTTGCTTTAAACCTGACTTTGCTGTGATTTACAGGCAAGGTGAAGGAGGCCCAGAGGAAGAAAGAGCTTGAGCTGACTGAGAAGATCAAGCTTGCCGATGACAAGCTAGCCTCACCACCAAGCTCGAACAGACAACACCAATCAAGGCTGCTCGCCATTGCCACCAAGGATGTTGATCGATGAAAGTCGACAAGACCACTCGACCGAGAGGATCAACCAATTGACCGGAAGAAGAATGACTGGAAGGCTTCCCGGTGGTCTTGCTAAAAATTGTTCCTTACGCTCAAGGTAGTCTTTTTCACTCGACCAACTCTTCCAACCGTCGTGTTCCCATTCGACTATTTTCTTGATTCGGGTTTTGTCTTTGCGAGTTCTCGCCGCAACTTTGAAGAAGAAACCAGCCAGCTTGAGACGAACCTTGACCTGTCAATTCTCCGTGAATGATGAAGTTGCTATGAACGCCTTCCGATCAAGTCCCGTTGTTGCTGCTGTGGATTACCTCGCAAGGCTGAAGGTTGCTACGCCCTGCATCGACTCGACGCCTCGCCCGGGCGACACTCCAAAATGACCTCGAGTCGTTGATGGCTCGACCGAACGCCGCCCCGACCGAGTGCAGGAATGGAAGAAGTCTTGCCTCGGTGTGGCGCAGATGTCGCCACGTAATCCGGCGCGAGTCCATTGCAAGGATGCACGAGAAGATAAGCCATGGCTCTCGAGTGGCCAACACCAAGAAACACGACTTCGGTCTTTCATGGAGACTTTCATCGCTGCTGCTACACGGATCGCAGATGGAATTGACCTCGACGAGTTCGTTGCTCCTTCCAGCCCTCCACAGGAGGGGTAAAAAACTTTCCTTGAGTCTTACACTTTAAATTTGCCTCGGTATGCCGAGTGGAATTGTAACCGATAAAACCTTAACAGGCTTAGTGCCTGAGCACTCTCGGTTCTTTAGGTATCGACCTAAATTTGGATTGGATGTTTGGATATGATTGCTCTTGGCTTGAATCGTCCTTTGCAGGTTAACAGCAAGATGCCCACTATAGTCGACTTATTCCTTAGGCAAGCACTGTGTTGCGGCTAAGCCTCCGAGTGAGAGGTTTGCTCTTCACTCGGTAGGATTTCTTATATCTTAGGCGAGCGCTGGGCTGCAGCTAAGCCCCCGAGTGAGAGGTTTGCTCTTCACTCGGTAGGATTTCTTATATCTTAGGCGAGCGCTAGGCTGCAGCTAAGCCCCCGAGTGAGAGGTTTGCTCTTCACTCGGTAGGATTTCTTATATCTTAGGCGGCCGCTGGGCTGCAGCTAAGCCCCGAGTGAGAGGTTTGCTCTTCACTCGGTAGGATTTCTTATATCTTAGGCGTAGCGCTGGCTGCAGCTAAGCCCCGAGTGAGAGGTTTGCTCTTCACTCGGTAGGATTTCTGTTGTATTTGGCGGCTGGCTCGGAGGAGAGGGTCGCAATGACCTGCCCTCGCCTTCCTTGCTAACGCACATCATACTTATGGTGTAGCTCGGAGGAGAGGGTCGCAGTCGACCTGCACCTCGTCCTCCTTGCGAGCGTACATTGTACTTATGGTGTAGCTCGGAGGAGAGGGTCGCAGTCGACCTGCACCTCGTCCTCCTTGCGAGCGTACATTGTACTTAGGCGAGTACTTGGACTGCAGCTAAGCCTCCGAGTGGAAGTCTGGCTTGCCACTCGGTAGGATTTTTAATAACTTAGGCGAGCACTGGGCCGCAGCTAAGCCCCCGAGTGGAAGTCTGGCTTGCCACTCGGTAGGATTTCTTATATCTTAGGCGAGTACTGGACTGCAGCTAAGCCTCCGAGTGGAAGTCTGGCTTTACCACTCGGTAGGATTTTTTGATTACTTAGGCGAAACGGATTCGCGGCTAAGCCTCCGAGTGGAAGTCTGGCTTTACCACTCGGTAGGATTTTTTGGTTACTTAGGCGAAACGGATTCGCGGCTAAGCCTCCAAGTGGAAGTCTGGCTTACCACTCGGTAGGATTTGTACAAACTTAGGCGAAACGGATTCGTTACTAAGCCACCCATTGGGGGAAAATTTTACTGGACAAAAATAAAAAGTGACAAAAATTATGAAGGAACTATGACACTATTATTTCGAAGCCCATGAACTACAGAAGTATTTTATTACAACTCTTCCGAGTGAAAAACTTTAAGTGTAAAACGGGCGGAGCAGATCCGCGTTCCAAGCTCGGGGCTCTTCGATATTGTGTTCGACGTTGTAAAGACGATATGCCCCGTTGTGGAGCACCTTTGTGACGATGAAGGGCCCTTCCCAGGAGGGAGCGAGCTTATGTTGTTTCTGCTGATCCACTCAAAGGACCAGATCCCTTCCCGGAAGGCTCGACCTCTCACATTTACGGCGTAAGGCGACGCAAGTCTTGTTTGGTAGATGGTCGAGCGGATCGAGCCATCTCTTTTCCTCTTCTAGGAGGTCGATCGCATCTTGACGCGCTTGCTCAGCTTCGCTTCATTGTAAAGTTCAATTCGGGAGCATTGTGAAGGAGATCACTTTCGGTAGGACTGCTTCAGCCCATAGACCAAGAAGAATGGAGTTCTTCCGGTCGACCGATTAGGCATGGTCCGCAAACCCCAAAGTATCAAGGAAGTTCATCAACCCAAGCTCCAGCCGCATGCTTGAGATCTCGCATCGACCGGGGCTTCGCACCCTTGAGGATTAATCCGCTGGCTCGTTTCGCTGGGGCGATCAAGCGTAGTCGACTTCGTGTACCTTTGGGCGCAGCAAAATCCTTGAATTCTTCCGAGTCAAAATTCACCCATTATCCGTGATAATACTGTGGGGACCCCATATCTGAACGTCACCTCGATGAAGGAAACAGCGAGATCGGCGCCAAGTTTTTGATTGGTTTAGCTTCAATCCACTTGGTGAACTTGTCGATCGCTACCAAGACACATCGTGAAACCGCCCCGACCTGTTCGCAAGGGACCGATCATGTCCAACCCCCATAACGCGAAAGGCCGACGAGTGGAATGGTCTTCGTGGCTGACGCAGTTTGTGTGACATATTGGAGTAGAACCGCATCCTTCGCACTTGTCCACTATTTCTTTCGCCATCTCATTTGCCCTAGGCCAGTAAAATCCGGCTCGGTATGCTTTGGCTACAATGGTCCGAGAGGACGCATGGTGACCACAGGTCCCCGAGTGGATGTCATTGAGTATGACTCGACCTTCTTCTGGCGTTATGCATTTCTGTCCGACTCCCGTCGAGCTTTCTCTATACAACTGCCCATTGATAACGGTAAAGGCTTTGGATTGACGGACGATCTGCCAAGCCTCTTCCTCATCGTCTGGGAGTTCCTTTCTCAGAATGTACGCGATGTACGGAATTGTCCAATCGGGAGTGACCACTAAAACTTCCATGACCAAGTCGACCACTGCCGGGACCTCAACCTCAGTCGGGTCTGTGGCACTCTTGGGCTGTGGAGCTTCTTCTGTGAAGGGATCTTCTTTAACTGACGGAGTGCGTATATGCTCCAAAAATACACCACTCGGAATGGCTTCTCTTTTGGAGCCTATCTTCGCCAGATCATCTGCTGCTTGATTTTTCAGTCGGGGATGTGATGGAGTTCCAACCCTCGAACTTCTTTTCCAGCTTCCTCATTTGCATTGCAAGATCCAATCATAGCCGGGCTTCTCACGCCCCACTCCTTCATCACTTGATTGACCACTAGATCTGAGTCGCCATAGACCATCGGTGCGACGGACGCCGAGTGAGATGGCCATGCGCAATCCATATAAGAGGGCCTCATACTCGCCTCATTGTTGGAGGAATCAAAGTGTATCTGGAGCACATACCTAAGCTTATCTCCTCTGGGGAAACCAGAACAACCCCAAAGACTGTAACCATTCAACATCTTGGAGCCGTCAAAGAACATGGTCCAATGTCTCGAGTGAACTTCATCGGCCATCTTGTTGTTCAATCCACTCGGCTAGGAAATCCGCTATAGCTCGGGACTTAATGGCTTTCTTTGCCTCGAATTTGATATCAAGGGAAGAAGTTCAATTGCCCATTTCGCCACTCGACCGGTTGCATCCTCGCGCGCAGATCTCCGATAAAGGAGTGCGGCGACGATCGTGATAGAATGATCGAGAAATAGTGAGCAACCTTCTTCGTGGTCATGTATATGCCATACACAAGCTTCGATAATGCGGGTATCGCTGCTTGATGGAGTCAAGACTTCGCACAAATAATACACCGGCGCTGAACTTTGAAGGCCTTTCCTTCCTCTTCCCGCCGACCGTAAGCACAAGATCGATAACTTGTCCAGGGCTGCGATATAAAGCAACAGAGGCTCTTTGCTGATTGGAGCAGCAAGCACCGGCTGGGCGGAGAGCAGAGCTTTTAGCTCGCAAACGCCAAGTCGTCTTCGAGTCCACTCGAACTTGTCAGCCTTCTTCATCGATCGGTAAAGAGGCAATGCCTTTTCACCGAGTCGTGAGATGAATCGACTTAAAGCGCCAAGCATCCAAAGAAACTTCGGATGTCGTGCACTCGCACAGGGCGTTTCATTCGGAGAATAGTGTCGATCTTTTCAGGGTTAGCGTCGATTCCTCATTCGGAAACGAGAAAACCGAGTAATTTTCCACCAGGAACTCCGAACGGTACTTTGACGGATTGAGCTTGATATCGCACCTTCGAGGTTGGAAAATGTTTCGCGAGGTCGCAAGCAGGTCGGAACCTTTTCGCGACTTAACGACGATATCATCCATATACGCCCACATTCCGACTGATTTGAGTGAGAAGACACTTCAATCATTCGCATAAATGTGGCTCCGGCATTCTTGAGGCCGAATGGCATGGTGATATAGCGTAAGCACCGAATGGAGTGATGAAAGCTGTTTTATTTCATCGGGTCCATACAGCGGATCCGATGATACCCGAATATGCATCTAGAAAAGACAATCTCACATCCCGCGTTCGAGTCAACAATTTGATCTATGCGGGGGAGAGGAAAATGATCCTTCGGGCAGGCCCGATTGATGTGCTTAAAGTCAATGCACATGCGGAGTGAGTTGTCCTTCTTGGGAACCATGAGGACATTAGCGAGCCACTCGGAGTGATATATCTCTCGAATGAATCCTGCTGCCAACAGTCGAGCCACTTCTTCACCAATAGCTTTTCTCTTCTGGACGGTGGACCGCCGAAGATGCTCTTTGACTGGTTTTGCTGACTTGTCGACTCGGAGGCGATGCTCAGCCAGTCCCACAGAACACTGGCATGTCACCGGCTTCCATGCGAAATGTCCCGCTCTCACGGAGGAACTGGATGAGCGCTTCTTCCTATTTCGGGTCGAGTGTCGTGGAGATGTGGGTCGGGGCTGCATTGGGATCGGTCGGGTGAATATGGACTAGCTTCGTCTCACCAGACGACTGAAATGCAGACTCTGTGGCTGGCTTCTTGGCTCGTAACAAATCACTCGGATCTGCGTTTTGCTTGTAT
Organism: Aegilops speltoides; assembly: GCA_021437245.1. NCBI lineage: Eukaryota > Viridiplantae > Streptophyta > Magnoliopsida > Poales > Poaceae > Aegilops > Aegilops speltoides. The sequence goes on along the minus strand of CM038143.1, from coordinate 169,357,230 downwards.
TCGTCGAATTCGACCGCTGTCACTTGGGAGTCGGCAATCTTCGAGCCCTTCTGAAAGCACTCTTCTGCCTTCTTCCGATCGCCGGTGACAGTGATCACTCCCTTGGGCCCTGGCATTTTCAGTTTGAGGTACATGTAGCATGGTCGAGCCATGAATCGTGCGTAGGCCGGCCTCCCCAAAATGGCGTGGTATGCACTCTGAAAATCCACAACCTCAAAGGTCAACTTTTCCTTGCGAAAGTGCTTGGAATCACCAAAACTACGCCCGGGGCTATTTGGCGAGTGATTGGCCTTCTTCCCCGGTATGACTCCGTGAAAACTCATATTGCTGGTGCTCAGTCGGGACATCGGAATGCCCATCCCTTTCAATGTATCCGCATATAACAAATTCAGCCCACTACCACCATCCATCAGCACTTTCGTTAGTCGAGTGCCTTCGACAATTGGATCGACCACCAACGCTTGCCGCCCAGGGGTGGCAATGTGAGTCGGGTGATCAGATTGGTCGAATGTGATGGGTGTTTGGGACCATTTCACATAACTTGGCTTTACTGGGGCTACCATGTTCACCTCACGGTTAATGACTTTCAGTCGACTCTTGCTTTCCACATCCGCGAAGATCATCAGAGTGGAGTTGACATGCGGATATTCTTCCTCACTGTCCTCTTTGTCTCCGGCCTTGTCTGGCTCCTTCTCCTTGTCCTTAGACTATTTTCCCTGGCCGCCGGATCGAGAGTCGACATTTGGCGAGTGGTGTGCTTTGGGTAAATGATGTTGCCCTCTTCATCTTTCTTCGTGTGAATATGGCATGGCATATCCATCACGTCATTGCCTTCCTTATCTTTTACTTTCTTAGGATTCCGGATCCTTTCGCTTCCCTTGAACTTCCCCGAGTCACGGCGGGGCCTCCGTGAGCTGCTTGGCTCGGCTTTCGCTTCGCTTCGACCGAATTTCCTTTCCGATCGGCTTGGCTTGTATTTGCCGCTTGAGTCGGTCTTCTTCCTCGCCGTTGGCGTGCCAGTAGCAATCTCCATCATTCGACTCGAGTCATGTCGCGGTTCGACCAATTTTAGACTCAATTCTTGCTTTTGACGCCATCTTTGAAGGCGAAAGCGCTCGATGGTCGGACACATTTTCCACAAGATGGTGCAAAGTAATCCGCCTCTGAATGTACTCTTGGAGAGTTTCATTGGTCTTACGCACACAAACTTGCAGCTCTGTCAAACCAGCCGGTCGCTTGCAAGTCCCTTCAAAGTCTGACGAACACTGGGACAAATCTTCCCAAGTGTAAATCTTTGCTAGGAGGTAACCGATTCAGCCATGCTCTGGCGTAACCTTCCAACATGAGGGGCAAATGCTTCATGGCCACCTCATCATTCCCACCACCAATCTGAACAGCCACTAGGTAATCTTCAAGCCAAGTTTCGTGCTTGGATTCCCGAGTGAACTTGTCGACTCCGTTGCCAATCTGAAATTGGGGGATTATCATGGCTCGATAGCCTGCTAAAACACTCCGGACCGCAGACATGCACTCGATCGCTGGTGGGTGCATCTCTCTCGGGTCCGCCTCGATGGGATCTGTTCCGGTCGACCAAGCCTTGCACGATAATGGATCGCGCGTCAAAGCCTGGTTCCCTGGGGTCGACTGGAACTCTTCTCCCGTCTTCGAATCGTAAATCATCATCTTGCCGCCGAGGCGCACTGACCCTTCCCTCGGAGGAAAGGGCACTCGGCGCTGTCATCCCGGTCGAATCGATCTCCGTCTTCGTTCTCTCCGGTTGTCGCGCCCTTCTTCGCCGCGGAGGCGATCTGGGGCTATGAGCCGATCGACAAGATTCGCAGTGACGGATCGACCGTGAATCTGTTCTTGCGATCGCGACACGCCTGAGTTCTGTCTCCCCGCTGCTCGAAGTAAATCTCGATCTGCTGTAAGCCTCCCAGCTTCCGACCGATGGCTGGATGGACTCGCTATACGAGTTGCAACCGCTAAATTCTGAATTGGCGTGCGGTATACCTGAGTCGGTGGGAAGAGTCGACGTCGACCGCTTCGGGATTCGTTGCCGCCTTGCCGTCCGAGTGCCCGCCGAAGATTCTCCAGCGGCGCGCTCAGCCACGCGTTAAACGTGCTTCCTCCAAGGCGCGAGCCTCGGGTTTCGCCCGGCGATGGGAGTATGCGGGCATCCATGTTCTGCTGGCGAAGCTCTTCTCTCTCGCAGAGAGTCGAGTGTCTCGGGCTGGTACTCCTCGTGCTCTTGCACGGGTCTCCTCCTCCAGCTGCTCCGCGCCATGGGCGGCCGGAGGGCTGCGGGGCCGTCGACCATGAGGACTTCGCCGCTGGATCATTGCTATCACACTCGGATGCGCTCTCTCTGAGCCGCCGACGATCGAGCAGCCAGAGACTTCGTCGGGCCCAATGGCGCGACACAGGCGATGGCTGTCTGGCGAGCCACCGTGCTTCACCCACCGTTGGAGCCTCGACCACCAGAGCGCTTATGCTGGTGGGAGAGCGGGTAGGCGATCGGCAAGCGAGTCGACCGACACGGGTCAACGGTTGCCGCAGCGAGCGCCGCGAACACATGCGCGAAAGTCGCCGCCCCGCAGACGGGAGCGCCTCGATGTCAAGTGGAGCCTCCAGGAGCCACGCGGAGTCGTCGGCGACAAAGGTGAGAGCACCGAGACGGATCTCGCGCCCCTCAACCAAAACTCCAGCAGTCATCGTGATGAAGGTACTCGGAAGTACTGCAACTCCTCCACAAATCGCTAAAACACCAGCCCCACGGTGGGCGCCAACTGTCGTGGTTCTAAGTCTGACAGTAGAATGGGGGTAGGTAAGGAGAGGCAAGGTCCTAGCTATGGAGTAGTTGTGAACACAAGCGATGTACGAGTTCAGGCCCTTCTCGGAAGAAGTAAAAGCCCTACGTCTCGGAGCCCTGAGGCGGTCGAGTGGATTATGAGTGTAGGTATTACAAGAGTGCGAACCCCTCTATCTGTGGAGGGGGGTGGCTTATATAGAGTGCGCCAGGACCCCAGCCAGCCCACATAATGGAGAGGTTAAAGTACATTAAGCCCGGGGCGTTACTGGTAACGCCCCTCATAAAGTGTCTTAACTATCATTAAGTCTATTCAATAGCAAGCCGTTGCATTGCAGAGTGCCTTCTGACCTTCTGGTGGTCGAGTGAGTCTTCATGGTCGAGTGAGTCTTCCATGGTCGAGTCCTTCCACTCAGTCGAGTGGGCTCCTCTTTGGTCGACTGGAAGATGATCTCTTCTAAGAGTGTCCCTGGGTAGGACGTTTAGGTCAGGCCTATGACCCTACCCTAGGTACATGAATCCATCAGACTTGGCCTTCTATTGTCTTCTTAATCACGACGATCCCTTTTTGTCTTCTAAGCTGTCGATGGTACCAGGTAGGTAATCCTTTATGCAATGACATTAACAAGGCATAATAGAGGTCCAACCTATTAGTTACGTTGATGACAACATCGATACCAAGAGCGGGGGACGAAGAGAACCGTTTTCCTGCTCACTATGGTGAGGCGGACCAAATGGCTAGGTTCTCATCCACCGGTGGTTGTCGATACAATAACGGTAGTGACAGGGTTACTCTATTAGCGATGTATATCATGATCTTGCATATTTTATGCCCTGATCATCGTAGGCTACGGTTGCATCATATTGGGGCAGTGTCAAGGGTGTCACCATCTCCTGGTCTTCAGGTCCTCATTCCTCGAGCATGTATCTTCTGTTGGTATCGTCTTGTTGTGATGTCGCCAATCTTGTGTTCAGGAGATGTGGGTGAATGTCTGGCAAGGCATCTTCCTTCTAGATTACCCACGAGGATTACAAGGAATCCAGTGGTCAGGGGCATAAGGGTTCTAGCGACCAAAGGTTTTGAACGGGAAGAGATCAATAAGGAAAGTATACCTTAGTTTTCGAAAAACTGAGAAGGGAAGAGAAGTCCAGATAGTTTTGAAAACTAGTAGTAGTTTTGGAAATAGTTTTACCCTAACTAACGACCATGCTAACTAAGGCTTCCTATAGTCAGGATGGCTCTGATACCAGGTTTGTGGGGACCCCGACTCATAAGTCGTGATCACCGAATGCACGTGTACAGTGATCCCAGAGATCAATGCTCACTGAACACACAGAAGCTGAATAACAAGAGTCTTACATCCATACATACCGTATTACACAAGTAGGACCATTATGGTCAAGTCTTGAGTATATCATCGCAGCGGAAATCTTCGCCGATAACTCGGACCCATGCCATCCGCCTTAACCCTACAGCATTCATTACATTGGGAAGCGTCCTAGCTCGCATGTTCGTCACATCAAGTGTTCTTCATCACATCCTGTTCTTTCATGCACGCCAATAAAATAACCAAAGGGCAAGCCAATGAGTACTTTGAATGTACTACAAGCAACCCATGTTTTTGGTTCAAGATACAACAATGCATGATATAGGTAAATTTTTGCAGAAAGCTAGTTTTGAGTGCAATGACATGTTCAACAAATTTGTAAGGCATGCATCAAGAGAATTCAAGTAACCATGAGGACAGGTTATAGATATCAACATAAATAGAGTGGGCACCAACCCAACATAAATAGAGTGGGCACCAACCCATCTCAAACATGTCAAGTCCCTTGACTTGACCCGATTCATTTTATCAACACACACACACAGTTGTGAAACTCTGGACGTAGTTTAAGCAGCACCGCCCAACTGTCCTTGACCGTGGACACGGCTATTCGAATAGTTATACACTCTGCAGAGGTTGCACACTGTACCCACAAGATCCGGGGAACTTCCGTGTCATCCACGACCCGCGGTACCTCAAGTACCTGGGGTAAGCACCGATCACTACCTTTCCTAGACGACACTAACATGGAGTCCACTCGATTAGTAGTAATCCCGTGCCCAACATTTCACATCATAAAGTTGTGGAGCCTCGCTCCCATATTCATCACATACCACAAGCACGGGGTACCAACGGTGTGTCTGGTGGTGTAAAGACAGTCATGGCCGCCCTACCAGGCATGACCCCGTCCCGAGAGAGAGCACCAACTCTCCCCCGTCACTAGTAATGCGGGCTCCAAGCTAGTATCGACCTAGGTAATCAATACTGCCCTTTCCCATATAAGGGTAGAGTGGTTGCACAAGTAAGGTTGGGACAGTCGACAAATCTTAAATCTAATCCGTTTTCGAAAACAACACACACACTTGCCTCGGTACACCACTTCGTCATCAAGTGGTTACCCATTTCATCATCTCCCTCGGGCATAAGTGGCACCCGACAGGGTTTTCGAAAAAGTCTTTTGAAAATACTTTGTCTCCATCACCATGCATATTCCCGTCCCTTTTGCGTAGCAACTACTTTAGCATCCTATCTACTCTCACCATGCATATTCCCGTCCCTTTTGCGTAGCAACTACTTTAGCATCCTATCTACTCCCACCGGCATACCCTCATAAGAAGGTAGGGTCATGCACAATGCAAGTATCAACGAGGAATTAATGGTGGCAAACCATCAACGTGGGTACCACCTCATCATGATTCCGATGCAACAATGATAAGGTACTATATGACATGCATAAAGAGGTTTCATAGACATGGTCAAAGGGCTGGTTGCCTAGCTCAACAAAGTCTTCTAGGTCTTCAAAGTCTTCTGGTCCAACTCCAAGTACTCCGTCTACTTCGTCAACTAACGTCGGAAACAATCATAATAAGCAACACAACAAGGCAAGAATAAAAGTGCTCTAAAAATGTGAGTTGGACTTTTCTAGGATACCTCTGGTCATATGAGGGATGACCAAAGTGGTTTCATTAGGATTTGATCAATGGACATCTCTGAACATTTTGATATGGTGGAATCAAGGGGTTTATGGATTTGCAAGAAGTGTACAGAAATATATTTTTGAAAAATGAGCAAAGGCACCCATTTAACAAAGGATGATTTTAGAAGCATCTGGGAATTGGTTTCACTGGATTTGGAGTTGAGATGATTTTCCTATGAATTTGCAAAGTTGGCTATATACAAAGAAATAGACCATTATTTTATGTGCTATAGAAAGTATTAATAAAAATGTTCAAAAACTAAGTTTTGAACTTATAGACATCTAGGAATTTGAATCATGGCATTTGGATCAAAAATGGGCTCTCTGTGATTTTCTAAAGTTCATCACAAAAATAGGAAAATGGGGATTTGATAAATATTTGTGAAGAAAAGGTCTCTGGAAAAATGTGCATGTTGCATCACAAGATAGATCCTGATTTATAGAGTCACTAGAAATTTGAATCATCAAATTTGGACTCCATTTGAATTGTTTATGGATATTACAACTTTTACAGAAAAAGAAAAAGAAAAGGGAAAAGGGGGGGTGTACCCTTATCCAAATAAGACCAGGCGAAAGATAGCGATGGGCGGCCAGCTGCTCACCACTGCTGGCGATAGGGGGTGACGTCGAAGACGGCTTCACGGGAGGGCGGTTTCACCGTGGAAACGCGGGAGTAGCGCGGCCCGCCTCCACTTATCTTGACGGCGGTAGCGGTGGAGTTTTAAACCTGACAGGCAGGGCCCCCTGTCAGGATGTGAGGCTGACCGACGGGCCCCACGGCTGTCGTCATCAACCTCCGTCCAAAGAGGACGGCGAGCTCACCGGCGTCGCTGTGGTCGACGGCGAGGCGATCCGAGGGCACCGGCATGCTCAGGGAGGAGTCGCCATTCGGGTGGAGGTGGAGGCGGTCGCCGGAGCGCAGGGGTTCACCAGCGACGAGGAGGATGGCGGCAAAGCTTCGGGAGGAGTTCGCCCCGGTCGATTTCGGCTGCAAACGACGCGAGGGAGAGAGGGCAAATGGTCAAAGAGGTGAGGCGGTTCCAGATCGAGAGAGAGAGAGGGCAAAGAAGGCCTGTACCACGAGATCAACGGCCGACCGAGGCGGCGGAGCTCCGGTCGATCCCGAGCATAGAAGCTCTCCGAGGCTGATTGGGTGGTGCGGGCGCGTGCTTGGGGTGTGAGAAGGAGTTGGATGGCACGAGAGAGACCTGGGGTGAGCTTAAATAGCCGCACGGTGGTCCACCGTGGACCTGTGCGCCGGCGAGCTCGTTCCCGTCGCCACGGGTCACGGGGGCCTGTTTGGTTGTGTCTGGGGCGTTTGTGGGCGTGGACTACGCCTAGGGGGAGAAGAGAGGGAGCGGGAAACGCGGCAAAGCGGGTCCCTGCCGTGGCCAGCGACTGGCGCGCTCGGGCGGCGCTCTGTTCGCACGCGAGGAGAGCCGAAGAGGGAGAGAGAGGAGGGGGACGACGGCGTAGCGTGCTGCAGACGTCTAGGTGACCTCGGGGGACACGAGTGGGAGGCCCTAGGTGGTCCGGTGGCTCGGGCAGAGAGCGCCTACAGTGCTAGGGCGCACTGTAGCACGCTCTGGAGCACGCCTTTGGCATGCCATGGCATTAAGAAAGGGGAGTGGGCGTGGCCACTTGTGTCCAGTAGTGCCAGGAGGTATTAGGATAGTAGGGGGAAGCCTTGGATGCCTTGTGGAACAAATGGAGTGAGGAGGGAGGTGAGAAAGAGAGAGGAGGTGCTATCCAGAGGGGTAAATGAGGTGGTTTCACCCCTCAATCATTGAGCTGAGGTACAGCCATTGTTACTGGAGGTGAAAGGGGGCTAGGAGGAGCTGTGGTAAAAAGTAGAGGCCATGGAGAAGAGTGGAAGAGATCAAAAATGGCATTTTGGTAAAGTGTCAGAAGGTGTTTGATAATGGTTTGGGCAAGAAAATTAATTCCACTTGCCATGAGAACTAACAGGATGGAATGGAACATAGAATTAGGGTGTTCCACCAAGTTTGAGCTCACTTGGGCAAAGTAGCCAATGTAACTTTGGTGAACCCTAGAAATGAACAGAAATGGGTTTTCCAACATTTAGTCATGAAAATATGTTCTCCTTGATGCACCACTTGGTTTAGTGTCATCATTTGATCATGCTATCATGCTCACAAAAGTTGGAATCAAGGAGAGAAAGTTTCCAATGTAGAGTTGTTCAAATTTGGTTCAGTCGAGAGAGGGTTTTGGGGCACTTTGATCAATATAACTTGTTCTCCAACTTGTGCCACTTGGTCTAGATGAGTAATTAGACCATTGGAGAATGTTCACAAGGTTTGAGAATATTTGGACATGTTTGGCAATGTAAAGTTGCTCAAACTTTAAAATGGACAGAAATGGTTTTGAGAGGATTTGATGATGTTATCTTGTTCTCCAAGACATGATACTTGGCTAGATCACCAAATATGTCATATGTGACATGATAGAATTTTCTTGGAATTTTTGGAGAAAATTTCCTTTGTAAATATTTCAAAATCTTGAAATATCCGAAAGGGTTTTGAGGATTTGACCAATATTTTGAACATGACCATGTGTTGAAACTCTTATATATGGACAATATATGTCCACCGAGTTTCCTAGGTTTTTCCAAAATATTTTTAAAGCACTAAAATAATTCTTCCTATTAAAGACCATTTCGGCTTTAAGAAAAAGCTTTTAAATAAAATAGGAAAATAACTTTTAAAATTATATTTTTTGGTTTCGGGTATCATATATCTAATAGGAGTCAAATATATTTTTATAAATATTTTTACTACCCTTAATTAAGTACTTGTAGTGCAAACCTCAATTCAGGGGGTTTTGAAAACTAATTTTAGAAAATACTTTTTGGCCAAATTAATTTTGTAAGAAAATACTATATTGCTCTATACATATGGCATGATCATTGGTCAAGGTTTTTGGATCAAGGGGAAGGAGTATAAGGGTTGGAGAATTTATTTGATTTTTAGAGCACTTGCAAACAGCAGACAAAAATCAAATCAAGCAAAGTCCAAAACACTCAAAAGTTTTTGTCAAACCACATTTTAGCATGATTTAGTGACTTTAAGTGTTGTGCCATGAAAATCAGGGTGTGACATCAGTTTTCGAAGATATCAATTATTTCTTCAAGCTAAACTTTGCCACTAGTTCCTTCCCAATGTTTGTAGTATTTTCAACTATACGTTTATATGGTTCTAAAAAGCGCGGACTAATTAATCTAATGAAGGCCTGAATCCACCAACCAAAATAAAGTACCTTTTTCTCACTTTATTGTGGCTCATCCTCGCGGTCGGCCTACTGGCTGCCGGAAAATAGCCTGCGGATCGGCGCTCGCCCGCGGCCGTCCCTTCTCCACTTCTCTTGATAGCTATGCGCTGGAGTTGCGTAGAGATCGCATAGGTGATAGCAGGCAGCGGCAGGCGGCAGATGTGAATCTCAATCGCAGCACAGCAGGCGGCTGGGAAATGAAGCGATAGCACGACCTGCGTGGGCGCGTGGCTGCGTGCAACTACCAGCTAATTGGCCCCTATGTCACATATGATGGGTTGCGTGATACTTTGTTCTTTTGGGCTTTTGGGTTGCTAGGAAATTGTACCGCACGTGGGCTGAGATCCTGATGCTTTACGAACGACACAGCGATCAGGGGGGCAAAGGAAGCGATGAACAGTCGGGCAGCAGCAAAATAGCGAAAAACTGATCGCTATTAACGAGGCGACGCGATTGTTAGGGGGGTCTCACCCCCCCCCCCCTTGAATCCGTCCGTGGATAGAGGGTATAAAAAAGGAAGACGGAGGTAAGGAGACAAACAGAGTTCGGCACTAGGCGTAGAATCTTCGGAGTCTGGCCGCGTTCCATGGGTTCGGCTCGAGTCGATTATCAGATGCATCACGCAGACGGTATGCTCCTCCGGTGAGAACTTTATCAGTGATGAAGGGACCTTCCCATTTGGGCTCGATCTTGTCCTTTTTCTTCTCTGGTAGGCGTAGAACGAGTTCGCCAATGTTGTAAGTTTTGGCCCGTACTTCTCTGCTTTGATACCTTTGAGCCTGCTGTTGATAAAATGCGGAATGGGCCTTTGCAACGTCATGCTCCTCCTCCAGGGCATGTAAGCTGTCCTGCCGATCCAACTCGGCTTCTCTCTCTTTGTAAATGCGCACTCGAGGTGAGTCATGGATGATATCGCAGGATAGCACTGCCTCTGCGCCGTACACCATAAAAATGGTGTGTATCCGGTTGTGTTATTTGGCGTGGTCCACAGCCCCCATAGTACAGATTCGAACTCCTCGACCCAGTGTGTATCTGATTCCTTCAAGGATCGCACTAGCCTGGGCTTAATGCCGCTCATAATAAGACCATTCACTCGTTCGACTTGACCGTTTGTTTGGGGGTGATAGACGGATGCATAATCGAGCTTTATGCGCATTTTGCCGCACCAAGTTTTCACCTCGTCGGCTGTGAAGTTTGAGCCGTTATCGGTGATGATGCTGTGGGGGACACCGTAACGGTGTACGACCTCGGATATGAAGTCTATTACTGGTTCGGACTCGGCCATTTTAACTGGTTTGGCTTCTATCCATTTGGTGAATTTATCGACCATGACCAACAAGTATTTCTTCTTATGGCTTCCACCTTTAAGGGGTCCAACCATATCGAGCCCCCAGGCCGCAAAGTCCCAAGTTATGGGGATTGTTTGGAGAGCAGTAGGTGGCATATGGATTTGATTTGCAAAAAGCTGGCAACCGACGCAATGTTGGACAAGGTCATGTGCGTCTGCTCGAGCTGTCGGCCAGTAGAAACCTATACGGAAGGCCTTGCTTACTAGCGCCCGGGCTGCGGCATGGTGGTCGCCAAGTCCGGCATGAATTTCGGCCAAGAGCTGCCGCCCTTCCTCTTCAGAGATGCACCTTTGGAGCACTCTAGTCGCGCTTTTCTTATAGAGCTCTCCCTCGTGGACCTTGTAGGCTTTAGAGCGCCGCACAATGCTACGAGCCTCATTTTGGTCCTTGGGGAGTTCTTGCCTATTTAAGTAGGCCAAGAAGGGTTCTCTCCACGGGGCGATAACAGCCATAATCACGTGGGTCGAAGGTGTTATTTCGGTGGCGGAGCCTTCGATTATGTCAGATTGTTCGGGATCTGGGGTTGTGTTCGGATCTGGACTGGTATTGTCGGTCTCCCCTTCCCATACGACGGATGGCTTGAACAGCCTTTCCAAAAAGATATTTGGTGGGACGGGTCGCGCTTAGCGCCTATGCGGACGAGGATATCCGCACTTGGTTGTTTTCTTGGACCACATGGTGGAATTCGAGCCCCTCGAACCGAGCTGACATTTTGAGGACAGCATTGTGGTAGGCCGCCATTTTTGGGTCCTTGGCATCAAAGTCTCCATTTATTTAGGATATTGCAAGGTTTGAATCTCCACGCACTTCTAGGCATTGAATGCCCATGGAGACTGCCATCCGGAGACCATGCAACAGGGCCTCGTATTCGGCTGTGTTGTTGGAATCTGTGTATAGTATTTGGAGTACATATTGAACTATATCTCCGGTGGGGGATGTCAGGACAACGCCTGCCCCTAGACCAGCCAGCATCTTAGAGCCGTCAAAGTGCATGATCGAATTGGGGTACGCGCCATACTCTTTAGGGAGTTCGGCTTCTGTCCATTTGGCGATGAAGTCAGCCAGTACTTGTGACTTAATAGCTCGTCGTGGTTTGTATGTTATGTCAAACGGGAGGAGCTCGATAGCCCATTTAGCAATCCGGCCCGTGGCATCGCGGTTATTTATTATGTCATTGAGTGGTACTTCGGAGGCCACCGTGATTGAACACTCTTGAAAGTAGTGTCGTAGTTTTCGGGATGCCATGAAGACCGCGTATGCTATATTTTGATAATGTGGGTACTGTGACTTGCATGGAGTGAGGACAGTGGATACGTAGTATACCGGCTTTTGAAGCAGGAACTTATGTCCATCTGTTTCTCGTTCGACGACGAGCACTGCGCTTACAATCTGGTGTGTTGCGGCTATATATAGCAGCATGGGTTTGCCGACATTTGGCGCAGACAGGATTGGATTGGTTGCCAAGAGGGCTTTTATTTCTTCCAGTCCGGCTGTAGCCGCATCTGTCCACTCGAAGTGTTCGGTGTGTTGAAGAAGGTGATAAAGAGGCAATGCCTTTTCTCCCAATCGGGAGATAAAGCGGCTTAAGGCGGCCACGCATCCAGTTAATTTCTGGATTTGCTTGAGGTCTGTTGGGGTAGCCAACTGTGACATAGCTCGAATTTTAGCCGGGTTTGCTTCAATTCCTCTATTGGAAATGATAAAGCCCAAGAGCTTTCCTGCAGGTAGGCCAAAAACACATTTTTCCGGGTTGAGCTTCATGTCATATGTTCTGAGATTGTCAAACGTAAGCCTCAAGTCGTCTATTAAAGATTCGACGTGTCTGGTTTTGACGACCACATCATCCATGTAACGCCCCGGATCCGATGCGCCAGATGTCTTCCAGTTGTTCGCCGTCGTTGCCATGTCATTTGCTTGCGTGTTGCATTTTATCATGTCATCATGTGCATTGCATTGCATACGTGTTCGTCTCATGCATCCAAGCGTTTTCCCCGTTGTCCATTTTGCAATCCAGCACTCCTATGTCCTCCGGCGTTCCCCTTTTGCCTCTTTGCGTGTGCGGGTGTTAAACTTTCTCGGAATAGCTCGAGGTTTGCCAAGCGGCCTTGGTATAGCACCGGTAGACCGCCTGTCAAGTTTCGTGCCATTTGGTGTCCGTTTGATACTCCAACGGTTAACCGGGTAACCGCGAAAGCCCTCTTTGAGTTGCAGCCCAACACCCCTTCCAAAGTGGCCCAAAACCCAGCAAACTCCCCTCCATGCTCTCGATCGTTCGATCACGATCGTGTGGGCGAAAACCGCTCCTCATTTGGACTCTCCTAGCTCCCTCTACCTATATATTAGCCCTCCCCCGTCCAAATCGCAGTCCAAACCCTAGCTTCTTCCTCCTCCCGCCGACGGACACGTCCGCCCGCCGACGGACATGTCCGCCCCGCCGCCGCAGCCAACCCGAGCTTCGCCACGTGGCGCCCGCGTCCGCCGTCGCCCGGCCCGCGGACCCAGCGGACCTCGCGCCCGCCGCCGCTGGCCCAGATCCGCCGCCACGGGCCGCCCCGCCGCCGCCGCCCGGCGAACTCCGATGCCGTCCGGCCGCGCCGCCGCGCCTCTCGGCCCGCCTCGGCGCCGCCAGCCAGCGCCGCCCGGCACCTCCGCCGTTGACCGGCCATCGCGCCCGCCGCCCAGCGCCTCTGCGCCGTCGCCAGAGCTTCTGCCGCCGTCGCCGGAGCTCTCCCGGCCCCGACCTCCTCTGCATCTCCCCGGCGCCGCCCCGGAGCTCCTCTTCCGGCCGGAGCTCCCTCCGCCAGCCCCGGATCCGGCGCCCCCCGGCCGGATCCGCCCGTCTCCGGTGTTCCCAACGCTCTTCGGCGAGATCCGCGCCGCCTCGGCATCCATGCCCCGCGAACCCTAGAACTGAGGTTGACTTTTCCCCTCCCCCGAATTTTGCCAAGTCTTGAGATTTTTGCATTATCATGCCATGTTCATCGCATCATAACTGCATCTGTGCTGCTCCGTTTCGTGCGTGTAATATGTCAAATTGGTCGTCTCAACGACTACTTCATTTCATCTCATTGCATCATTTTCATTTGAGCTCATCTTGATGCCCGAAATGCTGTTGGAAGAGTGCATGTTGTTGTTAATCTGCTGAAACTGTTATAACATGCTCATTTGTCATTTTTGCCATGTTTGATGTGTTCATCCTATGAGGTTGATGTCTACATGTGTTTTGAGCTATGCTATGCCATCTTTACAGGGGTGCTATCCATGTATTTTTGTGGGTTGTGTAGTGAGTGCATCAAGCTTGTTAAGTAGGGTACTTGCTGTTGCTGTTTTCCTGACAGATTCTGTTATGTTATGATGCTATGTTAACATGCTTCTACTAGTTATTCTATGCATAATCTGGAGATGTTCACTAAGGATGTTTTGTTATACATGTCATGATCTATCCATTCATGCACCTGGTTGCATTTATAGCCTGCTGTATCATGTTGTAATCTTGCTCTCAAATTGATAAATAATGTTGCTGTCAGCCTGTTAACATGAAGTTCAGTTTTGGCCATGCGCTTTTCTAGTGATCCATGCACCCTATGAACTTGTTCTTGACATGCTTAGCTTCATAGACATGCCTTCTTACTGTTGGTTGCCTTGCCATGCCATGTAATTGCTCTGTGGTGAGTGGTTCAAGCTCACCAACATGCCTACTTATTGTTGTTCCTGCCATGTATGAATCTGTAATATAACTTGCCATGTTTACATGGGTGCCATCATATCTTCTGTGCCTTTTTGGCTCATGGTCAGTAAGGGACTTTTGATCTATGCAATTAGTAGTTTCATTCCATGCCTTTGTTTGCCATGATATGTTCCTGTGACATGTTGTTTGCTTGCTCTAAACATTGCAACCTGATGTTATTCCTGCAAAGTCTGAAACTGTTATTATTTGCAATCTTACCATGTGTTTTGGAGCATGTTCTAGTTGTTTCTGGAGATAGCTCAGTGTTCATGTTTTGTTATGGTTTACCTGTACTTCATGCCCATGCCTTTTGTTATTATGTTGGGGTGCTGTAGCATGTTGTTTTGATGCTTGCAATATGCCTAGTTGCTGTTTTGGACAGATTGTTGTTATGACTTGTATAGAGTGCATGTGTTGAACCGTTGCTCCGTTTTGAGTGTGCTCCATATGAAACTTGCTTCATTTTGCATGTAGTTCCATATTATCATGTTGCATCCTTGTTTTGAGGTGTTTTCTTGATGTTTGGATGCATTTTGCATCAATGCCATGCTTAACTTGTTTTGCTCATATCTTCTAGGCCGTAGCTCCGAATCTAATGAACTCTATATGTAACTTGGCTGGAATCTCGTGTAGATCATCTTGGTGCATCTTAACTTGCTGTTAAACAACTTGAACATAAGGTTTATTCAGTTCTGGACCATTTTCTAAATTTGCATATGAGGACTTACCGGAATTGTTATATGTTTTTTCCGGCCTCATTTAAACTTGTTTTGATGTGTTGTTCTTGTTTGCATCATCTCTTGCCATTAGTAGCTCCATATAGCTTTGTCATGCATCATGCTTGTTGTGCATCATGTCTTGTTTATGTGTGGTGTGTTTACCATGTTGTGTGCTTCTTCTCGATGGTTCCCGTTTTCGTTGCGATCGTGAGGATTCGTTCGCTCACGCTTGGTTGCCTTCGTGGCTTCATCTTCTTCATGGACTCGTTCTTCTTCCTAGCGGGATTTCAGGCAAGATGACCGCTACCCTGGATCTCACTACTATCATTGCTATGCTAGTTGCTTCGTTCTATCGCTATGCTGCGTTACCTATCACTTGTTCTTCAAGCCTTCCAAATTGCCATGAACCTCCAACCTTTGACACCCTTCCTAGCAAACCGTTGCTTGGCTATGTTACCGCTTTGCTCAGCCCCTCTTATAGCGTGGTTAGTTGCAGGTGAAGTTGAAGATTGCTCCATGGTGGACAGGGTTTTGTTGGGATATCACAGTATCTCTTATTTAATTAATGCATCTATATATTTGGTAAAGGGTGGAAGGCTCGGCCTTATGCCTGGTGTTTTGTTCCACTCTTGCCACCCTAGTTTCCGTCATACCGGTATTATGTTCCCGGATTTTGCGTTCCTTACGCGGTCGGGTGATTTATGGGACCCCCTTGACAGTTCGCTTTGAATAAAACTCCTCCAGCAAGGCCCAACCTTTGTTTTACCATTTGCCTCACCACCACCTACTTTTCCCTTGGGAGTAATTAACCCAAGGGTCATCTTTATTCAGCGCCCCCGGGCCAATGCTTGTCTAAGTGTTGGTCTGAACCAGAGCCACTTGCAGCGCCACCTCGGGGAAACTCGAGGTCTGATTTTAGTTGTACGTAGTGTTCATCCGGTGTTGTCCTGAGAACGAGATATGTGCAGCTCCTATCGGGATGTCGGCGCATCGGGCGGTCTTGCTGGTCTTGTTTTACCATTGTCGAAATGTCTTGTAAATCGGGATTCCGAGACTGGTCTTCCTGGGAGAAGGTATATCCTTCGTTGATCGCGAGAGCTTATCATGGGCTAAGTTGGGACACCCCTGCAGGGTATAAACTTTCGAGAGCCGTGCCCGCGGTTATGTGGCAGATGGGAATTTGGTAATGTCCGGTTGTAGATAATTTGACACCAGATCCGAATTAAAACGCATCAACCGCGTGTGTAACCGTGATGGTCTCTTCTCGGTGGAGTCCGCGAAGTGAACATGGTTTCTGTGTTATGATTTACATAAGTAGGAGTTCAGGATCACCTCTTGATCATTGCTAGCTTCACGACCGTTCCTTTGTTTCTCTTCTCGCTCCCATTTGCGTATGTTAGCCACCATATATGCTTAGCCGCTGCTGCAACCTCACCACTTTACCCCTTCCTTTCCCTTTAAGCTTTGCTAGTCTTGATACCCATGGTAATGGGATTGCTAAGTCCTCGTGGCTCACAGATTACTACAACAATAGTTGCAGGTACAGGTTATGCGATGATCATGACGCGAGAGCGATGCTTTCTTGCGTTGAGTTCTTCTTCTGCTTCTTCTTCGATCAGGGGATAGGTTCCAGGTGGCAGCCTGGGCTAGCAGGGTGGATGTCGTTTGAGCTTTTGTTTGTGTTTCATCCGTAGTCGGATGTTGATCTTATGTAAGATGATGTTGTATTCGTGTGGCATTGTATGCCTTTTGTATGTATCCCCATCTATTATGTAATGTTGATGTAATGATATCCACCTTGCAAAAGCGTCTTCAAGATTTGCTTCTATCCTTGGTGGGACCTTCGAGTTCCTTTAGGATAGGGTCGCATCTTGGGCGTGACAATCCACATATGCCTCCACTGTTTTGCCAATCTGTGTTTCCAGGCATGTCTGAATCATGCGTTGATAGGTTACACCGGCCTTTTTGATCCCGAAAGGCTGGTGTTAAAACAGAAGGGGCTGTATGGAGTGATAAATGCCATTGCAGCTTGATCGGACTCCACCATCTTAATTTGATGGTATCCGGAGTATGCGTCGAGGAAACACAAAGAGTTGTGTCCTGCGGTAGCGTCGATGATTTGATCGATGCGGGGGAGGGGGAAGGGATCCGTGGGGCAAGCCTTATTGAGGTCCTTGAAATCAACGCATAGGCGCTAGGATTTGTCCTTCTTTGATACCATCACCAGGTTTGCTAGCCAGTCCGGATGTTTTATTTCTCTGATGAATCCGGTCTTGAGTAGTTTGGCTAGCTCTTCTCCCATGGCTTGTTGCTTGGGTTCTGAAAAGCACCGAAGAGTCTGCTTGACCGGCTTGTATCCCTTTAGTATGTTTAGGCTATGCTCGGCCAGCCTGCATGGGATACCTGGCATGTCTGACGGATGCCAGGCGAAGATGTCCCAATTTTTGCGCAAGAACTCTCGTAGTGCAGCATCTATTGTGGGGTTTAGCTGTGTCCCAATTGATGCTGTTTTTGTAGGGTCCGTCGGGTGGACCTGGAATTTGACTATTTCGTCTGGTGGTTTGAAAGAGGTGGACTTGGGTCATTTGTCGAGTATCACATCGTCCCTGTCCACCGTGGAGCACAGCATAGTTAAATCTTTGGCATGAGGGCTTTTGGATAATGCCTCGGGGCTAGTCGGCAGTTTATTTTTCGCCCGAGTGCTATGTCCGGATCACTGGCTAGAGTGATGATTCCATTGGGCCCAGGCATCTTAAGCTTCATGTACCCGTAATGGGGTATGGCTTGGAAGCTTGTGAATGCATCCCGCCCTAAAAGGGCGTGGTATCCACTGTTAAACGGGGCCACTTGGAATGTGGTTTCTTCAGACCTATAATTCTCCGGCATGCCGAATACCACATCCAGTGTAATTTTTCCTGCGCATTGTGCCTCCGAACTTTGGATGATTCCCCTGAAGGTCGTACTGCTTTGCTCAATGCGGCTCTTGTCTATTTCCATTTTGTTAAGAGTTTCCTCATAGATGAGGTTTAATCTGCTGCCGCTGTCCATGAGCACTTTAGTAAGACGGAAGCCGTCCACAATTGGACTAAGGACCAAAGCGGCTGGTGCTCGGACTGTTCGGAATTGAGGTTCGTCATTGGCATTGAAGGTTATGGCCGTATCGTTCCACGGATTTATTGCTGCGACATGGCAGACTTCAGCGAGGCTGCGGAGTGCTCGCTTACACCTATTGTTTGAGGCGAAAGTCTCGAGGACTGTCAGTACTGTATTTCTATTCATGGGATGGTGCTCTACGGTATTGTTGATGAGGAGGTCCTCGCCACTCTTGGCCACCTGCCGGAGTATCCAACATGCTCTAAGGCTGTGTGTTGGTATGATGCCCGGTGTGCTGTGAATTTTGCATGGCCTGTTGAGCCATCCCTCCAGTACGGTTCCATGCCATGTAGAGGGCTTTGGCTTCTTTGTGATTGGATTGGGTGACTTGCGAGAGCGCACCCTTTTAGTTCGGACTAGGGGTTTAGTTAGAGCCGGAGGATCCCAGAATTTTGCTTTGATTTTCCAAGCGCTTTCCGTCGCACAGTACTTCTGTACTATGGCCGCCAAGTCGGCAAAGTATGCTATGTCACGGCGACTTATGGCGTTGAGAATTCCCTTGTCCATGCAATTCTTGAAAAAGAATGAGATTGCGTCTTTCTCGTGACAGTCCTGAACCTTGCTCATTACAAGGAGGAATCTGGCCCAGAAGTGATGTACTGTCTCTTGGGGATCTTGTCTAATGTGGGAAAGATCACTTGTGTGTGGGTGGGTGGGTAGACTTAAGTCCAAATCCTGACCCGATCTAAGACCCAGGGGAAAGGGAGCCCCTGAGCTTGGCAGCTCGGACTCCGGGATGTTGCCCAATATTTGTGGCCTGTTGCCCGATTCTAAGTTTGGAGCCTGGGCCATGTCCTCCCATAGACAGGTGTCCGACTCGGAGAGCTCGGGAATATGGACATAGTTCATCCTCAAAATAGAGGAAGAATCGCTATTTTGTTCCTCCACCACCGCTATCTGATGGGTGACCGGCGGAGAGTTAATCTCCCTTTGGTCGGGTTTAAGCCCGATCCGATCATAGTCCATAGTGACTCCATGGGCGGTGATGCGATCCAAGTGCTCATTAAGGGAGGAGAGCTCCATTAGATCCATCTGCTCAGTGAATTCCGAGCTGACATGGAGGTTGTTCTTGATGACCTGAGAAGTCATCGTCAGCATGGCAGCCAAACTGGCGGCCATGATGAAACCGCCTAGCCGGAGAGTCTGGCCTACAGCAGGGTTCCTCCAGAGGATGTTGTCCTTGACAACAAGTCGAGCCACTGAGCCTTATCAGGACGGCACAGTCGAACTCTCAATGAAAGCACCAATGTCGGTGTCAAAACCGGTGGATCTCGGGTAGGGGGTCCCGAACTGTGCGTCTAAGGATAATGGTAACAGGAGGAAGGGGACACGATGTTTTACCCAGGTTCGGGCCCTCTCGACGGAGGTAATACCCTACTTCCTACTTGATTGATCTTGATGATATGAGTATTACAAGAGTTGGTCTACCACGAGATCGTAGAGGCTAAACCCTAGAAGCTAGCCTATGATTATGATTGTTGTTTTCCTACGGACTAAACCCTCCGGTTTATATAGACACCGGAGGGGGCTAGGGTTACATAGAGTGGGTTACAAAGAAGGAGATCTACATATCCAAATTGCCAAGCTTGCCTTCCATGCAAAGGAGAATCCCATCCGGGCACGGGACGAAGTCTTGAATCTTGTTTCTTCATAGTCCAACAGTCCGGCCAAAGTATATAGTCCGGCTGTTCGAGGACCCCTTAATCCAGACTCCCTCGCCCCCCAAAGGATGATCGTCCATTTTGCATCATGCTTTTATATCAATATTTATTGCATTATGGGCTGTTATTACACATTATATCTCAATACTTATGGCTATTCTCTCTTATTTTACAAGGTTTACCATGAAGAGGGGAATGCTGCATGGAATTCGGTGAAAAGGAGCAAACGTTGGAAACCTATTCTGCATAGCTCCAAAAGACCTGAGACTCCATGAAACAACTTTTTGGATTTTATAAGAATTTATGAGCGAAAGAAATAGGCTAGGGGGGCCACACCCTGTCCAGGAGACAGGGGGCGCGCCCCCCTATAGGGCACGCCCCCCTATCTCCTGGGCCCCTGGTGGGCCTCCGGCGACCATCTTCTGCTATAACATCACAATTACCCTGGAAAAAATCGTGGGCAAGCTTACGGGACGAAAATCCGCCGCCACGAGGCGGAACCTTGGTGGAATCAATCTAGGGCTCTGGCGGAGCTGTTCTGCTGGGACACTTCCCTCCGGGAGGGGGAAATCATCACCAACGTCATCACCAACGATCCTCTCATTAGGAGGGGGTCAATCTCCATCAACATCTTCACCAGCACGATCTCCTCTCAAAACCCTAGTTCATCTCTTGTATCCAATCTTGTATCAAAACCACAAATTTGTACCTGTGGGTTGCTAGTAGTGTTGATTACTCCTTGTAGTTGATGCTAATTGGTTTACTTGGTGGAAGATCATATGTTCAGATCCTTTATGCATATTATTACTCCTCTGATTATGAACATGAATATGCTTTGTGAGTAGTTACGTTTGTTCCTGAGGACATGGGTGAAGTCTTGCTATTAGTAGTCATGTGAATTTGGTATTCGTTCAATATACTGATGAGATGTATGTTGTCTTTTCCTCTAGTGGTGTTATGTGAACGTCGACTACATGACACTTCACCATTATTTGGGCCTAGAGGAAGGCATGGGGAAGTAATAAGTAGATGATGGGTTGCTAGAGTGACAGAAGCTTAAACCCTAGTTTATGCGTTGCTTCGTTAGGGGCTGATATGGATCCATATGCTTAATGTTGTGGTAAGGTTTACCTTAATACCTTCTTTTGTAGTTGAGGATGCTTGCAATAGGGGTTAATCATAAGTGGGATGCTTGTCCAAGTTAGGGCAGTACCCAAGTACCGGTCCACCCACATATCAAATTATCAAAGTACCGAACGCAAATCATATGAATGTGATGAAAACTAGCTTGACGATAATTCCCAATGTGTCCTCGGGAGCTCCTTCCTCATTATTAGAATTTGTCCAGGCTTATCCTTTGCTACATAAAGGATTGGGCCACCTTGCTGCACTTTATTTACTTTATTTACTTGTTGCTCGTTACTATTTATCTTATCACAAAACTATCTATTACCTACAATTTCAGTGCTTGCAGAGAAAACCTTACTGAAAACCGCTTATCATTTCCTTCTGCTCCTTGTTGGGTTCGACACTCTTACATATCGAAAGGACTACGATAGATCCCCTACACTTGCAGGTCATCAAGACTCTTTTCTGGCGCCGTTGCCGGGGAGTGTAGCGCTTTTGGTGAGTGGAACTTGGTAAGGAAACATTTATATAGTGTGCTGAAATTTTCTGTTACTTGTCACCATGGAAACTAATCCTTTGAGGGGCTTGTTTGGGGTATCTTCACCCCAACCAGAAGAGCAAAGAGTTGCTCCTCAACCTACTGAACTTTATGAAAATATCCACTTTGAGATTCCTTCGGGTATGATAGAGAAACTGCTAGCTAATCCATTTGCAGGAGATGGAACATTGCATCCCGATTTACACCATATCTTTGTGGATGAAGTTTGTGGATTATTTAAGCTTGCAGGTATTCCTGATGATGTTGTCAAAAGGAAGGTCTTCCCTTTATCTTTGAAGGGAGATGCATTGACATGGTATAGGCTATGTGATGATACGAAATCTTGGAGTTTTAAGCGATTGAAGTTAGAATTTCACCAGAAGTTCTATCATATGCATCTTGTTCATCGTGATCGTAATTACATATATAATTTCTGGCCTCGCAAAGGAGAAAGCATCGCTCAAGCTTGGGGGAGGCTTAAGTCAATGTTATATTCATGCCCCAATCATGAGCTCTCTTGGGAAATGATTATTCAGAATTTTTATGCTCGGCTTTCTCTTGATAATCACAACCTGCTCGATACTTCCTGTGCTGGTTCTTATATGTTGAAGACTATTGATTTCAAATGGGACTTATTGGAAAGAATTAAACACAACTCTGAAGATTGGGGTTCTGACGATGGTAAGGAGTCAGGTATGACACCTAAGTTCGATTGTGTTAAATCTTTTATGGATACCGATGCTTTTCGTGGATTTAGCACTAAGTATGGACTTGACTCTGAGATGGTAGCTACTTTTTGTGAAACTTTTGCTACTCACGTTGATCGCCCTAAAGAGAAGTGGTTTAAATATAATCCTCCTGTTGAAGTGAAAGTAGTTGCACCTATTACAGTCGAAGAAAAGACTACTACCTATAGTGATCCTATTGTTCCTACTACTTATGTTGAAAAACCTCCTTTTCCTTTTAGGATAAAAGATCATGCTGAAGCTTCGACTGTTGTTCATAAGAGTAATACTTGGACTTATACACCTCCTGAGCAAATTAATGTTGAACCTGGTATTGCTATGATTAAAGATCTCTTGGATGAGGACTTAGATGGGCATGTTATTTCTTTCTTGGGTGAGACTGCTAATATTGCTAGACCTGATACTAAGACACGTAGACCTGTTGTAGGCATGCCTGTTATTTCTGTTAAAATAGGAGATCATAGTTATCACGGCTTATGTGATATGGGTGCTAGTGCTAGTGCGATACCTTATGATCTTTATAAAGAAATTATGCACGACATTGCACCCGTTGAATTAGAAGACATTGATGTCACTATTAAGCTTGCTAATAGGTTAAACCTATTGGGATTGTTAGAGATGTTGAAGTTTTGTGTGGGAAGGTTAAATACCCTGCTGATTTTCTTGTTCTTGCTTCCCCACAAGATGATTTTTGTCCCATTATTTTTGGTAGACCCTTCTTGAATAATACTAGTGCTAAGATTAATTGTGAAAGGAATATTGTCACTGTTGGCATAGATGGTATGTCTCATGAGTTTAATTTTGCTAAGTTTAGTAGACAACCTCGTGAAGCGAACCACCTAGTAAGGATGAAATTATTGGTCTTGCTTCCATTGCTGTTCCTCCAACTGATCCGTCAGAACAATATTTGTTAGACCATGAAAATGATATGTTTATGAAGAAAAGGGAAGAAATAGATGAAGTGTTCCTTAAACAGGAACCTATGCTGAAACATAACCTTCCCGTTGAAATTCTTGGGGATCCCCCTCCACCCAAGGGTGATGCCGTGTTTGAACTCAAACCATTACCTGATAATCTTAAGTATGCTTATCGTGATGAAGAAGAAATATATCCTGTTATTATTAGTGCTAACCTTTCAGAGAAAGAAGAAGAAAGATTATTGAAAACTCTGAAGAAGCACCGAGCTGCTATTGGATATACTCTGGATGATCTTATGGGCATTAGTCCCACATTATGTCAACACAAAATTTCAGTGAAGAAAGATGCCAAACCAGTTAGAGATCCTCAAAGACGATTAAATCCCAAGATGAAGGAAGTGGTAAGAAAGGAGATACCAAAGCTCCTTGAGGCAGGTATTATTTATCCAGTTGCTGATAGTGAATGGGTAAGCCTTGTCCATTGTGTCCCTAAAAAGGGAGGTATTACGTTGTTCATAATGATAAAGATGAATTGATCCCACAAAGAATTATTACAGGTTATAGGATGGTAATTGATTTCCATAAGTTAAATAAATCTACTAAGAAAGATCATTACCCTTTACCTTTTATTGATCAAATGCTAGAAAGGCTATCCGAACACACTCATTTCTTCTTTCTAGATGGTTATTCTGGCTTCTCTCAGAACCTGTGTCAGCGAAGGATCAATCTACAACTACTTTTACTTTCTCTTTTGGTACTTTTGCTTATAGACGTATGCCTTTTGGTTTATGTAATGCACTTGCTACCTTTCAAAGATGCATGATGGCTATATTCTCTGATTTTTGTGAAACGATTTGTGAGGTGTTCATGGATGACTTCTCCGTCTATGGATCCTCTTTTGATGATTGTTTGAGCAACCTTGATCGAGTTTTGCAGAGATGCAAAGACACTAGTCTCGTCCTGAATTGGGAAAAGTGTCACTTTATGGTTACTGAAGGCATTGTCTTGGCGCACAAGATATCCGAGAGAGGTATTGAAGTTGATAAAGCCAAAGCTGATGCTATTGAAAAGATGCCATGTCCCAAGGACAATAATAGGTATAAGAAGTTTCCTTGGTCATGCCAGTTTTTATAGGAGCTCCATTAAGGACTTTTCTAAAATCTCTAGGCCTCTGACTAATTTATTGCAAAAAGATATTCCTTTTGTCTTTGATGATGATTGTGTAGAAGCATTTGAAACACTTAAGAAAGCTTTGATCACTGCACCTATTGTTCAGCCACCTGATTGGAATTTACCTTTTGAAATTATGTGTGATGCTAGTGATTATGCTGTAGGTGCTGTTTTAGGGCAAAGAGTCGATAAGAAATTGAATGTTATCCAGTATGCTAGTATGACTCTTGATACTGCCCAAAGAAATTATGCTACTACTGAAAAAGAGTTCTTAGTAGTTGTGTTTGCATGTGATAAGTTTAGACCTTATATTGTTGGTTCCAAACTTACTATTCACACTGATCATGTTGTTGTTAAATATCTTATGGAAAAGAAAGATGCTAAGCCTAGACTTATTAGATGGGTTCTCTTGCTCCAAGAATTTGACTTGCATATTATTGATAGAAAGGGAACTGAGAACCCCGTTGCAGATAACTTGTTTAGGTTAGAGAATGTTCTTGATGACCCACTGCCTATTAATGATAGCTTTCCTGATGAACAATTAGCGGACGTCAATGCTTCTCGTACTGCTCCTTGGTATGCTGATTATGCTAACTACATTGTTGCTAAATATATACCGCCTAGTTTCACATACCAGCAAAAGAAAAAGTTCTTCTATGATTTAAGGCATTACTTCTGGGATAATCCACACCTTTATAAAGAAGGAGTAGATGGTGTTATTAGACGTAGTGTACCTGAGCATGAACAGGAACAGATTCTACGCAAGTGTCACTCTGAATCTTATGGAGGACACCACGCTGGAGATAGAACTGCACACAAGGTACTACAATCTGGTTTTTATTGGCCTACTCTCTTCAAAGATGCTCATAAGTTTGTCTTATCTTGTGATGAATGTCAAAGAATAGGTAAATTAGTAAACGTCAAGAAATGCCTATGAATTATTCTTTTGTTATTGAACCATTTGATGTTTGGGGCTTTGATTATATGGGACCTTTTCCTGCCTCTAATGGTTATACTCATATTTTAGTTGCTGTTGATTACGTTACTAAGTGGGTAGAAGCTATTCCAACTAGTAGTGATGATCATAACACTTCTATTAAAATGCTTAAAGAAGTTATTTTTCCGAGGTTTGGAGTCCCTAGATATATTATGACTGATGGTGGTTCACATTTTATTCATGGTGCTTTCCATAAGATGCTTGCTAAGTATGATGTCAATCATAGAATAGCATCTCCTTATCATCCGCAGTCTAGTGGTCAAGTAGAGTTGTGCAATAGAGAGCTCAAATTAATTTTGCAAAAGACTGTGAATAGATCTAGAAAGAATTGGTCCAAAAAACTTGATGATGCATTATGGGCCTATAGAACTGCATACAAAAATCCTATGGGTATGTCTCCTTATAAGATGGTTTATTGAAAAGCATGTCATTTACCTCTTGAACATGAACATAAGGCATACTGGGCTATTAAAGAGCTCAATTATGATTTCAAACTTGCCGGTGAGAAGAGGTTGTTTGATATTAGCTCCCTTGATGAATGGAGAACCCAAGCTTATGAGAATGCCAAGCTTTTCAAAGAAAAAGTCAAACGCTGGCATGATAAGAGGATACAAAAGCGTGAGTTTAACGTAGGAGATTATGTGTTATTATTCAACTCTCGTTTAAGATTTTTTGCAGGAAAACTTCTCTCAAAATGGGAAGGTCCCTACGTTATCGAGGAGGTCTATCGTTCTGGTGCTATAAAAATAAACAACTTCGAAGGCACAAATCCGAGGGTGGTAAACGGTCAAAGAATTAAACATTACATTTCAAGTAATCCTATCAATGTTGAAACTAATATTACTGAAACCATAACCCCTAAGGAATACATAAGGGACACTTTCCAGAATGTTCCAGACTCCGAAAAGGCATAGGTATGTGGTACGGTAAGTAAACCGACTCCAAGACAACTCTAATGGCAATTTTTATCAGTTTTGGATTATTTAAGAATTTTAGGAAGAAAGAAGTAGTCTGAAAGAGACACGAGGCCCCCACGAGAGTGGAGGGCGCGCCCCCTGTCTCGTGGGCACCTCGTGTGCCTCCCGGACTCCGTTTTCTTGTATGTTACGTATTTTGGTCGGTAAAAATTCATTATATATACTCCCGAAGGTTTTGACCACCGTATCACGCAAATATCCTCTGTTTTCGTTTCGAGCTATTTTTGTTTCAGATCTAGAGCATCATGTCGTCTCCAAGTGCTCCCAAGGACAAGTTTTTCGAGAGGGTTATCAACCCCTATCTCGCGGAGGTGCTGCATCATCCTCAAACCATTGAGATGCGTGAGGGGGTGCTGCACATCCGCGATGTGGAGGGACCAAGGCGTACCGGGAGCGTGGAGACAAAGCTCGAAGCCATTGAGCAGCAAGTTTTCAAGTGCCAAGGGATGGTGGAGCGTGGACTCAACGCCAACCAGATGATGATCACGGAGTTCACCAACTAACACAAGTTAGATGCCAAGGTCATTGGGGAGACCATCTTCAAGCTTCAAGAGAAAATCGAGCACCTCCAAGCCCAGATCTATGACCTACAAAACCAGAACTGTGAGTATGAATATAGATTCAAGAGGATGAGTTTGGCTGCAGATTTAAGGATCCCGGAGACTCGATCATCCTTCTATGATGGAGAGCCTATGCCTTGGAAGACGGACGACAAGCCTACATCATCAACAACTCCTACTTCACCACCTCCGAGGAAATAATCACATGGGTATGGGCACTCCCCTTGGCAACTACCAAGCTTGGGGGAGGTGCCCCGGTATCGTATCACCATCACACTCCTATCTTTACCACTTTATTTAGTTCGATACTTTTAGTAGTATCTTGATCTAGTAGATTGAAGTTTTGATATCAAGTAGTTTTGAGTTTTGCTTTGTGATCACTTTATGTAATCGAGTCCGTGTGCTATCTATAATAAAGATTAGTGTTGAGTCAAGGGCTTTGCTATGTTGCTATGATCTTGAGAAAGTAGAAAGAATAAAAGAGTTCATATTGATCTTATGGATAATGATAACTTCACACATAGAAAGTATGAGGCATAAAAATTGTTGAGTGTTGATGAACGTAGCCTTGGTCATTGTTGCAATTAATAGGAAGTGATAAGAAAAGAGGGGTTCACATATAAATATATTATCTTGGACATCTTTTATGACTGTGAAGCACTCATTAAGTATGACATGCTAAAAGAGTTGATGTTGGACAAGGAAGACAATGTAATGGTTTATGTTTTCCGACATCTCAGTTAAAGTATATTGTCATTGACCTTCCAAACATGTTGAGCTTGCCTTTCCCCCTCATGCTAGCCAAATTCCTTGCACCAAGTAGAGATACTACTTGTGCTTCCAAATATCCTTAAACCCAATTTTGCCATGAGAGTCCACCATACCTACCTATGGATTGAGTAAGATCCTTCAAGTAAGTTGTCATCGGTGCAAGCAATAAAAATTGCTCTCTAAATATGTATGACTTATTAGTGCAGAGGAAATAAGCTTTGTACGAACTTGTTGTGGAAGTAATAAAAGCGACGGACTACATAATAAAGGTCCACATACAAGGGGCAATATAAAGTAACGTTCTTTTGCATTAAGATTTTATGCATCAACCCTAAACGCACATGACAACCTCTGCTTCTCTCTGCGAAGGGCCTATCTTTTACTTTATGTTTTTACTTTATGCTTGAGTCAAGGTGATCCTCACCTTTCCCTTTTTCATTTTATCCTTTGGCAAGCTCTTCGTGTTTGAAAGATCATGATATATATATCCAATTGGATGTAAGTTGGCATAGGCTATTATTGTTGACATCACCTAAAGGTGAATACGTTGGCAGGCAACACAATAAGCCCCTATCTTTCTCAGTGTCAGGCTGAAACTCTATAACCACAAGTATTGCATGAGTGTTAACAATTGTAGGAGACTACGAGATAGTTCAGTATGTGAGCTTGCTGAAAAGCTCTATTATTGACTCTTTCTAATGTTGCGATAAATTGCAATTGCTTCAATGACTGAGATTATAGTTTGTTAGTTCCCAATGAAGTTTTTGAACCATACTTGACATTGTGAATTGCTTATTACTTGAGCATAGGAAATCATATGACAAAATCTATATATGTTGTTGTTATTAGAATGATCATGATGCCCTCATGTCCGTATTTTATTTTTATCGACACCTCTATCCCTAAACATGTGGACATATTTTTCGATTTCGGCTTCCGCTTGAGGACAAGCGAGGTCTAAGCTTGGGGGACTTGATACGTCCATTTTGCATCATGCTTTTATATCAATATTTATTACATTATGGGCTGTTATTACACATTATATCTCAATACTTATGGCTATTCTCTCTTATTTTACAAGGTTTACCATGAAGAGGGGGAATGCCGGCAACTGGAATTCTGGCTGGAAAAGGAGCAAACGTTGGAATCCTATTCTGCACAGCTCCGAAAGATCTGAGACTCCACGAAACAACTTTTTGGATTTTATAAGAATTTATGAGCAGAAATAGGCCAGGGGGCCCACACCCTGTCCAGGAGACAGGGGCGCCCCCCCCCATAGGGCGTGCCCCCTATCTCCTGGGCCCCCTGGTGGGCCTCCGGCGACCATCTTCTGCTATATCATCACAATTACCTGGAAAAATCGTGGGCAAGCTTACGGACGAAACTCCGCCACGAGGCTAAACCTGGCGGAATCAATCTAGGGCTCTGGCGAGCTGTTACGCCGGGACACTTCCCTCTGAGGGGAAATCATCACCAACATCATCACCAATGATCCTCTCATCGGGAGGGGGTCAATCTCCATCAACATCTTCACCAGCACCATCTCCTCTCAAAACCCTAGTTCATCTCTTGTATCCAATCTTGTATCAAAACCACAAATTGGTACCTGTGGGTTGCTAGTAGTGTTGATTACTCCTTGTAGTTGATGCAAATTGGTTTACTTGGTGGAAGATCATATGTTCAAATCCTTTATGCATATTATTACTCCTATGATTGTGAACATGAATATGCTTTGTGAGTAGTTACGTTTGTTCCTGAGGACATGGGTGAAGTCTTGCTATTAGTAGTCATGTGAATTTGCCATTCCTTTGATATTTTGATGAGATGTATGTTGTCTTTTCCTCTAGTGGTGTTATGTGAATGTCGACTACATGACACTTCACCATTATTTGGGCCTAGAGGAAGGCATGGGGAAGTAATAAGTAGATGATGGGTTGCTAGAGTGACAGAAGCTTAAACCCTAGTTTATGTGTTGCTTCGTTAGGGGTTGATATGGATCCATATGCTTGATGTTGTGGTTAGGTTTACCTTAATACCTTCTTTTGTAGTTGCGGATGCTTGCAATAGGGGTTAATCATAAGTGGGATGCTTGTCCAAGTTAGGGCAGTACCCAAGTACCGGTCCACCCACATATCAAATTATCAAAGTACCGAACGCGAATCATATGAACGTGATGAAAACTAGCTTGACGATAATACCCAGTGTGTCCTCGGGAGCTCCTTCCTCATTATTAGAATTTGTCCAGGCTTATCCTTTGCTACATAAAGTATTGGCCCACCTTGCTGCACTTTATTTACTTGTTGCTTGTTACTATTTATCTTATCACAAAACTATCTATTACCTACAATTTCAGTGCTTGCAGAGAAAACCTTACTGAAAACCGCTTATCATTTCCTTCTGCTCCTCGTTGGGTTTGACACTCTTACTTATCGAAAGGACTACGATAGATCCCCTACACTTGTGGGTCATCACCCAGCAACTGCAGATGTTGTGAACGCCTGGCAGTCGCGTGTTATTGACTACTCGATAATTCAGTGTGCCATGCTTTACAGCTTAGAATCGGGACTTCAGAGATGTTTTGAACGTCATGGACCATATGAGATGTTCCAGGAGTTGAAGTTAATATTTCAAGAAAATGCCCGAGTTGAGAGATATGAAGTCTCCAACAAGTTCTATAGCTGCAAGATGGAGGAGAACAGATATGTCACTGAACACATACTCTGAATGTCTGGGTATCATAACCACTTGACTCAGCTGGGAGTTAATCTTCTAGATGATAGCGTTATTGACAGAGTTCTCCAATCTCTGCCGCCAAGCTACAAAGGCTTTGTGATGAACTATAATATGCAAGGGATGGATAAGACAATTCCCGAGCTCTTTGCTATGCTCAAAGCCGCGGAGGTAGAAATCAAGAAAGAGCTTCAAGTGTTAATGGTTAACGAGACCACTAGTTTCAAGAAAAAGGGCAAAGGAAAGAAGGGGAACTTCAAGAAGAATGGCAAGAAATTTGCCACTCCTGGGAAGAAGCCCAAGTCTGGACCTAAGCCTAAAACTGGGTGCTTCTACTGCAAAGGGACTGGTCACTGGAAGTAGAACTGCCCCAAGTATTTGGCAGATAAAGGATGGCAAAGTGAACAAAGGTATATTTGATATACATGTTATAGATGTGTACCTTACTAATGCTCGTACTAGTGCCTGGGTATTTGATACCGGTTCGGTTGCTCATATTTGTAACTCATAACAGGGGCTATGGATTAAAGGAAGATTGGCTAAGGACGAGGTCACGATGCGCGTCAGCAATGGTTCCAAGGTTGATGTGATCACTGAGGGAGTCCTGGACTAGGGGGTGTCCGGACAGCCAGACTATCATCGTCCGCCGGACTCCAAGACTATGAAGATACAAGATTGAAGACTTCGTCCCGTGTCCGGATGGGACTTTCCTTGGCGTGGAAGGCAAGCTTGGCAATATGGATATGTAGATCTCCTACCATTGTAACCGACTCTGTGTAACCCTAGCCCTCTCCGGTGTCTATATAAACCGGAGGGCTTTAGTCCGTAGGACACAACATCCATTACAACAATCATACCATAGGCTAGCTTCTAGGGTTTAGCCTCCTTGATCTCGTGGTAGATCCACTCTTGTACTACCCATATCATCAATATTAATCAAGCGGGGCGTGGGTTTTACCTCCATCAAGAGGGCCCGAACACAGGTAAAACATCGTGTCCTCGTCTCCTATTACCATCCGCATAGACGCACAGTTCGGGACCCCCTACTCGAGATCCGCCGGTTTTGACACCGACATTGGTGCTTTCATTGAGAGTTCCTCTGTGTCGTCACCGATAGGCTTGATGGCTCCTTCAGTCAACAACAACGCTGTCCAGGGTGAGACTATTCTCCCCGGACAGATCTTCGTGTTCGGCGGCTTTGCGCTGCGGGCCAATTCACTTGGCCATCTGGAGAAGATCGAAAGCTACACCCCTCGCCGTCAGGTCAGATTTGGAAGCTTAAACTTCACGGCGGATATCCACGGAGACTTGATCTTCGATGGATCCGAGCCGCAGCTGAGCGTGCCGCACTGTCGCGATGGGCATGATCTAACTCTGCCGCCGGACAGTACCTTGGAGGCCGCACACAAATCCGCTCCGACCCACGGTCCGGAGCCGATTGCGCAGATCGAGGACAGGTGGCTGGACACCGCCTCGGGGGCTGCAATTTCCACGGCGTTGGAGCCGAACACTGACCCTATCCCTTATAAAGCTTGTGACTCAGAGGCGCCGGACTCCTTGCCGGACTCCGAACCTCCCGCGCCCCTGCCAATCGAATCTGATTGGGCGCCGATCATGGAGTTCACCGCCGCGGACATCTTCCAACACTCACCCTTTGGCGACATCCTAAATTCGCTAAAGCATCTCTCGCTATCCGGAGAGCCTGGCGGATTACGGCCAGATGGTTGGGATGCGGACGACGAAGAAATTCAAAACCCACCCACCACCCACTTTGTAGCCACCTTCGGACGATCTAACCGACATGCTAGACTATGACTCGATGACATCGACGGTATGGACGGCGATCTTTGAGATTTAACGAGCCAGCGCCTACGGGGCACTGGAAGACCACCTCGTCATATGACATATACATGGTGGATACCCCAAAATATGGGGACGGCGAAGAAGCGCGGAGGCAGATTCATTAAAGAAACAGCCCAAGCGCCGACGTCGGCGCGCCGCTCTAAATCCGCCACAAAGAAGAATGGAGATTCGGCACAGAGATAATAACACCCGAAAGTGCGAAGACAATCCCCTCCAAAGAAGATTCAGCGCGGAGGAAGTAGAAGCAAGCCCTCACGAGAGCGGCGAGCGAAGAGGTCGAGGATGATAATTACATACCTCCTCCGGAGATGAGGCAAGCCTCAACGACAGCAATTAAATCGTGCGGAGGATCCCGTCGAACAAGAGCGTTTTAAACGCGGGCTTATCGCCACGGCAAATAGCCTAAAGAAAAAGCAGCAGCAGCTTCAAGCTGATCAAGACCTGCTGGTTGACAGATGGACTGAGGTCCTCGCGGCCGAAGAGTATGAACTCGAACGTCCCTCCAAGAGTTACCCAAAACGCAAGTTGCTACCCCGATTAGAGGAAGAAGCATACATACCTTCATCACCAGCGCAATACGGCCGACCGACCACCCCGTGGTCGCGACAGAGAGGCATCCAGGCCCTCCACGAAGACCGTACCCCAGCATCGCTCCAAAAGTACGAAGCCAAGAGGGAACGCGCCTGACTTGCGAGATATATTGGAGGACAAAGCAAGGCAATCCAGATCCATCTACGGATCACGTGGGCGCCCCACGACCCACGACGAATATCGTCGCGCCGGATACAACAACTTTGGTCAGGCCGAACACAGCAGACAACGCTCCCTCGAGCTACGTCGTGATATTGCTCAATACAGAGGCGCAGCACACCCGCTATGCTTCACTGACGAAGTAATGGATCATCAAATCCCTGAAGGGTTTAAACCCGTCAACATCGAATCCTACGATGGCACAACAGATCCCGCGGTTTGGATCGAAGATTATCTCCTTCACATCCATATGGCCCGCGGCGACGATCTCCACACCATCAAGTACCTCCCACTCAAGCTTAAAGGACCATCTCGGCATTGGCTTAACAGCTTGCCCGCAGAGTCAATTGGGTGTTGGGAAGACCTGGAAGCCGCATTCCTCGACAACTTCTAGGGCACATATGTGCGACCACCAGACGCCGATGACCTAAGCCACATAATTCAGCAGCCAGATGAATCGGCCAGACAGTTCTGGACACGGTTCTTAACAAAGAAAAATCAAATCATTGACTGTCCGGATGCAGAGGCCCTCGCAGCCTTCAAACATAACATCCGTGACGAATGGCTAGCCCGGCACCTAGGACAGGAAAAGCCGAAATCCATGGCAGCCCTCACATCACTAATGACCCGCTTCATGCGGGAGATGATAGCTGGCTAGCTCGCAGCAACAACCTCGGTAAAAATCTTGGCAGTCCGGATACTAAGGACCACAACGGCGGTCGCGTCGAAGCAAAACAAAGCGCCGCGTAACGGCGACAACAATGAGGATCTGGCGATCAACGCCGGATTCTGAGGCTCTAAACCTGGTCAGCGGAAGAAGCCATTCAAAAGAACCACTCCGGGTCCATCCAATTTGGACCGAATACTCGACCGCTCATTCCAGATACATGGCACCCCCGAAAAGCCAGCTAACCACACCAACAGATATTGTTGGGTATTCAAGCAGGCAGGCAAGTTAATTGCCGAAAACGGTGACAAGGGGCCGCATAGCGATGACGAGGAAGAGACCCGCCGCCCGACGATGAGGATGAAGGTTTCCCCACAAGTGCAGACGGTAAACATGATATCGCAACCCATATACCCAAGAGGGAGCGGCGTGCACTAAGGGGCGTATCTGCGATGGAGCGATCGCCAAGTTCAATCCATGGTCCTTTTGCCCGATCACTTCCGATCGAAGAGACCATCGACCAGCATCCGCCATGGCGGATTCGCGCGTTGGTTTTAGACCCAATCGTCGATGGATTTCACCTCACGAGAGTCCCGATGGACGGCGGCGTGCTGAACCTGCTTTATCGGGATAAAGTCGCAAGATGGGCATAGACCCTCAAGGATTAAACCTACAAAGACGACCTTCAAAGGCGTCATACTAGGTGTTGAGGCCAATTATGCGAGCTCAGTCACACTAGAAGTGGTCTTGGATCCCGGACAATTTCGGGCGAGAGTTAATCTTGACATAGTCCCGTTCGGCGATGGCTATCACGCTCTGCTCGAACGAACTGCGTTGTAAAGTTCAACGCGTGCCGCATTACGCATACCTCAAGCTCAAGATGCAAGGCCCTCGTGGAGTCTTCACGGTCAGCGGAAATACGGAACGCTCCTCCGAGCGGAGGAACATCTGGCTGCTCTCGGCGGAAATCTGAGCAGCCTTCTAAGGCAATTTTGAGTCCGGCCGTTAAGCGGCGGACACGCCAAACGTGCCGGAGCAACATCAACCAAGACCACGGCACGTTCCGAGCACGCGTAGCAATGCGGCCCCAACCCCAGCCCTCGCATGATTGCAAGACCAACCCTCCGCGTACATCATTACGCTCTGGAGATACCATGGGCCTAGGGGAGGGGCACGACCACAACAGACCCAGAGTGCGGCTCGACCACACCAGGGGCTCACAAGTGTGTCTCTCTTTTTTTTCTATTTTCCTTCTTTGTATACACAGGACTCCGTTCACCAGAGGCCCTCTCCGGCGGCGAACCCGCCGAACTCACGATGCAACAGCCAGGGAGGGAAAAAGGCTGCGACGAACACTCAGGTGGTCTCCATTACGAGCATTAAATTCGATTATATACACCAGTCCGCAGCCCACCCCTAGAGGGGGACATGTTTATTTAGTCCAATCCCTTGCTTACCGCACTATTTGCATCCTTCCGCACTCATAGCAGAATTCCTTGAATAAATAATGCAGCACTTTTTCCCTGTAATTGCATTACTTTACATATATGTTCACTAATGACATCTTGCACCCGTATATTTTGGTACGGCCGAATACACCAGGGGCTTATGTTCCCCGCATTATGGTGTGATAAGTCCGAACACTTTCACAAGTTCCGCACCCCGAACTTATAGCATTATATGAATCGGCTCCGAATCATGTCTTGGGTCAATAGTTGGGTTTGCCTGGCTCCCACGTTTTGGTGCCTTACGTTCCGTTCTGTCGGCTAAGGTGGCACTAGGAGAACCATCGCGATTGCGCCCGGTTGAACTGGCGGCGCCTCGATGGAGAAAGCTAAACCGACGGCATGATAAGGCGAGAGACGGTCGCTGTTCGAGAGGTCTTTTCGGGTCCCTAAAGACTTATGCCGCTTGACGAAAAGCGGGATAATGTAAGAGGAAGGCGTGGATAGCGCCCCGAATTCGGTCTTCTGAATACTAGGGGCTTCGCCGAAATTTAAAATTATGGAATTCTATGGCTAAGTGAGAGTGTGCAAGCATTATAAGTCCGGTTGCCTTGTTCGTTGTGTTGAGCGCCTCCCTAGATGGACCCAAAAATGGGAACAAGAGTGCTCAAGTTTATCCCGAACACCCCAGCACTCGTGGCTTGGGTGCTGACGCCGACGACTTGCCATCTCTCAGAAGGTAATATTTTAAATCAAACAAGTGTTGCTTCGCGCATATGAACAAAGTTTTCAGCGCACAGGATAATACATAGCGAGTCTACTCAATAATTACATCTCTGGGGCACTCATCCGCGATCTTGCGGGCACCCTTCAGGACAGTCTTATAGTACATCTCGGCGACGATACTCCTTGCCCGGCGGCGGCGCGTCGATGATAAGCCTCTCCGCATCCAGCCTGCCCGGTGCACCTTTGCGCGGGCAAGGCCCGACGAGCACCTTCAATATAGGCGGGCGCTTGATGACCTCCACCGAGGGCACGCATCCACTAGCCGCCGACGAGGCGAAGTAGCTCCTGTGCATGGCTGTCCGAGCCACACCGGACTATGAGGCCCTTCATGGCCTCCTCAGCTACCTTGTGGAGCTCGAACAGCTGCTTCAGCTGGTCGCTAGGGGGCACCGGATGGCCGGCCTTAGCGTACTGAGACCAAAAGACCTTCTCCGTTGAGCTCCCCTCCTCGCCACGGTAGAATGCGGCGGCATCGGACACACTGCAAGGCAGATATGCAAACGCCCCTGGAGAGCTCCGAATTCGGGTAAGTGTCAGGTAGTTTACATTAACATGCTTGCTCTGCATGAAAAATGCCTTACCCGCTGCTATTTTCTTCATATCCTCAACCTCCTGAAGGGCCTTACGGGCCTCGGCCTTGGCGGACTTGGCACTTTCGAGAGCCGAGGCGAGCTCGGACTCTCGAGTCTTTGAGTCGCGCTCCAAACTCTCATGCTTCTCCATGAGAGCCTGGAGCTCTTGCCGCACCTCCGCCACCCGCGCCTCCTACTTCTCTCGCTCGGCCTGTTCCGCGGCCGCATTGCGTTTGGCCGCGGACACAGCCTCCTTCAGGGTTGCCACCTCATTCATGGCCCCTGCAGTACCCATGTTATCCTT
This sequence comes from Aegilops speltoides, assembly GCA_021437245.1. Taxonomy (NCBI): domain Eukaryota; kingdom Viridiplantae; phylum Streptophyta; class Magnoliopsida; order Poales; family Poaceae; genus Aegilops; species Aegilops speltoides. The sequence continues at coordinate 169,320,579 of CM038143.1, read as the reverse complement.
GTTATTCTCTTATTGCAACCTAAATCCTTTTCTGTAATGTAACTATTCAAAGTGGTGTTACTCACCTTCTTTGTCCTCGAGATGCTCCTTGGCACGGCCGAGCTCTTGCTCAGACCGCTCGAGATCCTGCTTCAATGCACCGACCTCCGCAGTCAGTGCGGCAGAGGTCAGCAGCGCAGCCTGCAAACCCATATTGACATACTTTTTAGCAACCCTGCATATATCTTTTTAGATCCTCAGTCCGGCTTTTCTTTCCGAACACCGAATCGAGCATCGAAACTCTTGTCTATGCGGTATTACATTACATAATTTTAACTTCTTACCTCAAAGCACATTAGAAGGCTACTGCAGTTTTCGTCGGCCGCTCTTGGCGAGCTAAACCTTTCAATCACCGCACTCATAATAAAGCGGTGTTCTTCCTCAATGGAAGTGCCTTGGGCGCCTCCGGCAAGTTGTCCGGCGCCTCTGATTGGACGGAGGCCGCCGGCGTCACGGTCTTGCCCTTCTTGCGAAGGGGCCGCCTGCCGGACTCCGGAACCACTGCGGGTTCCGGTGTGGAGTCTGGCGCAAAGTCCGGGAGGCTGCCTTGCGGCGCCTCCGGAGCCTCCTCCTGATGGGTCCCTTACTGGGATCCCACCTCGGCGTCCTCAGCGGCGCGAGGGGTGGAGGCAGTCGGGATGGAATCCACATCCGACAGAGCCAACGACCCGCTGGATGAAGCGGGGAGATCATCATCGGCCGGACTGCATGCAGTATGCGGCATTAGAAGGACACTATGTGACACAAAAGAGAAATTATAAATCATTCAGGAATTCGGATACTTACGATCTCGCCGGAGGCCTGGCCCTTGAAGGCCACTCTTCACGCCAACGTTGGTGTTGGCAGGAGCTGTCGAGGAATAGTTCTTCCCTCTTGGACCCTTCGGCCTCCCTGTTGGGGAAGCCTTCCTCGTCCTCTCTCCTCCTCCGGGAGAGAGTCTTCTTCCTCCTCCTCATCCTCGGGAGGAGTCCGCCTCGAGTCGTCGGAGACTGAAAGCGGAACTCTTTCGAGTACCGTGGCCACCTTCTTGGCCTTCTTCTCCGGCACCACATGCGGTGACAGAACCAGCAGCCCCGCTAGACGGGCGTCTACTGGGTTTTCTGGCATGGGAGCCGGGCAGATGAGCTGCTCGGCCTTCTTCATCCAGTCCTGTCAAAGGAAAAGGGAAATTGAAACCCGCTTAGGGTCGAACTATTAACAACAAGTGTCCCGTAAAGGGGTAGAATCACTTACCTCGTCTGCTAGACGCTGCGAGTGAAATCCGTGATCTTCCGTCGCGGATGCGGGGGCTTCGGCACCCTTAAACAGCACCCTCCAGGCGCCTTCGTACGTCATGTCGAAGAGCCCGCTCAACGCCTGGTGCTGTTCCGGATCGAACTCCCACAGATTGAATGCCCGTTCTTGGCATGGGAGAATCCGGCGGACGAGCATGACTTGGACCACGTTAACAAGCCTGAGCTTCTTGTTCACCAGCTTCTGGATATAGGCTTGGAGTCCCGTCAGCTCCTTCGAACTACCCCATAGCAAGCCCTTCTCTCTCCAGGAGGTGAGCTGCACAGGGATACCAGATCTAAACTCGGGGGCCGCCGCCCACTTAGGGTCGCGCGGCTCGGTGATGTAGAACCACCCCGACTGCCACCCCTTGACGGACTCCACGAAGGCCCCTTCGAACCAGAGGACGTTGGGAATCATGCCCAACATGGCGCCTCCGCACTCCGCCTGTGTGCCCTTCACTACCTTCGGCTTGACATTGAAGGTCTTGAGCCACAAGCCAAAGTGGGGCTGGATGCAGAGGAAGGCCTCGCACACAACAATAAACGCCGAGATGTTGAGGATGAAGTTCGGCGCCAGATCGTGGAAATCCAGGCCATAGTAGAACATGAGCCCCCGGACAAAGGGGTGAAGTGGAAAGCCTAGTCCACGGAGGAAGTGGGGGATAAATACGACCCTCTCATGGGTCCTGGGGGTGGGGATGAGCTGCCCCTGGTCGGGCAGCCGGTGCGCGATGTCGCCGGAAAGGTATCCGGCGCTGCGCAGTTTGGCGATGTGCTCCTCCTTAACGGTGGAGACCAACCATTTACCTCCGCTCGGACATGGTCGGAGAAGGTTGAGATGAGATCTTGCGAACTTGGGCGCTGGAGCTCGAGTCTTGGGAGATGGATAAGCAAAGGAGGAAGAAGGCGTGGTAAAAGGTGGATCCTTATCCCTTATATATAGGCGGGCGAAGACTATGCGTCCCCACCAGCCTGGTAAAACTCGCTTATCTCCCAAGCGCCACCATCAATGGTGCGGTTGGTTACCCACGTCCGTATTGATGAGAATCCGGAATAAGGGGAACACGATCTCGCTCGACAAGACGTGCCAAGAAACCCGCCGCTAAACGCTACCGAGGTGGTATAATAAAAACGATTCAAGTAAAGGCTTGGTAGTGGCGTGACGTCATGCCACGGAGTACGTCAGCAGATTGAACTTGTGTACATTTTATTCTTTCTACGGTGGAATGTGGAATTTATTTTGCAGAGCCGGACACTATCCAGGTGTTCACAATCTTCTATGGATTATTCGGAAGAGGAACCCGCCTTGCAATGCCGAACATTATGCGCGCCGGACTCATCGTCATTGAAGCCAGGTTCAGGGGCTACTGAGGGAGTCCTGGACTAGGGGGTGTCCGGACATCCGGACTATCATCGTCCGCCGGACTCCAAGACTATGAAGATACAAGATTGAAGACTTCGTCCCGTGTCCGGATGGGACTTTCCTTGGCATGGAAGGCAAGCTTGGCAATACGGATATGTAGATCTCCTACCATTGTAACCGACTCTGTGTAACCCTAGCCCTCTCCGGTGTCTATATAAACCAGAGGGCTTTAGTCCGTAGGACACAACATCCATTACAACAATCATACCATAGGCTAGCTTCTAGGGTTTAGCCTCCTTGATCTCGTGGTAGATCCACTCTTGTACTACCCATATCATCAATATTAATCAAGCAGGACGTAGGGTTTTACCTCCATCAAGAGGGCTCGAACCTGGGTAAAACATCGTGTCCCTCGTCTCCTGTTACCATCCGCCTAGACGCACAGTTCGGGACCCCCTACCCGAGATCCGCCGGTTTTGACACCGATAATCACCATCGGCATGCTACCTTTACATGTACCTTCAGGATTAGTTTTAGACCTGAATAATTGTTATTTGGTGCCAGCGTTGAGCATGAACACTATATCTGGATCTTGTTTAATGTGAAACAGTTATTCATTTAAATCAGAGAATAATGGTTGTTCTATTTATACGAGTAATATCTTTTATGGTCATGCACCCTTGAAGAGCGGTCCGATGAGTGTTGAGGCTCGCGGCGGGTGTCATTATTTTTGGACCTTCACAGATGATTTGAGCAGATATGGGTATATCTACTTGATGAAGCACAAGTCTAAAACATTTGAAAAGTTCAAAGAATTTCAGAGTGAAGTGGAGAATCATTGTAACAAGAAAATAAAGTGTCTATGATCTAATCGCGGAGGCAAATATTTGAGCTACGAGTTTGGCCTTCATTTAAAACAATATAGAATAGTTTCACAACTCACGCCACCTGGAACACCACAGCGTAATGGTGTGTCTGAACATCGTAACCATACTTTATTAGATATGGTGCCATCTATGATGTCTCTTACCGATTTACCACTATCGTTTTGGGGTTATGCATTAGAGACAACTACATTCATTTTAAATAGGGCACCATCTAAATCCGTTGAGACGACAATGTATGAACTGTGGTTTGGCAAGAAACCTAAACTGTCGTTTCTTAAAGTTTGGGGTTGCGATGCTTATGTGAAAAAGCTTCGGCCTGATAAGTGTCGCTGTCAAAACCGGTAGATCTCGAGTAGGGGGGCCCAAACTATGCGTCTAAGGATCGATGGTAACAGGAAGCCAGGGAACATAGTGTTTACCCAGGTTCGAGCCCTCTTGATGGAGATAAAACCCTACTCCTGCTTGATTATATTCAACGAGTATGAAGATTACAAGAGTCGATCTACCTCGAGATCGTAATGGCTAACCCTAAGTGACTAGCCTATGAAGATTTCGATAATGATGAAAAGTTACCCTCCATAGACTAACCTCTCTAGTTTATATACATACCGGAGGGGGTCTAGGGTTTGTACAAGGTCGGTTTATCCGGGAAGGAAACCTACGGACTCTATTCTTGCCATCCACGCATTGTGAAGTCCCATCTGGACATGGTAGATGATCTCCAGCTTGATCTTGTATGTCCCATGCAACCCGGCCCATACTCCTAGGCCGGGTACCTGAGGACCCCCGAATCCATAACTCCCTTAGTAGCCCCCGAACTTGCCTTCAATGACGATACAGTATGCGGACGCAAGTCTCCGGCTTTGCAAGGCGGGTTCCCCATTATACTCCGGATTGGTGATAGTTCGGCATCGGTTTCCATGTCCAGTCTTTATGATTCCTCCCTGTCGTCGCCTCGATTTCCATGCATTTGAGTGAATACGAACGGTCTGTTACCCTTATATTTTAATATTTCTGACAGGCACAAGTTGCGCCTATAAAACGAGGCGAGATCTTCAAAACGCCATCCCGCATCACACCAAAAGCAACAGAGCAAGCCATGGAAAACTTCAGACCATGCCGAGTACCCCCGGCTCCTCCTCGCACCCTCATGGCCCTCAAGAAGGGGACTGGAAGAGTTGCTCCATATCCCACCTCTAGCTCACTCGGCTCCAAACACAAGGATATCTTCCTCCCTCGGATCTAGTCTCCGTACGGGCGGGATTAACTACTATAGGTGTGGATGCATTGGCAGAGAATTTCCCCAAACCCAGCCAAGGGGAGAGGGTGTGCTTCACCTCATTCCTTTTGAGGGGCGTGGGATTCCCAATTCACCCCTTCCTTAAGGTCCTATTGGAACACTATGGGATCCAGCTGCACAACCTCACACCAGGTTCTATTTTACATATGTCTGGTTTCGTCGCCCTTTGCGAATTGTCTTTGGGTTGCGAGGCTCACTTCGAACTATGGAAGAAGTTCTTCTGCCTCATCCCCCGCCATCAGGGTGGGGATCTATTTTTGAAGTGGGTGGCGCTGAAGTATGGCGTATAGACGGATCCGGCTACCCAGTCGGGGCTCCAAAGAAGGGATCCGCTGAATGGTCTTCGGAGTGGTTCCATATCGATGATGTACCCCTTCCGGACCCTGTTCGGCGCGGACTGCCAGAATTTTCCAGCGCCCCCTTGAAGAAGTTGTATAGCTGGCGTCCCAAGTCCCCTGCCCAGGAAGACAGTGCGGAAGTGATGAGATTGGTAAACAAGGTCAAGGTACTGACCAAGTCCGAACTCTCCATAGTGGAAGTTATGGCCACCGCGATACAGAGGTGCATCCAACCACTTCAATCCAGGGTAACCCCCTTATGGAACTATAACAGGGAGGACGACGCATCCCGCTATAGGCAAAAGGTTCGTATAGCCAGGCCGCATTGGTTGCCGTGCTGGCCGGCCTTTATAAAGGAGAAGAAGAAGAATTCCTTCGTTTAAACTGCCGAGAGGCCTTCTCCATGTACAATCCCATTGAATGGGTATGTTTTCTAACCGTTCAGTACTTCTTTACTCATTTGAAATGCATTAACCGAATACCCTGGTCGCTCTTTAAATAGTCATGGAGGTAAATCATCGAGAACATTAACTGCCCCGCCCCCCAGCCAGAGGAGCACGATCGCAATGAAGACCCCAGATTCCACGAGGATCCGTACATATTTGTACAGTTCGAAGATGGAATCTACTATCAGGCGAGCCTTGATGGCTCGGAGGTAGCCATTATGGCTGACTACCCCGACCTCTATCCTTTCATGAAGGTAAATATTCGGAAATTGTATTCCCAGGGAAAGGGGATACTTCTGCTCGTCTCTTTATCCTCCGTATTGGACCATGCTTCGCAGGATAGGCGCTCAGTGAGCCGTACCCAGGGGCGGGCGACCAAACGAAGGTCAGCCCCTTCGCGGAAGGGTTGTGGAAAGCAAAAGGAAGTTAGCGGCATCACTGAACCTGCTCCATCACCAAAAAGGTATGTTCTTGTTATTTCATATTCGAACGTGAAGCCGAATTGTCATTTTACATCCTCCTTCTATCATCGCAGGAGGGGTATACGGCGAACCGTGAGCAAGATCCCAGCCAGCCGAGCTGCGGCTAATACGGTGCCAGAGATACCAGTTGGGACGGGGGCGCATGATAATGCGGCACAGTCTCGTTCGCCTCACGGAGAGCCGGATGAGATGTCTATTACTAACTTCGAAGTCGAGGGTGCGATGAATCATCGTCACTTGAAAGAAGCCTTGCACGCCCCAGCTTTAACGAAGCTAGAGTTTACTGCCCTAAGCACTGTAGGTGCATATATCCAGGCTGTCCGAGACGGACTCACCGGGGCTGCTTGCCTATTCATATGCAGGTACAAATCTTTATAAATTTAGTGGATAGATGGTAGTAGCCCCCGAGACTTAAAACGAGTGGACAAAACCGATTTGAGGATCATTTGATGACCGCAGGTTCTTAAGGAGAAGAATAATGTGTTGTCCCAGGAGCTTGAGACAAGCCAGACACCGCTAAATGCCGCTGTCGCCGGGCTTGAAGAAATAAAGAGTGCCCGAATGTATAATGGCAACAATAAGAAACTAGAAGAAGAGGTGAAGAAACAGGTCGAAGGGATAAAGAGCTTGAAGGCCCAACTCTTGGAGGCACAAGAAGAAAACCAGAAGCTGAAGGGCGGCATATTCGGTATGTCTTGTCAACCGTCTGGATTATTGATAGGATCATATAATGCAGAATGTTATAGTTCGGTTGATATAGGTATGCTGATCGGCCGCCCCAAAGACGAGATGCCTGTCCTACAGAGCGACATTCTGAAGGAGCTGGCAAAACTGCACGAGCGTTCTCGAAAGGCTATGAAGAATATGGTGAAAGCCTTATGGCCCTCCGACGTCCCTACAGAGAGTATGGAGGGGTTGGCTGATCTATTCAAGGGTGGTTGACGTCGTCTCGAGCTGTGGAAGATGTCTGCATGCCGTGAAGGTGCTCAAGAGGCATGGGCCATGGTGAATACACCCTATACCGGTCTTGACCCGAACCATATCGCCAGAGTCGGGCCGCGGGGACCTGACAGGAAGGAAATTCCCGTAAGTCTGGTATACGACCAAGTAATGACAACGGCAAAATTTTCGCAACAAGATTGTAAGTTAGATAGTCTACTGGATGGCGTAGAAAGGGAGTAGGCGTTCGATTTGATGTACCCATGTACTTTATGACCGAACTTATCTCCTGCTGAATTGTATGAAAAATTTTCATCACAGACCTTCGGCTTCTGGCTCCGAACCAAGAAGTTGGAGTGTTTCCATATACTTTGTTTGACTAAGAAACATTTAGTATTGTTGGAGACCAGGCAATCCGGCCACATTGCTCGAACAAACAAAATGTACCCGGTGGAGTTCTGTTATATTACTGTTTAACGTAAGAAACATCTTTTAAGAAAAATAGTTCTGTTAGGGGTTCCTTTCATTGGGCTGGGCTTGCATCTGGAGCATAGTCAGCCAATTTCATAACTTATGTTGGAAACAGCCTGTTGTATATGTGCTGACCAATTATTCCCTTAAGAACGCTAGCTTTCGGCTTCACCCGATTGAGGTATAGGTCCGGATAACCCGGTTGTAATAATCACAGAGGTGCTCCCTTTACACCCTAGTCAAACAATTGGGAATGTAGGGTACAAGCGTAGGAGCAAGGCAACCCAGCTTGGCAAAAACTTAAGTCATAAAGGTGTATATAATGGCAGAAGCAACAGATAGTACAGACAAAAAGAGCTTGTAAGCTTTTAAATAAAATGCTTCTTTAAAAGAAGCCCCCATGTATGGTGGGATGTATACATTTAAAGATGCATACTCCCAACAATGCGGTTTATCCGGACATACAATTTAAGGAGAGAAGGGAAAAAGGTAAAAGGGGAGAGAAAATATAAAAAACCTAGTTAAAATGAGACCGAAGGAGGACGAATTATGCGTAAAATCTTCGGAGCTAGGCGGCGTTCCATGGGTTCGGCACAAGGCGATTACAGCATTGCGAAGGCGATAGGCACCTCCAGTAAGGACTTCATCTATTATGAAGGGTCACTCAAATTTAGGTTTGAGCTTATTCTTTTTCTTCTCAGGGAGGCATAGAACATGTTCACCGACATTGTATGTTTAGCGAGCACTTCTCTTCTTTGGTAACGCCTCGCCTATTGTTGATAGAACGCGGTACAGGCTTTGGCAACATCGCACTCCTCTTCAAGTCCATCTAGGTCGTCCTGCCGATCTAGTTCAGCTTCTTTCTCTTCATACATGTGCACTCTAGGTGAGTCATGAATAATGTTGCAGGGCAGTACGGCCTCTGCACCGTACACGATAAAAAAGGTGTGTATCCAGTCGTTCGAGTGGGCGTGGTCTAGTCCCCAGAGTATGGAATCGAGTTCCTCAACCCAGTGCATGTCTGATTCTCGTAAAGAGCGCACTAGTCCAGGCTTAATACCACTCATGATCAGACCATTAGCCCGTTCGACTTGGCCGTTTGTTGAGGGTGGTATACGGATGCATAGTCGAGTTTAATGCCCAACTTAGCACACCAAGTTTTCACCTCATCAGCTATGAAGTTGGAGCCATTATCAGTGATTATACTGTGCGGGACACCATAACAGTGTACTACGTCGGATATAAAATCAATCATTGGTTTGACCTCAGCTATTTTTACTGGTTTGGCCTCTATCCATTTAGTAAATTTGTCCATCATGACCAGCAGGTATTTCTTTTTGTGGCTTCCCCCTTTAAGGGGTCCGACCATGTCAAGCCTCCAGACCGCAATGTGCCAAGTAACGCGGATTGTTCTCAATGCAGTGGGAGGCATGTGGCTTTTATTGGCGAAAAGCTGACAGCCCACGCAGCGTTGGACAAGGTCTTGAGTGTCAGCTCGAGCTATAGGCCAGAAAAAGCCTGTCTGGAACGCCTTGCTTACAAGGGCACGGGCTGCGGCGTGATGACCGCCGAGACCGGCATGTATTTCTGCCAAGAACTGCCTTCCCTATTCTTCGGAGATACACCTTTGAAGGACTCTGGTAGTACTTTTTTTATATAGGTCACCCTCATGCACTTTAAAGGCTTTAGAGTGCCGAACTATACATCGCGCCTCGTTTTGGTCGTCAGGAAGCTCTTGCCTATTAAGGTAGGCTAGGAATGGTTTGGTCTAGGGAGCGATGACCGCCATGATCTCATGAGCAGAGGGTGTTATCTCGATATCCAGACTCCTGACGTTGTCTGCGTTGTCTTCGGCGGTTGGGGGTGTGATCAACTCCGCACTGCCTTCTCCGTTCGCACCCTGCCACACTGCAGATGGCTTAAAGAGCCTTTCCACGGAAGTGTTGGGTGGCACGGGGTCGCGCTTAGCATCCATACAGACAAGGATGCCAGCTTCCTGATTACTTTCTTGGGTGACATGATGGAACTCGAGTCCATCGAACCGAGCTGACAATTTTAATATGGCGCTTCAATATGCCACCCTTTTTGGGTCCTTTGCATCGAACTCTCCATTGACCTGGGAATTGCGAGGTTTGAATCACCGCACACCTCCAAGCATTGTATACCCATGGAGACAGCCATGCGAAGACCATGTAGTAGCTCCTCGTATTTGGCTGCATTATTAGAGTCCATATACATGATTTGCAGTACGTAGCGGACTGTGCCCCCAGTAGGGGATGTGAGGATTACACCAGCCCCCAGTCCGGCCAGCATTTTGGAGCCATCGAAGTACATGATCCAATTGAAGTATTGATGCGGAGCATCCTTCGGTCATCCCCATGGACCTTCCATCGTCTCACCAAGCACCAAGAGGACCCATGACTAGAGCACGAGCTAGAGCTCTCGAGACCGAGGTGACTTCTCTCCTTAGTGATATCTCATATGATCCTCTCGAGACATGCTTACTGCCTAAATCAGGAATGTTGTGCATGATTAGGTACCAAGAGGATCCTCCCAACGACGTGCATGAAGATGGTCAAGGCCCCAAGTCCACGGAAGAAGAGAACCAATGGTAGAAGGCAAGAACAGCCTCCAGGCACCGGACATCCGGCCAGGACCCCGGACATCCGGCCCCTGGAGATCTACACGGCCAACCCTATGCAGAAGAAGCTACAAGGACCGGACATCCGGCGTCTAGCCCGGACATTCCTCCCCCCTCACCAGAAATCCGGCCAAAATCTCGAACATCTGGCACCAACATCCAGGGAGCGTAGAAGGTTTCCCCGTCAGCCAGGACATCCAGCCGGCACCCTAGACATCTGGCGCCTCCCGAAGTAGCGGACATCCGGCCCCTCCGAGCGGACATCCGGCGTCGCCCATTCAGAGAAGAGAACGGCCAGCTGCACCACCCCGGACATCCGGCACTTCTGCCCGGACATCCGCCCCTCATGAGCCATGGGACATCCGCCCGACGCCGGACATCCGCCCTCCTGTCATGCGAGCAGCAAGGGCCGAGGCCCATGTATCCCTCTTCACCCCTAGACTATATATACTCCATCCCCACCTACGTTTTAGGGTTAGCATTGGAATAGCTCATTTAGAGATAGAGCTCTGCTCATCTGTACCGGATCTACTCCACATGAGGGACCGCGCCACCTCGGAGAAGATCCATTCGGATTCAAGGCCTCCATTCGGAGAACACAATCAAGACCTCCTCATGGAGAAGAACGGTTACTCTTGTATCTTCCTTTGTTGATTTTGGATCATGTGTTACCTTGTGCTTTCGGTGATCTAGCCCTTGTGTGATCGATTCCTTGTCGGTTGATTGTTTTTCTCGTTTCTCCCTGTGTTTTCCCTTGTCTTCTCCCGCGCATTCTTCATGTTTCCCTGTAGGATCCACTCCAAACGTGAAAGATCGGCCCCTAGGGTTCCGCCCTACATCATCTTGGTATCATGAGCCAGGTTGATCACATTTTTGGAGCCCCTACCCCGTGTTTTCTAGCTTGATTCTGTTGTTTTTGTCCTAAATCCGAAAATTCCCCACCAAAAATAGCCCCAAAAAAAGTTTGTGATTTGTTGGTGTGATGAAGTTTTGTTGGATTTGATCCAAGGATCTGCTTTGCATTGAGTTGATCTAGCTTTTCCCCATCTCTCCCATGATTTCCATCCACCAATTCGTCCGAATTATGCCCCGGAGTTGCAATTTTTCCCGTGGAGTTCATCGTGTTCGTCCCCGATCCAAGCGCCCGGACATCCGCCCCATGTCCACCGGACATCCGGCGTCCCGAACATCTGGCAGCTGGCCCGGACATCCGGCCCCTCGCAGCAGCAACTCCATCCCCCGCGCCCATTTCCGCATACTTTCACTCAATTTTGCCCCGGTGCCCACGCTTACTTCCGCATACCACCACCGCTTTCCACAAGCACCACCACCGCTCACCGCTACCTCATATGACGATTTTGACATGTTTTGGTCTTTGAGATTTTGAGTTGTGGTTCCCGTGTCCTATTGTGTTTCGGCTATATAGGTACGGTCCGATGTCACCATCACCACCGCTCACCTCCATCGACTACTCATCATCGCCAAGGACGGTAACTTCGACGACATCTTTGTCATACCATCAATTGCATTGATACCCACATGGCCTTACTTTTGCGTAGCTTACCCATCGAGACTAGCCATTGGTTATTGCCGTCAACGTGACTTGTGCACATTAGTGATCATACTCCATAGCATACATACCATACCATAGTGGTGCATATCTTGGCATCAACTTTTGTGTCACAACCTTGTCCTAGCATACACAATTGCTATCTTGGTTCGTGAAGTTTTGCATGAGAAAAGAGCTCAAAAGTGAAAGAGCCACCCAAGCTTTTAAGCAAAGAGGAAAGATAAGCAAAGAGCTTATAAGCAAGAACCATAGCATCATACTACATTAAGATTGTCATACTCGATCATCTTGGATAATAGCACTGAAATACCATACATATAGCATACTTGGGATAGAGGTCGTTGCATTTTTGCCTAGTAGGTTGTGCACAAGTTCCGTATCCGCCTATTGTGCAATCGTGCTAGCGTCTCTGTAGTATTGTGCAACAAGAGCATTTTCGTGGATTCCACATTTTGGCTCACTTTTGGTTTGCACAATCCCACTTATCTATTTGCGTGTGTGTTTCCGTGTACCACTACTTGCTTGGTCTACTTGTTGCATCTGCAAATTTGTGAATCTTTTCCAGCATTATTGAATCTCACTTTCAATTGCATAAAATTTTGTGCCACCATCCTAACCAAGCTCCACCATAAGATTTTACTTATGTAGGTGTGAGAACCGACAAGAATTGGTACCAATAGTGCTATTTCATTGTCCGCATTTGAGTGAACTTGATTCATCATCAACATCGGTCAAGGTACATTGGTATAAGTTCTTCTCCTTCTACCACTCACATTTTTGCTTGGAATGATGGATAGGCCGAGTACTTCTACCAACCCACTCTTCATCGAGCAAGACGACGACATGTAAGCATACGTCACCAAGAGCCACCTCTTTGGTGCACAACGAATGTTGCATCAAGAGAAACAAGCTATGAACGAACGCACTGACAACCTCGCCACCGACTTGCGACTCTCCGAGCAACGAACCAAGGACTACTTCGACAACAAGCTCGACACGCACAAGCAAGAGAACCATGCAAGGATGGACGAAATCTGTGCCTTGTTGGTGAACAGGCCTCCTTCTACATCGTCATACTCAAGACGGAGCCACTCAAGTCGACACTCCGACGACTCCTTCTCCGGCTCAAGTACACCGTCATCGAACACTCTTCGACGAGCCGCGCGTCAAGACCGTCATGCATCTCGCAACCCTCGACACGACAAGCATTCCCAAGAGCAAGTCGATGAGCAAGTCCCTCGTCCTCACTCAAACCAAGTCGCTTTTGCTCAAGCTCAAGAACGACAACGACTACGGCGGCAAGAAGAAGAACGAGCACGTCTACACCAAGAGGAACAAGACGCCGAGGCTCAACATCTTCAACAACAACAACGAGAAGCGCAAGCTCTTGAGGTGCAACGTGCCCTTCAAGAATCAAGTCGAGCCATCGCAAACCGCAATCGCGAACGGCGCAATCAAGAGGAAGCCCTTAGAGAAGAAATCCAAGAGAGGAACTACCAACCGCGTGTGCAACTTCAAGTTCCTCAAGCTCCTCCACAAGCTCGTCAAGCTCCACCTCAACCTCAAGTTCACCAAGAGCAAGTTGATCATGGACTTCCTCCACGCCAAGAGCAATATGAGGATGATTACCCTCCACGTCAAGGGCGTCATCATCACCATCGCCAACAACACAATGAAGAGCAATGCTATGGCAAGCTAAAGTTCACCATGCCCAAGTTCAATGGAAGCAATGACCCCAAAGAGTACCTTTCATGGGCATTGAAGGTCGACAAAATCTTTCGTTTGCACAACTATGAGGAAGAGAAGCAGATCGCTATGGCATCACTTGAGTTCCAAGACTATGTGCTCATATGGCGGGAACAAGTCTCATATGGCAGGAACAAGTCCTTGAGCGCCGACAAGCAAGAGGTGAACCTCCAATCACCACTTGGTCTCAAATGAAGGATGTCATGCGAGCATGTTTTGTGCCCACCTACTACAACCGCGACCTCTTCAAGAAGCTCCAACTCCTCAAGCAAGGAACAAAGAGTGTTGAACAATACTACAAGGAAATGGAGATAGCCATGATTCGAGCCAATGTCACGGAAGATGATGAGCAAACAATGGCACGATTCTTGAATGGACTCAATCATCCCATCAAGAAGATCGCCGACTTCCAACCCTACTCCAACCTCATTGAGCTCGTGCATCAAGCTACAAAGGCGGAACATCAAGTGCGAGATGACTTCAAGTACGCCAAGTACTCATCCAAGACCTACGGCTTCTCCAACAACCAAGCTTCAACAACTCCTCCAACCTCTACATCAACCAAGCCTTCTCCAAGCAATGACAACAAGCCAAGTTACAAGAAAACTTCTTCAAGTTCAAGTCGTCTTCCTCCTACTACAAGAAACTTCAAGCCGCGTGCTTCATCATCTACTCCGACCGATGAGACCATCAAGACAAGCTCCTTCAAGTGTTTCACTTGCGGCGGCCGAGGCCACAAGTCCTATGAATGCACAAACAAGCGCACCATGATCCTCAACAATGATGGCACCTATGACTCCATGAGTGATGAGGAGATGGAAGCTCTTGAGCAAGTGGCCATGCACAGGCGCGTGAATGAGGATGAAGATGATCAAGTCTTTTGTGATGAGGATTCAAGCCCCGCTCTCGTTGTCTCCAAGGTCTTGAATCTTCAACATCAACAAGAGGAAGACCAACGATGCCACATCTTCCACACAAAGGTCGGCATCAATGGAATGTCCGTCAAGGTCATCATCGATGGAGGTAGATGTCACAACTTGGTAAGTGAAGAACTAAGCTCCAAGCTTCAATTGGTCAAGAGGAAGCACCTGCACCCCTACAATGTTCAATGGCTAAGTGACTCCAGCACTATACGAGTTGAGCATACGGTCCAAGTCTCCTTCAAAATTGGTGCCTATGAAGACACTTTGGAGTGTGATGTGGTCCCTATGACCGTTTGCCACCTCCTTCTTGGTAGGCCATGGCAATTCGATCGTGGTGTCATCCACAACGGGCGCACCAATCAATATAACTTCAAGATGAAAGGGAAGGAATATGTACTACGACCTATGTCTCCTAGTCAAGTGATAGCCGACAAGCAAGCCACCCATCATGGAGAGAAGAGTGAGAAAGTGATCCACCCAAAAGTGAGTGAGAGCCACAAGCCAAACTTGAGCGCCTCTTCGCCTAGAGAGAAAAACCTCATACTATTTGCCACAAAACGTGAGATGAGAGAAGTGTGTGAGAACCCATCGAGTGTGATGCACTTTGTCCTTGTGTGAAAGGATGGAGATCCAAAAACTAACACCTCCCATGAGCTACCTTTAGTGTTTCAATCTCTTTTGCAGGAATTTCAAGATGTTTTCCCCGATGAGCTACCTCCGGGTCTGCCTCCTCTTCGAGGCATTGAGCATCGAATCGACCTCATCCCCGGAGTGCCACTTCCAAACAAAGCTCCATACTGTGTCAATCCCGAAGAAACTAAGGAGATTCAACGGCAAGTACAACAACTCATTGACAACGTCCATGTACGTGAAAGCTTAAGCCCTTGTGCCATTCCCGTTATACTTGTGCCTAAGCCATATGGAAGTTTCCGCTTGTGTTCCAATTGTAGACCTATAAATGCTACTACCGTTCGCTATAGGCATCCCATTCCTCGCTTAGATGATATGCTTGATGAACTTAGCGGAGCCAACTTTTACTCAAAAATTGATCTTAAAAGTGGCTATTATCAAATCCACATACAAGGGGGTGATGAATGGAAAACTGCTTTCAAAACAAAATTTGGCTTATATGAGTGGTTAGTGAAAGCACATTTGCTCCTCGGGTGGTTTTGGTAATTAATGACAACATACTTTGTGGTTGGACTAATGCTTTTATCAAGTATGTTTCAGGAAATTCAATCACATTGGCATGGCAAAAGGACTAAAGAAGTGGACCCCTCAAAATGCTAAGGCAAGCATTGGCAAAAGCTCAAGACTCCATTTTTGGTTTAGTGATCCAAGATCACATTGAGTCCATAGGAAAAGCCAATACTATTAAAAGGGATGAGGTTATGATGATGATCCGTTGCTCAAGTGCTTAGTGATACATCTCCTAAACTATCGGCAACTCTCACCGCCATATACACTCATAAGTAGTCTCGGTCCCACCGATATTCCAAACTCAGTCACACCGAGATGAACCACCTTAGCCATAAGCCAAACCCTAGCAAACTCAGATTTTCCGATTCTGAACTCGGTCTCACCGAAACATGAGTTGCCAAGCTTCTGTAACCTTCTGTCATCAAATCAGTGTCACCGAGATGATGAAGTTGGTCCCACCAAAACTGGCATGCTCTTGTCATTGCACGAATCGGACTAACCGAGATTGTATTTTCAGTCCCACCGAAAATCCCAACGTTCACATTATTTGAACTATCGGTCTCACCGAGTTGTCCACTTCGGTCCCACCGAGATTGCTCAAATGTGTGTAACGGTTGGATTTTGTGTGGAGGCTATTTATACCCCTCCACCCCCTCTTCATTCGTGGAGAGAGCCATCAGAAAGAACTACCACTCCTACCTTACATTTCTGAGAAGAGAACTACCTAGCCTTGTGTTGAGATCAAGTTGCTCCACTCCCACCATATGAAGCTTGATCTCTAGCCTTCCCAAGTTGCTTTCCACTCAATCCTTTCTTCCACCACAGCCAAATCAGTGAGGAGAGTTGAGTGTTGGGGAGACTATCATTTGAAGCACAAGAGCAAGGAGTTCATCATCATCTACAACATCTATTACCTTTTGGAGGGTGGTGCCTCCTAGATTGGTTAGGTGTCGCTTGGGAGCCTCCGTCGTCGAGATGTGGAGTTGAACCAAGAAGTTTGTAAGGGCAAGGAGATCGCCTACTTCGTGAAGATCTACCCGAGTAAGGCTAGCCCTCCGTGGGCGTGAGCCATGATGGAATAGACAAGGTTGCTTCTTCGTGGACCCTTCGTGGGTGGAGCCCTCCGTGGACTCAAGGCCGTTACCCTCCGTGGGTTGAAGTCTCCATCAACGTGGAAGTACGATAGCACCACCTATCGGAACCACGAGAAAAATCACCGCGTCTCCAAATTGCGTTTGATCTTCTCCACTTCTCTTTACTACATGTGCAATTTACTTTCCGCTGCACATACTCTAGAATTGCATGTGTAGTGTGCTACTTGACTTGTGTGTTATGCAAAATCTGCCAAAATCTGTCCTTGATAAAAGACAGAATTTTTATCTTGTCGAGTAGTCTAATCACCCCCCCTCTAGACACTCTCACCTTCTTCGATCCCTCAATTGGTATCAGAGCTTTGGTCTCCATTGCTTTGGTTTACACACCATTGGAGGAAGATGGACGTGTCTACGTTTGGGAGTGTTAGCCATAGAGTGCCTATTCTTGATGGAGTGTCCTATAACTCGTGGAGGATTGAAATGCTTATTATCTTTAAGACATACAATTTGCGCAAATATGTTGAGACCCCCTATGTGCCTCCATTTGACCCCTTGCACCCTACCATGGATGAAGAGCTTGATTTGCTTCGTAACCTTAGGACTGTAAATCTTATCATTAGAGGGTTACCCAATAACTTGCTTAAGCTCGTTACAAACTTTGAGTGCGCCTATGCTATGTGGAAGTTCTTGGAAGAACTTTATTCGGACTACTCTTTGAGAGGTCTTGATGAAATTCTATACAAGACTATTGAATTTGATATGATGCGCCCCAATGATCCCAACTTTGATAAATGCTTCTTTGAGCTTCGTGGTCATATGAAAAAGAAGGGTGATCCCGGTCTTATCAATGTTCTAATTAGAAATGCTCTTGTATTGCATTCCGATGATTATTGTCACATTGACAAAACTAATGCAAGTAGTTATCAAATTGACCTAGGTGTTGATGATGAACAATCTATGGGTCAATATGATGATGAGCATGAGCATGATGATGATTACTCCGATTCGGACACCGAGCTAGACAATATCATGAAGAGTCTCAATCTTATGGCAAATCTGAGAGACTACATATCCGGCGGAAAAGAGTGGATTCTTGATAGTGGATGCACCGACCACATGACCGGAGACAAAGACATGTTTTGAGAGCTTGCAAAGAACGATGGTCCATGCAAGTATGTGACTTTTGGAGACACTCCAAGGGTAAGGTACTTGGCCTTGGTAAGGTGGCCATATCTCATGATAGCTCTATTCAAAATGTCATGCTTGTAGAATCTCTTGGATACAATTTACTTTCTGTGTCTAGATTAGCTGACTTTGGATTCAATGTGCTATTCACCGAAGTAGATTGCCAAGTCTTTCGTCGTGACAATCATAACATGGCATTTACCGGTATCCGTAGAGGTGATCTATATATTGTTGATTTCACTAAGAAAGCCCAACCTAGAGCTTGCTTCATTGCTAAATCCTCTAAAGGTTGGTTATGGCATAGAAGGCTTGGACATGTTGGTATCGTAATCTAGACAAGCTGATTAAAGGTGATCATATTCTTGGCGTTAAAGATGTTTTCTTTGACAAAGATAGACTTTGTAGTGCTTGTCAAGCAGGAAAACAAGTAGGTGGAAGTCATCCGTGAAGAACATCATGACCACAAGGAGACCGCCGAGCTTCTTCATATGGATCTCTTGGTCCCAATGCTTACAAAAGCCTTGGTGGTAACTCCTTTGGTCTAGTTATAGTTGATGATTATTCCAGATTTACGTGGGTATTTTTCCTTGATGACAAATCGCAGGTTTAGAGAATCTTCAAAACCTTTGCGAAAAGGCCCAAAATCAATTTGAGGTGAAGATCAAGAAAGTTCGGAGGACAATGGAACGGAGTTCAAGAACGCCAATGTAGACTCTTTTCTCGATGAGGAAGGGATTCTACATGAGTTCTCGGCTACGTACACTCCTCAACAAAATGGAGTTGTTGAGAGGAAGAACCGAACGCTCATAGAGATGGCGAGAACGATGCTTGATGAATACAAGACACCGAAGCATTTTTGGGGGGGAAGCCGTCGAGACAGCTTGTCATGCTATCAACAGGCTTTATCTTCATAAGCTCCTCGGCAAGACATCATACGAGCTCCTCACCGGTAACAAACCCCAAGTGGGATACTTTCGTGTCTTTGGTTCAAAATGCTATGTCCTTGATAAGCATCGTCGGTCTAAATTTGCTCCTAAAACTCATGAAGGCTTTTTTATTGGTTATGGATCAAACTCCCACACCTACCGTGTCTACAATAATTTCACCCGAAAGGTTGAAGAGACGGTAGACATGAAGTTTGATGAATCTAATGGCTCGCAAGTAGAGCAAATGCCTATTGATGTAGGAGACAAGGACCCATCGGAAGCTATCCAAGATTTATCTATTGGAAAGATCCGTCCCATGGAAGTGAAGGAAAGTACCTCATCTACATATGTGGAGCCCCCTACCTCACGGCGAGATGAACCTCAAGGCAACATGGAGGCCTCCACAAGTGGAACTCACCAAGATGAGGAAGTGCAACAAGAAGATCCACCACAACCTCCTTCTCCACCGCCTCAAGACAACACCAACAACAATGAAGAAGAAGAAGAGGAAGATGAAGATGATGAGGAAGCTCAGCCACAACATCAACAAAAGCTATCCTGAGTTCGAGCAAGAGTCAAGAAAAATCATCCCGTGGAACAAATGATGAACGACATCAACTCCGGGAGAATTACTCGCTCTAAAACTCGCTTAGCTAACTTTTGTGAGCATTACTCATTTATCTCTAGTATTGAACCTATGAAGGTAGAAGAAGCACTTGAAGACCCGGATTGGGTGAACGCTATGCACGAAGAATTACACAACTTCGAGAGGAACAAGGTATGGACTTTGGTAGAGAAGCCCAAGGACGATCAAAACGTCATTGGAACCAAATGGGTGTTTCGGAACAAGCAAGATGAAGATGGACAAGTCATCCGCAACAAGGCTCGTCTCGTAGCTCAAGGTTACACACAAGTCGAAGGTATGGACTATGGTGAGACCTATGCCCCCGTTGCTAGACTTGAGTCCATTCGCATTCTTCTTGCTTATGCCAATCACCATGATATTACTCTCTATCAAATGGATATCAAAAGTGCTTTCCTAAATGGTGAAATTGAGGAGGAAGTATTTGTGAAACAACCTCCCGGATTTGTGAATCCCAAAAAGCCTAATCATGTTTACAAATTGCACAAAGCTCTTTATGGTCTTAAACAAGCTCCTAGAGCTTGGTACAAATGCTTGACTAGCTTTCTTCTTGAAAAAGGCTTTGAGATTGGAAAGATAGACTCAACGCTATTCACGAAAAGGGTTAATGGTGAACTATTTGTGTGCCAAATATATGTTGATGATATTATCTTTGGTTCAACTAACCCTCATTTTAGCAAGAAGTTTGGAAAGCTCATGTCGGAGAAGTATGAGATGTCCATGATGAGTGAACTCAAATTCTTCCTTGGGTTGCAAATCAAGCAATCTAAGGAGGGTACCTTTGTCTCACAAACAAAGTACACCAAGGATCTCTTCAAGAAGTTCAACATGCAAGAAAGCAAAGGTATGAGAACCCCCATGCCTACAAGTGGACATAATGACTTGACAAAAGATGGAGAACCCGTTGATCAAAGGGTTTACCGATCTATGATTGGTTCTCTACTATATCTTTGTGCTTCTCGTCCTGACATAATGTTGAGTGTATGCATGTGTGCTCGATATCAAGCAGCCCCTAAAGAATGTCATCTTAAAGCTGTTAAAAGGATTGTGAGATATTTGATACACACACGAAACTTTGGCATTTGGTATCCTAAGAGGGCCTTTTTCGACCTTGTTGGCTATTCCGACTCGGACTATGCCGGTGACAGGGTTGATAGAAAGTCAACTTCGGGTACATGTCAATTCCTTGGTCGATCCCTTGTATCTTGGTCCTCCAAGAAACAAAATTCGGTATCATTATCCACCGCCAAGGAATATATTGCTGCTGGTTCGTGTTGTGCTCAATTGCTATGGATGACACAAACGCTTAGGATTATGGGATACATGTGAGACATGTTCCCTTGCTTTGTGACAATGAGAGTGCGATTAAAATTGGACACAATCCGTGCAACACTCTCGAACGAAACATATTGAAGTTCGTCACCATTTCATTCGTGATCACATTGCCAAGGGTGACATCAATCTTAAGCATGTTCGTACTGACAAACAACTCGATGATATCTTTACAAAACCTCTTGATGAGAAGGTGTTTTGTCGCTTAAGGAGTGAGTTGAACATCATTGATGCTTCAAACTTGGAGTGAAAACTCCATTGATGCATGCTAGGCATGAGCCCACTTGACTAATCCTTGACATTTCTCTTATGATGGTGATCATATGTCTTGGACACATTTGCCTCCTTGTATTGCATCTAACTCCTTGCAGGTACTTGGATGATCTACATTCCACAAGATTACCACACACTCAAATCATGAGTAATCTTGTCATTGACCAAGTATCTAGCCCTTTGGGATGTTGAGTTCAAGGAACAAAATTCCACATATCCTTTTTGACATCTTATACATCTAGTATTTCACTCTTGTCATCTTGGATATCCTTGAGTATTTCCTTGCTTGCCTAACCCATGTAGGAAGATGAACTACACAAGTGGAAATGGCGCTCCAACTTCACATTCAATGAGCACCTACATCAAGTTTACCTACATGAACAAAGCAACAACAAGCCCAAGGTATGTTCTTCACATCTTTAAGGAGCTTTGCTCAAAGTCATGAGTACAAGCAGCTTCATAAGATGTGATCACATCGAATGCTTAATCGAAAAATGGCAACCCCATTTTGAGCTTAAATGATGAGTATGACCTATGATCAAATGTCCTCATTCGACTCCTAAGTCAATATACTCAAACATAGGTGACCTTGTCGCCGACCTTTATCTAGATGAAGTACATGTGTTTTGGAGTCTTTCTATTTTCTCTTATGTTCTCTCATTGAGTTTTCATTAAAAAAAACTTCATCTAGGAATCTTTTTCATTTCTATTCTTCTGTCTTTGTGAATATCCTTCTGGCTCTGATCAATTCCTCGAAAATCATTCACAAATTCATTGCAAATTCTTTGAAACATTCCTCACAAAGTGAGCTGAATTATTTCTGTATTTCCTTGGAATTAAACTCGGCGTCACCGATTTAAATATTTCGGTCTAACCGAAAAGGATCTACCCTAAGTCCCTGACTTTCGGACCCACCGATCCATCTTAATTCGGTGTCACCGATTTATTTCTTTCAGGATATCATCTTCTGCAGCTCCACTCAATGATTCTCTATGCATGTTCTTTTTTTGCCCTGTTGTGATTCTTAAGGATCCCACTTCCTTCTTTCCATCTTTCCTGACCTTCCTAGTTTGCTGTCCTTTTCGGCACTTGATGTCAAAGGGGGAGAAGACTTAGGGGGAGAAGAGAAGATTTAGGGGGAGAAGAAGAGCAATCTTACCTTAAGGGGGAGAGAATCACATCAAAGCTTTGCCGTGTTTTACATTGGATATTAAAAAGAGAATTTCTTGCCGTGTTTCACATTGGACATTACAATTGGCATCATTCTCATTTGGCATCATTCTTTTGATTTTGCTCTTTCCATCAAACCCTTGATCCGAGAAAACTCAAAGGAGAGGAATCTTCACAATTGATATCTTATGGAAAGCAAAATCTCTCGAGTTCATTGAAAATCTTTTACTTTGGAGACATGTTTGCTGATTCAAGCTTGTGCTCGATATGAGACACTCTTTATACATGTCATCCTGGCTTGGTACTCTTGATGTTCTTGCAGTTGGTTGAAGAAATACTCTTGTGTTATCTAACCTTGTTTTCCCAAGTTTATCTCTTGGTACAATGCCAAGGAACCTCAAGGTAAGTATATGCACTTTGCGAATGTGCATGATGGTGACTTGCTTGTGAATACTTGTTTGCAAGAAATCACCATGCACATATGCATTATCACTCACTTCTTTTCATCTGCTCGATGCATATAGCTAAGCTGCATGTAGCACATCTTGCCTTTCTCTCTTGTGTGCTTGTGGTAGTCCAAAACCATAATTTATGAAAATCTTGCACACTTGTAGGGGAGCCTGTACTACATGTTTGTCAAAGCTTTCGTGATAATTCTGTCTTTCTTTCAATAAGCTTTGATGTCTTGTTTAGTGTGTTGCCATCAATTACCAAAAAGGGGGAGATTGAAAGCACATTTGCTCCTCGGGTGGTTTTGGTAATTAATGACAACATACTTTGTGGTTGGACTAATGCTTTTATCAAGTATGTTGCAGGAAATTCAATCACATTGGCATGGCAAAAGGACTAAAGAAGTGGACCCCTCAAAATGCTAAGGCAAGCATTGGCAAAAGCTCAAGACTCCATTTTTGGTTTAGTGATCCAAGATCACATTGAGTCCATAGGAAAAGCCAATACTATTAAAAGGGATGAGGTTATGATGATGATCCGTTGCTCAAGTGCTTAGTGATACATCTCCTAAACTATCAAGAACTCTCACCGCCATATACACTCATAAGTAGTCTCGGTCCCACCGATATTCCAAACTCACCACACCGAGATGAACCACCTCAGCCATAAGCCAAACCCTAGCAAACTCGGATTTTCCGATTCAACTCGGTCTCACGAAACATGAGTTGCCAAGCTTCAGAACCTTCATCATCAAATCGGTGTCACCGAGATGATGAAGTCGGTCCCACCAAACCGGCATGCTCTTGTCATTGCATCGAATCGGACTAACCGAGATTGTATTTTCGGTCCCACCGAAAATCCCAACGCTCACATTATTTGAACTATCGGTCTCACCGAGTTGTCCACTTCGTCCCACCAAGATTGCTCAAATGTGTGTAATGGTTGGATTTTGTGTGGAGGCTATTTATACCCTCCACCCCTCTTCATTCGTGGAGAGAGCCATCGAAAGAACTACCACTCCTACCTTACATTTCGAGAAGAGAACTACCTAGCCTTGTGTTGAGATCAAGTTGCTCCACTCCCACCATATGAAGCTTGATCTCTAGCCTTCCCAAGTTGCTTTCCACTCAATCCTTTCTTCCACCACAGCCAAATCGGTGAGGAGAGTTGAGTGTTGGGGAGACTATCATTTGAAGCACAAGAGCAAGGAGTTCATCATCATCTACAACATCTATTACCTTTTGGAGGGTGGTGCCTCCTAGATTGGTCAGTGTCGCTTGGGAGCCTCCGTCGTCGAGATGTGGAGTTGAACCAAGAAGTTTGTAAGGGCAAGGAGATCGCCTACTTCGTGAAGATCTACCCCGTAAGGCTAGCCCTCCGTGGGCGTGAGGCCATGATGGAATAGACAAGGTTGCTTCTTCGTGGACCCTTCGTGGGTGGAGCCCTCCGTGGACTCGCGCAGCCGTTACCCTCCGTGGGTTGAAGTCTCCATCAACGTGGAAGTACGATAGCACCACCTATCGGAACCACGAGAAAAATCACCGCGTCTCCAAATTGCGTTTGATCTTCTCCACTTCTCTTTACTACATGTGCAATTTACTTTCCGCTGCCCATACTCTAGAATTGCATGTGTAGTGTGCTACTTGACTTGTGTGTTATGCAAAATCTGCCAAAATCTGTCCTTGATAAAAGACAGAATTTTTATCTTGTCGAGTAGTCTAATCACCCCCCCTCTAGACACTCTCACCTTCTTCGATCCCTCAGTTAGTTATGCCTATGGGTTTATCGGAGGCTCCTGGTACTTTCGTGCGTCTTATGCATTATGTGCTTCGCCCTTATATTGGAGTCTTTGTTGTGGTTTACTTCGATGATATTCTTGTGTTAAGCAAAACCATGAAAGAGCATCTTAATCATGTTAGGGCTGTTTTGCAAACCCTTCGCAAGGAACGTCTTTATGCCAACATGAAAAAGTGCACATTTGGTGTTGACAAAGTGGTTTTCTTGGGTTTTGTTGTCTCTTCCAAGGGTGTCCATGTTGATGAATCTAAAATTGATGCAATTAAAACTTGGCCCCAACCCACCAATTTGCAACAAGTGCGTAGTTTTCTTGGTCTAGCAGGTTTTTATCGTCGCTTTGTGAAAGACTTTAGCACTATTGTTGCTCCTTTGCATGCCTTGAGTAAGAATAATGCTCCTTTTGTTTGGGGATCTTTGCAATCCACCGCTTTTTATGAGCTCAAGTCTTTGCTTACTCATGCTCTGATTCTTGCTTTGCCCAATTTCGACAAAACTTTTGAGATTCATTGTGATGCAAGTGGTACCGGAATTGGCGGAGTTTTGATGCAAGAAAAATGAGCCATTGCATATTTTAGCAAAAAACTATCCGGTGCTCAACTTAACTACCCCATCTATGACAAATAATTGTATGCTTTAGTGCGTGTGCTACATGTTTGGGAAGATTATCTTAGACCTCATGAGTTTTTCATCCAAACCGATCATGAAACGCTTAAGTACTTAAAAGGTCAAACTAAGTTGAACAAGCGTCATGCCAAATGGAGTGAATTTATTAAATCTTTCCCCTATGTGATCAAGTACATTAAGGGTAAGGAAAATGTAGTTGCAGATGCACTTTCACGCATATGCACGCTTGTCACTAAACTTGAGTTGAATGTTATTGGCTTTGAGCACATAAAAGACTTGTATGCTAATGATCCATCTTTTGCGACTCCTTATGCTAAATGTTTGACGCATACATCTTGGGAACAATATTACATCAAGGATGGTTATCTTATGAGAGCTAACAAACTATGCATTCCCGAGTCTTCTCTTCGTTTGCTCCTTTTGCAAGAGGCTCATGGAGGCGGACTCATGGGACATTTTGGATGCGACAAGACATTCGCCACGCTCTCCAAGAACTACTTTTGGCCCAAGATGTTCTGCGACATCTCACGCTTCACCAACCGATGCCCTACATGTCACAAAGCTAAGTCTAAAGCTCAATCCCATGGTCTTTACATGCCCCTTCCTATTCCTTATCAACCTTGGGAAGACATTAGCATGGACTTTGTACTTGGTTTTCCTAGAACTCAAAATGGCAAGGATTCCGTGTTTGTTGTTGTGGACCGATTTTCTAAGATGGCACATTTCATTCCTTGTAACAAGATAGACGATGCTTCACACATTGCAAATCTCTTTTGTAGGGAAATCTTGCGCCTCCATTGAGTACCAAAGACAATCGTCTCCGACCGCGACGTCAAGTTCTTGAGTTATTTTTGGAAGACGCTAGCACCAAGATCGGAATCAAGCTCTTGTTCTCATCCGCATACCACCCTCAAACCGACGGCCAAACGGAGGTGACGAACCATACACTATCCACTCTACTTCGCGTCTTGATCAAGAAGAACATCAAGGAGTGGGAGGAGTGTCTACCCATCGCCGAGTATGCCTACAACCGGGCAAGACATTCGACGACAGACAAGTCCCCCTTCGAGGTCGTCTACGGCTTCAACCCGTTGTCCCCATTGGACATTCTACTTCTTCCTCTACAAGAGCGCACCAACCTCGACGCAAGTGCCTGTGCAAGATACATCAAGAAGATGCATGAAGATACAAGGCACACCATCGAGCGCCAAGTACAACGACTCGCGACCAAGCTCAACGTCAACAAGCATCCCATGATATTCAACATTGGAGACCTCGTGTGGCTACACCTTCGCAAGGACCGCTTCCCCAACGAACGCAAGTCCAATCTTCTCCCTCAAGCTGATGGACCCTTCAAGGTGCTAGAATGCTACAACAACAACGCTTACAAGATCGATCTCCCACGCGACAAGTACAATGTGAGCGACATCTTCAACGTCTCTGATCTCTCGTCGTACCATGGTGATGAGGATTTTGATCCGAGGTCGGATCTTTCCCAAGGGGGGAGATGATGCAGAGCATCCTTCGGTCATCCCCATGGACCTTCCATCGTCTCACCAACACCAAGAGGACCCATGACTAGAGCACGAGCTAGAGCTCTCGAGACCGAGGTGACTTCTCTCCTTAGTGATATCTCATATGATCCTCTCGAGACATGGTTACTGCCTAAATTAGGAATGTTGTGCATGATTAGGTACCAAGAGTATCCTCCCGACGATGCGCATGAAGATGGTCAAGGCCCCAAGTCCGTGGAAGAAGAGAACCAATGGAAGAAGGCAAGAACAGCCTCCAGGCACCGGACATCCAGCCAGGACCCCGGACATCCGGCCCCTGGAGATCTACACGGCCAGCCCTCTGCAGAAGAAGCTACAGGGACCGGACATCCGGCGTCCAGCCCGGACATCTGGCCCCCCTCACTGGAAATCCGGCCAAAATCCCGGACATCAGGCACCAGCATCCAGGGAGCACAGAAGGTTTCCCCGTCAGCCCGGACATCCGGCCGGCACCCCGGACATCCAGCGCCTCCCGAAGCAGTGGACATCCGGCTCCTCCGAGCGGACATCCGGCGTCGCCTACTCAGAGAACAGAACGGCCAGCTGCACCAGCCCGGACATCCGACACTTCTGCCCAGACATCCGACCCCTCGCGAGCCACCGGACATCCGGCCCTCCCTGTCTACGAACAGTGTAAGGGTCGAGGCCCATGTATCCCTCTTCACCCCTAGACTATATATACTCCATCCCCACCTATGTTTTAGGGTTAGCATTGTGATAGCTCATTTAGAGATAGAGCTCTGCTCATCCATACCGGATCTACTCCATGTGAGGGACCGTGCCTCTTCGGAGAAGATCCATTCGGATTCAATGCCTCCATCGGGAGAAGACAATCAAGACCTCCTCACGGAGAAGAACGGTTACTCTTGTATCTTCCTTTGTTGATTTTGGATCATGTGTTACCTCATGCTTTCGGTGATCTAGCCCTTGTGTGATCGATTCCTTGTCGGTTGAGTGTTTCTCTCATTTATCCCCGTGTTTTCCCTTGTGTTCTCCCGCGCGTTCTTCGTGTTTCCCCGTAGGATCCACTCCAAACATGAAAGATCGGCCCCTAGGGTTCCAGCCTACATCAAGTATGATCTGTACTCTTTAGGGAGTGCGGCTTCCGTCCATTCGGCTATGAAGTCGGCCAATACCTAGGATTTAATAGCCCGGCGTGTCTTGTATATGATTTCGAATGGTAATAGCTCAATGGCCCATTTGGCTATGCGGCCAGTGGCGTCCCTGTTATTAATGATGTCATTCAGTGGCATTTCGGATGCCACTCTGACCGAAAACTCTTGGATGTAGTGCCGAAGTTTGCGGGATGCCATGAAGACTGTGTAGGCTATCTTATGATAGTGTGGGTATCGGGATTTGCAAGGTGTAAGGACCTCCGATACATATTAAACTGGTTTTCGGTGGGTAATTTATGTCCCTTCTCCCCTCGCTCTACGACGAGGACGGCACTGGGTACTTGGTTAGTTGCCGAAATGTATAGTAGCATAGGCTCTTCAATGCCAGGTGCGGCCAAGATTGGGTTGCTTGCAAGAAGGGCCTTGATTTCTTCCAATCCGGCTGTGGTTGCGTCCATCCATTTGAAGTTGTCTGTGCGGCACAGTAGCTTGTATAATGGCAATGCTTTTTCTCCTAATTTGGAGATAAATTGGCTTAAAGTCGCGACGCACCCAGCTAGTTTCTGGACCTACTTTAGGTCTGTTGGTATGGCCAATTGTGAAAGAGCTCGGATCTTGGCTGGGTTTGCCTCGATTCCTCTATGGGAAACAATGAACCCCAGCAAATTTCCGGCCGGAACTCCAAAGACACATTTTTCTGGAATAAGCTAAATGTCATATGTTCGGATATTGTCAAGGGTGAGGTGAATGTCGTCCACCAGTGACTTGACGTGTTTTGTCTTGATGACCACGTCGTCCATGTATTCTTCGACTGTTTGGCCTATTTGCTTTTCCAGACATGTTTGAATCATGTGCTGGTAGGTAGCCCTGGCGTTTTTGAGTCCGAAGGGCATAGTATTGAAGTAGAAGGGACCATAAGGGGTGATTAATGCGGTTGCAGCCTTGTCCGATTCCTTCATCTTAATCTGATGGTATTCAGAATAGGCGTCGAGGAAACACAAAGAATCGTGCCCTACAGTTGCATCAATGATTTGGTCGATGCAGGGCAATTGGAAGGGATCTTTAGGGCAAGCCTTGTTGAGGTCCTTGAAGTTGACACATAGGCGCCATGATTTGTCCTTTTTAGGTACCATGACCAGGTTGGCTAACCAATGCAGATGTTTGATTTCCCTAATGAACCCAGCCTCTAATAACTTGGCTAGGTCTTCTCCCATGGCCTGACGCTTGGGTTCGTAGAATCATCGTAGTGTTGTTTTACGGGTTTGAATCCTTTGATTATGTTGAGACTGTGTTCGGCCAGTCTTCGTGGTATGTCGGGCATGTCTGAAGGGTGCCAGGCGAAAACATCCCAATTCTCGCGCAGGAATGCACATAGGGCGGCGTCCACTGTCGGATCCAGCTGTGCTCTGATAGACGCTGTCTTATTGGGGTCCATCGGGTGCACTTGAAATTTTATTATTTCTTTGGCTGGCTTGAAAGAGGTGGACTTGGATCTCTTGTCAAGGATCACGTCATCCCTATCCACCATAGCTCGTAAGGTGGTTAATTCTTCTACCGTTGGGGCCTCGGATAGTGCTTCAACGGCCAAGGATGCGGTTTTGTTCTCGGCACGAAGGGCTTTGTCTGGGTCGCTCGAGATTGTGATAACTCCATTAGGGTCGGACATTTTGAGCTTCACATACCCATAATGGGGTATAGCTTGAAACCATGAGAAAGCGTCCCGGCCAAGGATAGCGTGATACCCACTGTTGAAGGGGACCATATGAAAAAGCAACTCTTCAGATCTATAGTTCTCAGGCGTGCCGAACACCACATCCAGTTTAATTTTTCCCGAGCAGTGTGCCTCTCGAGTAGGGATAATACCTCGAAAGGTGGTGTTGCTTTGTTCGATGCGTGACCTATCCATCTGCATCTTGTCGAGCGTGTCCTCATAGATGAGGTTAAGTCCACTACTACCGTCCATGAGCACTTTAGTACCAAGGTGGCAGGTGCTTGGACTGACCGAGCCTTTGGTTTGTCTTCGGCCGTAAAGGTTATCGCCATGTTGTTCCATGGGCTCAATGCGGTAACTTGATGGACTTCGGTGAGGTCATGGAGCGCCCTTTTGTGCTGGTTGTTAGAAGAGAAAGTCTCAAAGACTGTTAGGATGTTAAAGTTTTCCTTCTCTGGTGAGTATCCTTCTAGAGTTGTGGTGAGGATGGCTTCTCCACTTCTTGCTACCTGTCGGAGTACCCAGCATGCCCGGAGGCTATGGGTTGGGACTGTGTGCGGAGTAGTATGGATCAGGCAGGGTTTGTCCAATAGTTCGTCAAGAATGGACCTATGTCCCGTGAAGGGCTTGTTCTTCCTGCCCATAGCTCGATGGTTGGGTGACCCGCTGGGTTATGTTATTTTAACCCGGGCCGCACACTGCGTCGAGGTGGCGGGCACCAGTTGAGTTTTCTGGGCCCTCCATATGCTTTCCAATTCATGGTACTTTTGTACGACATGCGATAATTCCGTGAAACTCTGTATGTGGCGACGGTCAAGGGCATTCAATATCCCTTCGTCTGTGCAATTACGGTGGAAGACCGGAACGACATCGTCGTCTGAGTAGTCCTTGATCTTGTTCTTAACAAGCAGGAATCTGGCCCAAAAGTGGTGGACCATTTCCTGGGGCTGTTGCCGCACATACATCAGGTCATATATATCTGGAGGACCTGAGTTGCTTGGAGAATATAGATTGTGGTGGGTGGGTGGATTAAATTTTGGATCCTGTCCCACGTCTGTATTCGAAGCCGGTATGGCTTCCGAAGTAACCGGTTCGGGTCTGGTTAAGCGTGAAGGCTCTTGCAATCCTACGCCAGAACCGGAGTCCGGTGGGAGTAAAGTCCCTTCCGAACGGGAAGTATCCGGCTCAGGGGATTCAGGGACCCGAACATACTTGGTCCTCAATATGGGGAGGGAAGTGTCTGTGTCGGTTCCTCGATGATCGCCACGAAGTGGGTGATTGGTGGGTGATTAATTTCCCTCTGGTCGGGCTTGAGCCTGATCCGATCATAGTTCATTGAGACCCCCAGGGCGGCGATGCGGTCTAGCAGTTCGTTTAAGGACGAAACATTTCCCGGATCCAATTTTTCAGAGTACTTGGGGCCAATGCGAGGACGCTGTCCGGCGGCCATGAGAGGAGTCACGGGCTCGATGGCCGCACGGGCCCTCATGGTAGAACCACCGAACTGGCGGGTCTGTCCCGAAGCCAGGCACCCTCCGGAAGTGATATTGTCGTTGATGACTAGGGGAGCCATGGATCGCTTTTTGTGGACAACACAGCGGAGCTCTCAACGAAAGCACCAATGTCGGTGTCAAAACTGGCAGATCTCGGGTAGGGGGGGCCCAAGATGTGCGTCTAAGAATCGATGGTAATAGGAAGCTAGGGGATACAATGTTTATCCAGGTTAGGGCCCTCTTGATGGAGGTAAAACCTTACTCCTGCTTGATTATATTCGACGAGTATGAAGATTACAAGAGTCAATCTACCTTGAGATCGTAATGGCTAACCCTAAGTGACTCGCCTATGAAGATTCCGATGATGATGAAATGTTACCCTCCACAGATTAACCTCTCCAGTTTGTATACACATCGGAGGGGGTCTAGGGTTTGTACAAGGTCGGTTTATTAG
Organism: Aegilops speltoides; assembly: GCA_021437245.1. NCBI lineage: Eukaryota > Viridiplantae > Streptophyta > Magnoliopsida > Poales > Poaceae > Aegilops > Aegilops speltoides. Next base: position 169,289,140 of record CM038143.1, on the reverse strand, counting down.
GGGAGGAAACCTCCGGACTCTATTCTTGTCGTCCACGCATTGAGAAGTCCAATCCGGACATGGTAGATGATCTCCAGCTTGATCATGTATGGCCCATGCAACCCGACCCATACTCCTAGGCCGGGCACCCGAGGACCCCTGAATCCAGGACTCCCTCAATAAGCTTGAACCCAAATAGGAGAAATGTCTCTTCATAGGATACCCAAAAGAAACTGTTGGGTACACCTTCTATCACATATCCGAAGGCAAGATCTTTGTTGCTAAGAATGGATCCTTTCTAGAGAAGGAGTTTCTCTCGAAAGAAGTGAGTGGGAGGAAAGTTGAACTGGATGAGGTAATTGGACCTTCTCTCGAATTGGAAAGTAGCTCATCATAGAAAACCATTCTCATGATGCCTACACCAACTAGAGAGGAAGCTAATGATCATGATCATGAAATTTCTGATAAGTTACTACCGAACCTCGTAGGTCAACCAGAGCACGTTCCGCACGAGAGTGGTACGGTAATCCTGATCTTGAAGTCATGTTACTAGACCATGACAAACCTATGAACTATGAAGAAGCGATGATGAGCCCAGTTTCCGATAAATGGCTTGAGGCCATGAAATCCGAGATAGGATCCATGTATGAGAAGAAAGTGTGGACTTTGGTTGACTTGCCCGATGATCGGCGAGCCATAGAGAATAAATGGAGCTTCAAGAAGAAGACTAACGCTGATGGTAATATTACTGTCTACAAAGCTCGACTTGTCGTGAAAGGTTTTTGACAAGTTCAAGGAGTTGACTACGATGAGACCTTCTCACCCGTAGCGATGCTTAAGTCTGTCCAAATCATGTTAGCAATTGCCGCATTTTATGATAATTAAATCTGGCAAATGGACACCAAAATTGCATTCCTTAATGGATTTCTTAAAGAAGAGTTGTATATGATGCAACCAGAAGGTTTCGTCGATCCTAAAGGTGCTAACAAAGTGTGCAAGCTCCAGCGATTCATTTATGTACTGGTGCAAGCATCTCGAAGTTGGAATATATGCTTTGATGAGGTGATCAAAGCATATGGTTTCATACAGACTTTTGGAGAAGCCAGTATTTACAAGAAAGTGAGTGGGAGCTCTGTAGCATTTCTAATATTATATGTGGATGACATATTGTTGATAGGAAATGATATAGAATTTCTGGATAGCATAAAAAGACTTGAATAAGAGTTCTCCAATGAAAGACCTCGGTGAAGCTGCTTATATATTGGGCATCAAGATCTATAGAGATAGATCAACATGCTTAATTGGACTTTCACAAAGCACATACCTTGATAAAGTTTTGAAGAAGTCCAAAATGGATCAGTCAAAGAAAGGGTTCTTCCCTGTGTTACAAGGTGTGAAGTTGACTTAGACTCAATTCCCGACCAATGCAGAAGATAGAGAGAAAATGAAAGTCATTCCCTATACCTCAGCCATAGGTTCTATCATGTATGCTATGATGTGTACCAGACCTGATGTATGCAAATCACTACTCTAAGTACTGTAGCAAACCAATTCATATTTTGTTTTTGCATTGTGTCTACTGTAATATATCTTTTCCATGGCTTAATCCACTGATAGAAATTGATAGTTTCATCAAAACAAGCAAACTATGCATCAAAAACTGAATCTGTCAAAAACAGAACAGACTGTAGCAATGTGAACATTCACCATACTTATGGTACCCCAAAAATTCTACAAAAATTAGGAAAAATTTAAAATTTGTACAGCAAGACAGTGAAAAGAGAATCAGAACCGTTTGACGTTCCAGTAAAAAAGGTAAAATCGCGCACTACAGCCAAAGTTTCTGTCCTGCACCGTACAAACCAACAAGCATTGTAAACATCCTAAAGACAAACCTTAGCACATTATTTTTATAATACAATTGTACAATAGGATAATTATTTTTGATGAAAAGTTTCTGCAATTAAGATTCACAAAGTTTCCATGAGCATGAACAAAGTTCAAGGCTAGCTCCCACTTCAACAGTGCTTGTCTTTCTCACTTTCACTTTCCTTTTTGAAAAGTTTTGGGTTCCCCTATTTATTTATTTATTTTATTTTTATTTTTTAAAACTATATAAAAGCACTCAACAGAAATAAATGACTCTCTAAAACTTCCGGGTTGTCTCCCTGGCAGCGCTTTCTTTAAAGCCATTAAGCTAGGCATATAGTGCTCAAGTAATGAATCCACCCGGATCCCAAGGTATATCAAAGCCAATTTTAATTAACAATGATTTGTGATTTAGTAGTGAGCACAAAGTAACATATATCATGCAACAGCGAAGTCTAACTCTCTTCCTATGCATTGGCATGTCATAAAAGAACAATTCATGCACACATAGTAAAGGCCAATGCATAGTATAAGCAGTTTCTTGCAATTTTATCATATTGGAAACATAGAGAGGTGGAGATATAGTTCCTCTCTCATAATAATTGCAAGCAGGAGCAGCAAGCACATGCATATCATATCTATCAAAATCATCATGTGCAACGGTAAAATGCAACCCATCAACATAATCCTTAATAAGAGCAAACTTCTCCGATATAGTGTAGTTTGGAGAATTCAAAAAGATAATAAGACTATCATGCATGGGTGCAATAGCAACAATTTCATGTTTAACATAAGGAACTATAGCAAGTTCATCTCCATAAGCATAATTCATATTGGCATCTTGGCCACAAGCATAGCAAGCATCATCAAAAAGGGATATTTCAAGAGGATCGACGGGATCATAACAATCATCATAGCAATCATCCTTCGGTAAGCACGAAGGGGAATTAAACAATGTATAAGTTGAAGAGTTACTCTCATTAGAAGGTGGGCAAGGGTAGCTAATCCGCTCTTCCCCCTTTTGTTCTTCGCTCTCCTCATCATCTTTTTCATCCAATGAGCTCACAGTTTCAGTAATTTATTCTTCCATAGCTTCCTGCAAAATATTAATCTCTTCTTGGACAGCGGAGACTTTCTCAATAAATGCATCAATATCGGAATTGTATTCATAATTTTCATAGCAATATCTAAGTATAGCAAAATTTTCAGGTCTGTAATCTGAATCATCAAAATCTTCAAACTCTTTAAACACAGATTCAATATCATAAGCACCCATAAAAGCAACGAATTCTTCTATTTGTTCCACATCATAGTAATCATAGATACCACTAGCATAAGAAGCCAAGGTTTTATCATCATTGAATTTGCATGAAAAGGGAAGGTGTGGGGACTTCATCTTAGAGCAACGAGTATAATCATGTCTCAAGCATAGATCTCGAGCATACCAATGCAACATATAAATTTGATCCCATAATAGTTTCCCTTTTGTGTCAAGATATAATTCCTAAAGTATTCATGTTGATCCAACGTGTCTCCAGTTACAAAGTTGAATGGGGTTTTCTCAGGATTATCAAAGTAGCACGTAATTTCTTTCACATAACGAGCATTGAGGGTTTTAGGAGGTTCCCCATCTCCATGAGTAGCAAGTAAACCTAATTTTTTTGGTATTTCGTGTTCCATATCCATAACTAAAGATAGAGAACAACTTAGAACAGCAAATAAAAATTACTTAGTGATAAAGCCAACAAGCACACACGAGAATATTCACCCCACGCTATGACTCCCCGGCAACGGCGCCAGAAAAAGGTCTTGATAACCCACAAGTGTAGGGGATAATTGTAGCCTCTTTCGATAAGTAAGAGTGTTGAACCCGACGAGGAGCTAAAGGTAGAACAAATATTCTCTCAAGTCCTATCTGCCACTGATACGACTCTATGCACGCTTAGTGTTCGCCTTACCTAGAACAAGTATGAAACTAGAAGTACTTTGTAGGTGTTGTTGGATAGGTTTGCAAGATAATAAAGAGCACGTAAATAAAAAGTAGGGGCTGTTTAGATAAAGAAGCAATAAAGCAAATATAGCGAGTATGGAAAAGTGGTGGTAGGAGTTGTGAAATTGTCCCTAAGCAATTGACTACTTTACTAGACCGATAGCAAGTTTTATGTGGGAGAGGCATAAACTAACATACTTTCTCTTCTTGGATCATATGCACTTATGATTGGAACTCTAGCAAGCAACCGCAACTACTAAAGATCATTAAGGTAAAACCCAACCATAGCATTAAAGTATCAATTCCCATTTAGCCCATACGCCACAACCCCCTTACTCGGGTTTATGCTTCTGTCACTCAAGCAACCCACTATAAGCGAATCATGAACGTATCGCAACACCCTACAGCGAGAATCCCTCACGCTTGCGTGACACGAAGGGCACAATAGGACAGCAACATAACCACAAGCAAATTAAACCAATCATAGCAATTCATCAATCACCGATAGGACAACAAAAATCTACTCAGACATCATAGGATGGCAACACATCATTGGATGATAATATGAAGCATAAAGCACCATGTTCAAGTAGAGGGTACAGCGGGTTGCGGGAGAGTGGACCGCTGAATATAGATGGGGGAAGGTGATGGAGATGTTGGTGAAGATGGCGGAGGTGTTGGTGAAGATCGCGGTGATGATGATGGCCCCCGGCAACGTTCCGGCGCCACCGGAAGCAAGGGGGAGAGAGCCCCCCTTCTTCTTCTTCTTCCTTGACCTTCTCCCTAGATGGGAGAAGGGTTTCCCCTTTGGTCCTTGGCTCCCATGGCGTGGGAGGGGCGAGAGTCCCTCCAAGATTGGATCTATCTCTCTGTCTCTCTCTGTTTCTGTGTTCTGGGATTCTGCCCTGGCACTATTTCTTTTATATTCGGAGATCCGTAACTCCGATTGGATTGAAACCTTCGCCTAGACATTTTTCCAAAAATTAGCTTTCTTGCGGCAAAATAAGAGCGTCAACCGCCTTACGAGGGGCCCACGAGGGTCAGGGGCGCGCCCAGGGTAGGGAGGCGCACACCCTGCCTCGTGGCCACCTCGGGCACCGTCTCGCGTTGATTTTACTTCCCAAAATCATAAATATTCCAAAATAATTCTCCGTACGGTTTTATCCCGTTTGGACTCCGTTTGATATTGGGTTTCTGCAAAACATAAAACATGCAACAAACAGGAACTGGCACTGGGCACTGGATCAATATGTTAGTCCCAAAAATAATATAAAGAGTTGCCAAAAGTATATGTAGTTGTAAAATATTGGCATGGAACAATCAAAAATTATAGATACGACGGAAATGTATCAGACCCGTTGACTAAGCCTCTTCCACGAGCAAAACATGATCAGCACCAAGACTCCATGGGTGTTAGAATCATTACAATGTAATCTAGATTATTGACTCTAGTGCAAGTGGGAGACTAAAGGAAATATGCCCTAGAGGCAATAATAAAGTTGTTATTTTATATTTCCTTATATCATGATAAATGTTTATAATTCATGCTAGAATTGTATTAACCGAAACTTGGTACATGTGTGAATACATAGACAAAACACTGTGTCCCTAGTAAGCCTCTACTAGACTAGCTCTAATCAAAGATGGTTAAGTTTCCTAACCATAGACATGTGTTGTCATTTGATGAACATGATCACATCATTAGGAGAATGATGTGATGGACAAGACCCATCCATTAGCTTAGCATGTTGATCGTTTAGTTTTATTGCTATTGCTTTCTTCATGTCAAATACATATTCCTTCGACTATGAGATTATCCAACTCCTGGATACCGGAGGAATACCTTGTGTGCTATCAAACGTCACAACGTAGCTGGGTGATTATAAAGATGCTCTACAGGTATCTCCAAAGGTGTTTGTTGGGTTGGCATAGATCGATATTAGGATTTGTCACTCCAAGTATCGGAGAGGTATCTCTGGTCCCTCTCTGTAACACACATCATAATAAGCCTTGCAAGCAATGTGACTAATGAGTTAGTTGTGGGATGATGTATTACGGAACGAGTAAAGAGACTTGCTGGTAACGAGGTTGAACTAGGTATGAAGATACCGACGATCGAATCCCGGGCAAGTAACATACCGATGACAAAGGCAATAGCGTATGTTGTCATTACGGTATGACCGATAAAGATCTTCATAGAATATGTGAGAACCAATATGAGCATCCAGGTCCCGCTGTTGGTTATTGACAAGAGATGTGTCTCGGTCATGTCTACATAGTTCTTGAACCCGTAGGGTTCACATCCTTAACGTTCGATGACGATTTTGTATTATACGAGTTATGTTATTTGGTGACCGAATGTTGTTCGTAGTCCTGGATGATATCACGGACATGAAGAGGAGTATCGAAATGGTCGAGAGGTAAAGATTGATATATAGGACGATGGTATTTGGACACCAGAAGTGTTCCGGCGGTACCGGGTACATATCGGGTCACCGGAAGGGGTTCCGGGCATCCCCCCGGCAACTACATGGGCCTAAGGGGCCAAGAAGGGGACAGACCAGCCCCTAAGGCGGTGGTGCGCCCCATTGAGGCCGAAATAGGAGGGGAAGGAAAGACGAGAAGAGAGAAAGGAAGGGGAGGGATCCGGCCTCCCCCTTCCTTCCCTCCTCCCTCCTCCTTCCTTCCCCCTCTAATAATTATGGTAGGGGGGTGAATTGCACTAGGGCCCCAAGTAGGATTCCTCCTACTTGGGCACCCCCTTGGCTGCTCCCTCTCCCTCACCTATATATATGAGGAGGGAGGCGCCTAGAACACACAACAACATCTGTTAGCCGTGTGCGGCGCCTCTCTCCACAGTTTACACCTCCGGTCATATTCACGTAGTGCTTAGGCGAAGCCCTGCATGGGTCACTTCACCATCACCGTCACCACATCATCGTGCTGCCGGAACTCTCCCTCGACACTTTGTTGGATCAAGAGTTCAAGGGACGTCATCGAGCTGAACATGTGCAGAACTCGGAGGTGCCATACGTTTGGTGCTTATCGGTCGGAACAAGAAGAAGTTTGACTACATCAACCATGTTGTCAAACGCTTCCGCTTTCGGTCTACGAGGGTACGTGGACACACTCTCCCCCTGTCGTTGCTATACATCTCCTATATAGATCTTGCGTGAGCGTAGGAATTTTTTTGAAATTGCATGCTACGTTCCCCAACACCGCTAACTTCTGATATATTAAGCTTTTTTTTGCGCGTGTCACCACAATTTATCGGTGGCGGGCATAAATATTGCCCGCCACTAATATCTTCAATACCAATGGCGGGTATTCCATAGTGTCCGCCACTGCTCATTATCAGTACGTGGGCAAATTTTAAAGACTTCACCTGTGGCCAGTGTTTATTTACGCCCTCCGCTGTTGTGGTGGAAGCAATGGCGGGCACTCTTTATTACCCGTCATCGTTGCCTTTCAAAAATAGCAGTGGCGGGTGCTTGCCTATGCCCACTGATACGTCCATTTTGCATCATGCTTTTATATCGATATTTATTGCATTATGGGCTGTTATTACATGTTATGTCACAATACTTATGGCTATTCTCTCTTATTTTACAAGGTTTACATGAAGAGGGAGAATGTCGGCAGCTGGGATTCTGGGCTGGAAAAGGAGCAAATATTGGAGACCTATTCTGCACATCTCCAAATGTCCTGAAACTCCTTGAAAGTCATTTTTGGAATTAATGATAATTATTCAGCCGAAGAAATACCTGAGGGGGGCAACCCAGCGTCCACGAGGGTGGGCGGCGCGCCCACCCTTACAGGGCGCGCCCCCTGCCTCGTGGGCCACCTGGCAGCCCTCCGGTGCCCATCTTCTGCTATATGAAGTCTTTTACCCTGGAAAATATCATAAGCAAGCTTACGGGACGAAACTCCGCCGCCGCGAGGCGGAACCTTGGCGGAACCAATCTAGGGCTCCGGCGGAGCTGTTCTGCCGGGGAAACTTCCCTCCGGGAGGGGAAAATCATCACCATCGTCATCACCAACAATCCTCTCATTGAGAGGGGGTCAATCTCCATCAACATCTTCACCAGCACCATCTCCTCTCAAACCCTAGTTCATCTCTTGTATCCAATCTTTGTACTAAAACCTCATATCGGTACATGTGGGTTGCTAGTAGTGTTGATTACTCCTTGTAGTTGATGCTAGTTGGTTTATCCGGTGGGAGATCATATGTTCAGATCCTTAATGCATATTAATACCCCTCTGATTATGAACATGAATATGCTTTGTGAGTAGTTACGTTTGTTCCTGAGGACATGGGTGAAGTCTTGCTATTATTAGTCATGTGAATTTGGTATTCATTCGATATTTTGATGAGATGTATGTTGTCTTTCCTCTAGTGGTGTTATATGAACGTCGACTAATACTTGTGCATGAGGATACATGGAATAGGAAACATTTTGCTTGCATATAGGATTGGTGCCAAGTGGTGAATCGTGCCCAAACGAGCAATAAGCTAGCGTCTCTCCTTGTGTTTGTGGAACACGAGCTTAGTCTTCATTAGGCAATCTTGTATTGCTCATTCCTATAGTTGCATAAGCTCCATTATCCCACCACGTGTGTTTATTTATTGCCCTCCTCTATATTTGTGATCACTTGCTTTGCATTTGGAGTCCTTTGGATTTAGCTCAACATTTACAATATCTTGAACTTTAGTTTGCTTGAATTTTGGGCCACTTTGTAACGCCCCAAGACCGACGCTTCAGAAGACTTCCATATTTTCGTGATAACCGTGTGTTTCTTTTGTGCTTGCTCTTTTATTTTAGCATTGCATCATGTCATCATGCCATCATGTCATTAACCTTTGCATCTCAACTCAAATAATAAATTGCATAGATCGTTGATCTATTTAAATCGAGGGAAGGGTGACTTCTCTTTATAACATATCATCCCAATATTAGGGGGCTATATTAAATATTTCTTTAATTTGGAAATCAACATAACACACTTGCAAATTATCCCAATGCCTTTGTTATCTTAATTCTCGGTCTCCAACCTTGCCATATATTCTTTCATCATATTCCGGAGCTCCACCAAAAATCCGAACATTTTTGGACCTTCCCAACCCTCACTTCCTATTCTAATCATTTGAATTTAAATCAAATGAGTTTGAATTTAAATCTTTCAATCATGGCCTTTTCTATTTTCTCGGAATAAGCACATTTTTGTGAGTCCTGGAAAATTATCCGCGTGTCCAACTTCTTCCCCTAACCTCTCTTTCTTTTCTTTCTTATCTCTGTTTTTTTATTTTCTTTAGAGTGAGAGAGAGAAGAGAGCCTGCAGCCCAGCAGCCAGGCCGGCCTGCTTGGCCCAAAGCCCAGCCATCCCCATCTTAACCCTAGCCTCTTGCCGATCCCCTCGCTCTCTCCCTTGATGCCCCATCTAGCGCCGCCAGGAACCGTCGCTCGCTAGCCCTCTCCTTCCGCTCGATCTCCTCACCCTCTCGATCCCCTCGCGCCTCCACGCTGTCTTCCGCGCCTCCACCTCCGCCCAAAGCCTCGCCCATGCCTCCCCGCTGTCCCGCGCCGCGCCCTCAAGCACCTCGCCTCCACAAGCCCCTCCGTCGTCTGCTTCCGGTGCCTCCGACCCTCCTCTGCATCGTCTCCCCGTCACCATGGCCCGGCGCCCACGCCTCTGCTGCTTCGTCGCCCTCCTGCGCCTCTCGCGAACCCGCCTGCCTCCTTGACCTCCAGGCCACCCCGTCGCTGGGGTTGCTGCCCTGCTGCCCTGCTGCAGCTGCTCTTCCTGCGCGCTGCCTTCCTCGCTGAGCCCCGTGGCGTGGTCCTTCTCCGGCAACTAGCGCCCCTCCATGGACGACCACCACTGCCTGTGCACGCCTCTGGATTTGTCCAAGTCCGATGATGTTTTTGTACAACTACGCTGCGGAGACCAAGACCACCAAGTCCGCACGGGAGCCCGAACGACTACTTCCACGACGATGCAAGTACAAGTACCCTCTTCGTGGTTTTCGCCAAGTACCACGACGCCCGGAGCCCTCGGATCCATCAAATCCAACAATGACTGTGTACAACTACCGGCGACGCCGAACATCTACGGATTGTGTACGACTACTTCCACTACGGCCGTGTACCACTACTTCCACTACCGTCGTGAGAACGTCTACTTCCTCTACGTTGCACCGAACCCGAACCGCTCCAAAATGCACGCTTCAAAGGTATAATCCCGAGATGACGACCGCCCGTGAACGAATGCATGCTTGGTTTTATGAGATGCTCGTGTTTGCACCGTGTCCGAGTTGTCACTCGTTTCCATGCCACTAACCCGTGGGAACCCGGTAACCGGGATCACCCTACCATCCTTTGCATGTTCCGCACATCCGCGCACTTGCTCTTTTGCACCGGTATCTCAATGAGTTGTCGGATCATCGGAATGTTGCCGTGGCACCATTTTCGTTATCGTTGCCGTGGCACCCCTTTTGTTCCGCCATGGTGACCAAAAGCTTCATAACATACTCATGTCAACATTTTCATAAATATTGCCTAAAACTTGCATATGTCATCCGCATCATGTTAACAACATTTAAATGGTTAAAATTGTGTTTGCATTATATTGCTAAATGACATGAGGATTTACCGGAATTATTGTTTGTTGTTTCTGGCCTCATTTAAACTTGACTGGATAGGTAGTTTTTATTATGCTTCACCTCTTGCCATGTTAACCAACATGTAACATTGTTGTGTTCCTAAACGAGAGAGAACTAAATAATTGATGTGGTGTTTCTTCAATATGCAACTCATTGCATATTGAGCTCCACTTAATTTGTAGTATTGTTTGTGCACTTTGCCATGCCATGCCTCATTAAACCGGACATGCATCATACTCGATTGTGCATCATGCCATGATTATGCTTGTTTGTTTACCATATTGTTTGCTTCTTTCCAGTTTGCTTCTATCATTAGCTTCGGTTTTGTTCCGGAGTTGTGAGGATTCGTTCGACTACGTCCGTTCATCTTCTTCATGGACTCGTTCTTCTTCCTAGCGGGATTTCAGGCAAGATGACCGCTACCCTGGATCTCACTACTATCATTGCTATGCTAGTTGCTTCGTTCTATTGCTATGTTGCGCTACCTATCTTGTTCTTCAAGCCTTCCCAAATTGCCATGTCAGCCCCTAACCTTTTTACCCTTCCTAGCAAACCGTTGCCTGGCTATGTTACCGCTTGGCTCAGCCCCTCTTATAGCGTTGTTAGTTGCAGGTGAAGTTGAAGATTGCTCCATGGTGGACAGGATTTTGTTGGGATATCACAATATCTCTTATATTATTAATGCATCTATATACTTGGTAAAGGGTGGAAGTCTCGGCCTTATGCCTGGTGTTTTGTTCCACTCTTGCCGTCCTAGTTTCCGTCATACCGGTGTTATGTTCCCGGATTTTGCGTTCCTTACGCGGTTGGGTGATTTATGGGACCCCTTGACAGTTCGCTTTGAATAAAACTCCTCCAGCAAGGCCCAACCTTGGTTTTACCATTTTCCTGACCTACCCCTTTTTCCCTTGGGTTTCGGAGCCGAGGGTCATCTTTATTTTAGACCCCCGGGCCAGTGCTCCTTCGAGTGTTGGTCCGAAACGGGCAGACTGCGGGGCCACCTCGGGGCAACTCGAGGTCTGGTTTTACTCGTAGGCTGACCTATCCGGTGTGCCCTGAGAACGAGATATGTGCAGCTCCTATCGGGATTTGTCGGCGCATCGGGCGGCTTTGCTGGTCTTGTTTTACCATTGTCGAAATGTCTTGTAAACCGGGATTCCAAGACTGATCGGGTCTTCTTGGGAGAAGGTATATCCTTCGTTGATCGTGAGAGCTTATCATGGGCTAAGTTGGGACACCCCTGGAGGGTATGAACTTTCGAGAGCTGTGCCCGCGGTTATGTGGCAGATGGGAATTTGTTAATGTCCGGTTGTAGACAACTTGACACCAGATCCGAATTAAAATGTATCAACCGCGTGTGTAGCCGTGATGGTCTCTTCTCGGCGGAGTCCGGGAAGTGAACACGGTCTTTGGGTTATGTTTGACGTAAGTAGGAGTTCAGGATCACCTCTTGATCATTGCTAGCTTCACGACCGTTCCGTTTGCTCTCTTCTCGCTCTTATTTCCGTATGTTAGCCACCATATATGCTTAGTCGCTGTTGCAACCTCACCACTTTACCCCTTCCTTTCCCATTAAGCTTTGCTAGTCTTGATACCCATGGTAATGGGATTGTTGAGTCCTCGTGGCTCACAGATTACTACAACAACAGTTGCAGGTACAGGTTTATGTGATGATCATGACGCGAGAGCGATGTTTGCTTGTTTTGGAGTTCTTCTTCTGCTTCTTCTTCGGTCAGGGGATAGGTTCCAGGTCGGCAGCCTGGGCTAGCAGGGTGGATGTCGTCTGAGTTTCTGTTTGTGTTTCATCCGTAGTCGGATGGTGATCTTATGTAAGATGATGTTGTATTCGTGTGGCATTGTATGCCTTTTGTATGTATCCCTATCTATTATGTAATGTTGATGTAATGATATCCACCTTGCAAAAGCGTCTTTAAGATGCGCTTCTATCCTTGGTGGGACCTTCGAGTTCCTTTAGGATAGGGTCGCATCTTGGGCGTGACACACTTGTCCTAACCAAGCCACTCGATAAGCTTTACTTTGTAGGTGTGAGTGAGCAAGTCCTGTACCAATTACACTATTCTCTCAATTCACATCAAGTGAAACGATATACATCCTCAACTTTGGGAAAAGGTAGCTTGGTATTGTTTATCTCATTTCCTACTCACCTTTGCTTGAGTCTTGTGATGGATAGGCAAAGCACATCTACTTCGGTCTACAACCATGATAACGAGTTCGATGCCACGAAAAACTTCATCGACGCCAAGATGGATGCTCAAATGGAGGAGCTCAAAGCCCTCATCAACAACCGCAAGAGGTCTTCATCATGTTCGAGGAGACGCTCAAGTGCACATGCTTCCGAGATACCATCTCCGGCAAGGTCACATCGGCATCGACACGATCATCGACAAGAACGCGATGGTCAAGAGCTCAACAACAACCATCACTCTATGACTCCACCATCTACCTTGGCATCTTCGCCAAGCAACTTCAAGGCATCTTCGCCTTCGAATATGCGGCATGTTCGCCAACAAGCACCTCAAGAGAAGCTCTCCAAGATCAAGTTCGCGTCTTCCACGAGCTACTACAACCTCGATGCTGACCACGAGATTCCTTTATATGGGACTCAAGACCCCAAGGAGTGTCTGGAGTGGGAGCACAAGATGGACGACTACCTCAAACTACATCAAGCCCCCTCCAAAGATCAAGTGAAGTGTGCCACAAGTAACTTCCACGACTACGCATCGACATGGTGGCTTCACACACCTTCAAAGAGCTTAAACATTAGTTGCCCAAGATGAAGAAAGTTGTGCGACAAGAATTTGTGCCGTCCACCTACACAGAACATCTTCAACACCAATTGGAGAACACCACACAAGGATCCAGTTCCCTCGATGAGTACTTCAAGAACATGAAGGAAGCCTTGCGACGAGCCGGTGTGGACGACCCTATTTGGATGAAGTTCTACTTCATGATGGGATTGAACAACAACATCGCCAAGATTATCTTCAACGAAAACTACGAGTCACTCAACGACATGTACTTTGGTGCTCTCAAGGCGGAGCAAGAACTCATGAAGGACAAGTCTACTCGACCCCAAGCACACTTCATGTCAACCACACTCCCAGGAGACGAGCATGAGGCTAGTACCACCAAGATGTCCAAGCCCGACAAGCTCCAAGATGACACTCCAAAGTTCGACTTCACCGCCATCCCTCTTTGTGTCATTGACAATGCCAGGTCTACCATGACTCTTTTTCAAGACGGTGCAGCAACGAGTACGACTACGGAGCAACTCAAGGATCAAGATTTGGAGGTGAGCGACACGGTGATGAGCAAGGATGATGCTTCCATCTTTGGAGAAGAGAGTTATGATGTGTCATCTTTAGACTTCATCCATGGTGACGACTATGAGATAATTGAGCATGGGATTTTCCCTTCGACCACGGCGATGTATGATAACATGAGTGACTTTTGCCACCATATTGAGAGTGAGAGTGACTTCACCACTAGTCCCATATATGATGAGCTGCCCCAGTTCCCATGAAAGAGAGCCACCACCACCACTTGAGTGATTTGAGTGACTCCACCATATATGACATTGAGTGCACCCATTTTGAGGGAGTGAGTGAGCCACCACCACATAGAGAGAGTGAGGTAGTTGATGTGGCATGTGAGGCTATTTCGATTTCTAACAACTTAACCTCTACATCTATTGTGTCTTCTCATTTGGTGCTAGGTCCCATATATGATGACGCGCCAATCCTCGATGACTTTGTCCTTCCTTTGGACAAGACGATGGCCATGGTGTACTATGATGCACTCCCACATGGTTCCATCATGAGGACGATGACCATGAGTTAGTTCTTGCCACCTCACCTACACCACATGAGTGGAATGACAAAGGTACACATGCTTCCTTGTGAACCTTGCAATCCCATGAGTTGACAAAACGAGCTCTAGAGAGCAATGATGATTTGAGATCCCGTGGATTGTCCTTACCACCGCTCCCTTCATGCAAAGACTTCGCGCATTTATTCTACCTGGCCCTCACATGGTTATGGGTTATATACCGCTTCTCATTTTATGCCCATATTGCCATGTTCACTTTCATGATATGCTTATTTCTATGCCTTTTCCATGCATTTGTGACCCATGCTTTGCATTATACATGATGATTGATTCTAGTACATGTATGTGTATTTGCAAGCTTGGTGGAGATACTGCTTGTTATTGCCATGTTCCATTTATGAACCATTCCTATGATGATACATTGATCTTGCTTTGTGTTCGTGCTTGCAATATGTCATGCGCATTGTCTATGCCTATTATTTGCTCACATGACATGATTGCCATGATTTCTTCTAGTATGTCGCATCTTCGCACTACTAGCTTGCAAGACTCACATTTACATGCTTGTTTTCATGATGACCTTGATTGTGCTCAGTTTATGTGTTTTCATGCCATGTCACAATCCTTTGTTACACCATATGCTATGCATGATGATGACACTTGTTTGGTGAATCACGACTTGAATGCTTGGGTTTGCATTAATGCTAACCACATTTTTTCCAAGTGTTTGTTGTTCTTGCTCCTTTTGAAGGAATCACTAGACGGTGCGACATTGGATAGTACCCATTTCGAGCTTGAAGACTATGAGTACTTGGTGAACGTTCACTTCTACACGGTGACGCCATCTCTTTCCCATGGTGATTTTGTTTTTGATCCGAGGTCAGATCTTTCCCAAGGGGGAGGGGATGATGCGGAGCATCCTATGGACATCACCATGTCAAGAGTCCGTTCGACATGTGACATGTGTGACATCTACTTCACATACATAAAGGTTAATCATCTCCTTTACACGTGTTCACTTGACCCCTTCGAGGATGGTATACTACTTGACATACCTCTCGTGTGCATGCATAGGTATTACATGAGCTTCATCGACGATGAGGAGGAGTTCAAGCGCAATAGAACATCTACATCATCCAAGAAGGGAGAAGGAGGATGAAGAGGGACCCCAAGGTGCAAAGCACCAGAGGCCTCGGACCACCCCAGGTGCCCGACCTCCTATGCCCCGGGTGCCTGGTCTGACGGCCACAAAGGGCGTGCCCCTGTCCACCCCGGGTGCCCGGGCTTTCACCCCCAGGTGCCCGCACCCTCTACGCCTCGACCCCGAGTGCCCGACGCCCTTTACCCCGGGTGCCCGGACTTGCCTGTGTGCATGTATTGGGCTTTGGCCCATGTATCTTTCCCATTTCGCCCTCACTTGTCTCTTCATACCTTGGACATATATATATACTCCTTCTCCTCCTCATTTCTAGGGCTAGCTAAGAATAGACACAAATCATAGAGCTTAGCTCATGTATCTCCCCTTGTGGGATTCCCATTGAGAGAGAAGGCTCCATTGGAGTACAAGACCTCCACTTGTGGAGAAGGATTCCCCAAGTGAATCATCAAGACCTCATCTCGGATTTGGGGTGAAGTTTACATTGTATATTTGTTCCCTTTGTTGTTCATGTACCTTTGTGGATCTCATGTGTTTGTTGGTCTAGTGGATGTGTGATTGGACTTGTTCTTCAGTGTTCCTCTTGTGATTTCCCCTCTCGTTCTTCGTATTCTTTGCGTTCTTCGTGGATCTCCCTCCAATTCGATCGTGAAAGATCTGCACTTAGGGTCTCCACCCTACAACATAGATCTAATCCTCTCTAGTCCTCATAATTATAAGCCTAGTGTGGTTTTAATACTCTCCCTCTGATTCTCCGGCATCGATTAGCTCTGGACAGTAAAGCACTGCTGGATTGTGAAGACTTGCAAACCATGGAGAGGTCGTGCTTTCGGTCTTCCATTCAAGGGTTCGTTCGTGAATGGTTCGAGGGACTTAAAGTACGATCTACACCAACTCTTCTTCCCCTACAACTCAGAGTTGGTAATGATCTGATCCAAACCATTAATGCATCTTCATAGTGTTCCTAGTTTGGTTGTAGGATGATTTTTTTGTTTTCTACTACGTTTTCCAACAGGAAGCGAATATTGACATGAGCTAAGGAACTAATCCAGAGAGTCGAGACCCTCTGATCCAGGTTCTCCAAGTGATAATGGCCTCCCTCCTGCATCCACCTATGCATGGAGGAAGAGGAATTTAGATGAGGGGTGAGGGAGTCCTGGATTAGGGGGTATCCGGACAGCCGGACTATGTACAACGTCTGGACTATTGAAGCGTGAAGATACAAGACTCAAGACTTTGGCCTGTGTCCGGATGGGACTCTCCTTTGCGTGGAAGGCAAGCTTGGAGATCCGGATATTATATTTCCTTCCTTGTAACCTACTCCATGTAAACCCTAGCCCTCTCCGGTGTCTATATAAACCGGAGAGGTTGGTCCTTAGAAGGTCGATCACAATTACAATCATACCATCATAGGCTAGCTCTTAGGGTTTAGCCTCTACGATCTCGTGGTAGATCTACTCTTGTACTACCCATATCATCAATATTAATCAAGCAAGAAGTAGGGTTTTACCTCCATCGAGAGGGCCCGAACCTAGGTAAACATCTGTGTCCCTTGCTTCCTGTTACCATCAGCCTTGGCGCACAGATCGGGACCCCCTACTCGAGATCCGCCAGTTTTGACACCGACATTGGTGCTTTCATTGAGAGTCCCTCTGTGACGTCGCCACAAGGCTTGATGGCTCCTTCAATCATCATCAACAACGCTGTCCAGGGTGAGGCTTTCCTCCCCGGACAGATCTTCGTGTTCGACGGCTTCACACTACGGACTGATCCGCTTGGTCATCTGGAGCAGATCGTGTCAGGAGCGCCGGATAGTTATGATGAGCATGGCTTGGACCTGCCGTTAGACGATGCTCGGGATATTACCCCGGCAGAAGCCTTGAATCTAAATCTGGGGCAGGTTGCGTTGCCTAAGGACGGAGGGCTGGACCCTGTCCCGCAGGCCATACCCTCATTGGCGATGGAGCCGAACACAGGTCTCACCTCTTAGGGAACATGTGACTCCGGACCCGCGGATTCATATCTGGATGTACATTCCAGTCCGCGCGTCCCCGAGTCCACCGATCCTGGTTGGGCTCCGGTGATGGAGTTCACCGCGGCGGACATCTTTCAGCATTCGCCCTTTGGCGACATACTAAACTCATTTAAAATTCTCTCGTTGACAGAGAATTCCGGGCCGAACTATGTCAGGCTCGAGCGGGAAGCAGGCGACGAAGAAATTCATTACCCACCCACCACCCACTTGATAGCCACGGTTGATGATTTAACCGACATGCTGGACTTCGACTCCGAAGGCATCGACGGTATGGACAACGATGCAGGAGAAGACTCAGAATCTATGGGCTACCGGATTCCCGCCTCGTTACACGACATATACATGGTGGATACGCCCAAGGAAGGCGATGGTGACAATCTAGAAGATAACACCCCTGGGCAAAAACCAAAGCGACGACGCAGACGCCGTTCCAAATCCGGCAACAGTAACAATATAAGCAAGAGCGCTAGAAGAATGGATACTCCGGTCAACCCTGAAGGCAATAACGACCAAACGGAACCAGCGATGGAGCAGGATGAACCAGGTCACGCCGAGCATAGTTCGGAGCAGACGCCCGAAGACAACGATCCAGAGGGACGAGTTCATCAAACCGGCCCAGGACAAGAAGATAGTCCGGACGATGACGCATTCATGTGGGGACCCTGACTCATAAGTCAAGATCACCAAATGCACATGTACAGTGATCCCAGAGATCAATGCTCACTGAACACATAGAAGCTGAATGACAAGAGTCTTACATCCATACATACCGTTTTACACAAGTAGGACCATTATGGTCAAGTCTTGAGTGTATCATCGCAGCGGAAATCTTCAATAACAACTTGGACCCATGCCATCTGCCTTAACCCTACGGGCATTCTGACTGGGAAGCGTCCTAGCTCGCATGTTCGTCACCAAAGAATTCTTCAATATATCTTGTCTTTCATGCCTGGCCAATAAAATAAATAATGGCTAGCCAATGAGTACTTTGAATGTACTCGCAAGCAACCCATGTTTTGGTTGAAGGTACAAGAATGCATGATATAGGTAAATTTTTGCAGAAAGCTAGTTTTGAGTGCAATGACATGTTCAACAACTTGTAAGACATGCATCAAGAGAATTCAAGTAACCATGAGGACAGGTTACAGGTACCAACATAAATAGAGTGGGCACCAACCCATCTCAATCACGTCAAGTCCTTTGACTTGACCCAAGTAGTTATCCAAACACACACACTGGTTTGTAAACTCTGGACATAGTTTTAAGCAGCACCGCCCAACTGTCCTTGACCGTGGACACGGCTATTCAAATAGTTTTACACTCTGCAGAGGTTGCACACTTTACCCACAAGATCCGGGGAACTTCCGTGTCATCCACGACCCGCGATACCTCAAGTACCTAGGGTAAGCACCCGATCACTACCTTTCCCTAGACGACACTAACATAGATTCCACTCGATTGGTAGTAACCCCCGTGCCCAACATTTCACATCTTAAAATTGTGGAGCATCGCTCCCATATTCATCACATACTGGCACGGGGTACCAACGGTGTGTTCGGTGCCCCATAAAAATGTTCTTGGCCGCCCTACCTGGCACGACCCCGTCCCGAGAGAGCACACCAACAACTCTCCGTTACTAGTAATGCAGGCTCCAAGCTAGTATCGGTCTAGGTAATCAATAATGCCCTTTCCCATATAAGGGTAGAGTGGTTGCGCATGTAAGGTTGGGACAGTCGGCAAATCTTAAATCTGATCCGTTTTCGAAAACAACACACACTCTTGCCTCGGTACACCACTTCGTCATCAAGTGGTTACCCATCTCATCATCTCCCTCGGGCATAACTGGCACCCGACGAGGTTTTCGAAAAGTCTTTTGAAAATACTTTGTCTCCTTCACCATGCATATACCCGTCCCTTTTTGCGTAGCATCTACTTTAGCATCCTATCTACTCCCACCGGCATAACCCTCATAAGAAGGTAGGGTCATGCACAATGCAAGTATCAACAAGGAAGTACGGTGGCAAACCATCAAAGTGGTTACCACCCCATCATGATTCCGTTGTAACAACAATATGGTGCTATATGACATGCATAAAAAGGGTTTCATAGACATGGTCAAAGGGATGCTTGCCAGTTTTAACAAAGTCTTCGAGGTCTTCAAATATCTCTGGTCCAACTCCGAGCATTTCATCTACTTCGTCAACTATCGTCGAAAGCAACCATAATAAGCAACACAACAAGGCAGGAAATAAAAGTGCTCTAAAAATATGAGTTGGGCTTTTCTAGGATACCTCTGGTCATATGAGGGATGACCAAAGTGGTTTCATTAGGATTTGACCAATGGACATCTCTAAACATTTCAATATGATGGAATCAAGCGATTAATGGGTTTGCAAGAAGTGTACAGAAACATTATTTTCAAAAATGACCAGAGGCACCCATTTAACAAATGATGATTTTAGAAGCATCTAGGAATTGGTTTCACTGGATTTGGAGTTCAAATGATTTCTCTATGAATTTGAAAAGTTGGCTATACATGAAGAAATAGACCATTATTTGAGGTGGTACATAAAGTATTAGTAAAAATGTTCAAACACTAAGTTTTGAACTTATAGACATCTAGGATTTTGAACCATAGAATTTGGATCAGAAATGGGCTCTCTCTGATTTTCTAAAGTTCATTACAGAAATGAAAAATGGGATTTTATTTAATTTGTGTGAAGGAAAGTTTTCTGGAAAAATCTGCATGTTGCACCAACAGGTAGAGCATGATTTATGGAGTCACTACAAATTTGAATCATCAAATTTGGAGGTAATATGAATATTTGGGAGATTTTACAAGTTTCTGGAAAAAGAAAAAGACAAAGGAAGGGGGCGTTATACCTATGTTGTGCCTTCGGTGCAGATAGCGCCCAACAGATCTTGGGCCGCCCACCTGCACGGCCACGCTGCAGCGTCTTTGGGGCCACGCCGATGGCGCCTTCACAGAGTACGCCTCGTGGCGAAACGGCATGCGGCCTATGCCGCCTCCACTTGCGGGCGAGGTGTGGCCCACCTGTCGCTGGCCCCTCGCCCACCGGCGGCCGACAAAGGGGGCCCAGCTGCAGGTTCATCTGCTACCTACACAGCAGCGCGACGGGAGACAGAGCAAGTGCTCGGCGGCGGCCGTTGGCGCTACGGACACCGTTTTTGGAGGTTCGGCCACCGGCGTGCTCAGTGGAGAGAGACGAACCTGGGAGACCCCACCATGGGTGCCTGCGTCACTGGATGGGAGCAGGTCTTCGCCCGCGGCGGACGGTGGCGACGGGCGAGAGGGGTTCTGGGGTTGCGGCGCGCTAGAGGAAGGGGTAAAGGGCGGAGGAGCCTCGCCGGCGTGCGGTGGCTCCATTGATGTCCAAATGAGGGGAGGGGAGGCTTCAGTTTGCAGGAATTTGGGCGGAGACCGACGGCGGCACTCCGGCCATGGAGGGAGCAGGAGGGCACAAGAAGAGGTGCAGGTTGGTCCATCGGTTACACGGGAGAGAGAGAGAGAGAGAGAGAGCAATGGAGCTCCAGAGGGAGGTCAGGGGCTGCCTTATATGGCGAGGCCACGGCTCACTGTGGACGTGGCCTACGGGCACCTGCGAAAATGGCCGTGGTGGCCACGGGAGGAGGCTCGGGGTTTTCCGTGGTGCTCGTGGGTGTGGAGTAGGTCTCTGGGGAGAGAGAGGAGGAGCGGGGCAAGGCTCTGGGCACGCGCCACAGGAGGTGAGAAAGAGGGAGAGACGGTGGGGCCTGCACGGTGGCGTGTTGCGGACGTCGAGGCACCTCGACTGGCGCGAGGGGGAGGCTCGAGGTCGTCGGAGACGTTGGGCAGAGAGCGGCTACAGTGCCTGGCCGCACTGTAGCGCACTCTGGAGCGTGCATTTGGCATGCCATGGCATATTATATGCCTTGTGGACGCGGCCACTGATGTCTGGCAGCTCTAGGGGGAGTAAAGAAGTGGGATATGGCCTTGGATGCCCTGGGGAGCCACTAGAGTGAGGAGGGAAGTTGAGGGAGAGAGAGAAGTTGCTGTCCAGGGAGGTAAATGGGGGTGTTTCACCCCTTAATCATTGATCAAGGCCCATGGGAGAGTTGCTGGAGGTAGAAGAGGTCTAGGAGAGGCTGTGGTAAAAAGTTGAACTCATGGAGATTAGTGGAAGGGGTCAAAGTGGTGTTTTTAGAAAATGGCAGAAGGTGTTTGTTGTTGATTTGGGAAAGAAGATGAACTCCTCTTGTCATAAGTCTTGACAGGGCCAAATGGCATGAGAAAACAAGTGGTTCCACCAAGATTGAGTCCATTTGGGCAAAGTTGCCAATGCAACTTTTGTAAACCCTAGAAATTAGCATAAATGAACTTGTGTAGATCTAGTTGAGCAAATCACTTCTCCTTGATGCACCACTTGGTGTAGTGGCCTCATTTAGCCATGTGAATATGCTCACCAAAGTTGGGGTCAAGGAGAGAAAGTTGGTAGTACAAAGTTGTTCAAATTAGATTCTGGTCAGAGAGGGTTTTGGGTACTTTGATCAAGTTAACTTGTTCTCCAACTTGTGCCACTTGGTCTATATGAATAATTAGAACATTTGAGCATGTTCACAAGGTTTGAGAACATTTGGAAATGTTTGGCAATGTATAGTTGCTCAAACTTCAAAATGGACAGAAATGGTTTTGAGGGGATTTGATGATGTTATATTGTTCTCCAAGTCATGAGACTTGGCAAGATCATCTAATATGTCATATGGGACATGCTAGAATTTTCTTGGAATTTTTGGAGTATATTTACTTTGTAAATATTTCAAAAGCTTGAAATATCCAGATAGGGTTTTTGAGGGATTTGACCAATATTTTGAACATGACCATGTGTTGAAACTCTTATATATGGACAATATATGTCCACTGAGTTTCCCTAAATTTTCATAAATATTTTTAAAACCATAAAATATTTTTCCCTATTAAAGACCATTTCTGGCCTTAAGAAAAAGCTTTTAAATAAAATAGGAAAATAACTTTTAAAATTATATTTTTTTGGTTTATGGGAATCCTATATCTAATAGGTTTCAATACACTCTTTGAAATACTTTTCTTACCCCAAATCAAGTACTTGCAGTGCAAACCTCAATTCAGGGGTTTTTGGAATACTAATTTTTGAAAATACTTTTTGGCCAAATTATTTTTGTAAGAAAATACTGTATTGCTCTATACACATGGCATGATCATTGGGTAGAAGTTTTGGATCAGGGAAATGATGTATAGAAGGTGAAGCTATGTTGACTTTTAAGAGCACTTGAAAACACAGAGAGAAAACCAACTCAAATAAAAAGTCAAATAATGCAAAAGTTTTTGTCAAACCACACTTTATCATGATTTATAATCTTAAGTGTCGTGCCATGAAAATCAGGGTGTGACAGACCTACCCCCCTTACAAGAATCTCGTCCCCGAGATTCCCAAACTAGGCGTGGAAAGGAATATGAAAACTGGATCCGGGGTAGTCTTCAAGTCTTCGTGTTGCTTCTGCTTCCGTGTAGTGCTCCATTGAACCTTGAAGTTCTTGATGGTGTGGCTTTGTGTATGACGTTCGGCTTGATCCAGGTTGCTAAGGGGTTTCTCACGTAGGTTCGGTTGGGCTGGAGGTCGATGGCTTGGTGGTTAATGCCCTCATAGAGATCGGGCAAGTTAGGAAGCTGGAAACACTTCTGGGGTTGTGATGCATGGAATGCATTGTACACATCAGGTAACTCAGGTGGCAACTCCAGTTGGTAACTGTGTTCTCTTTGCCTCGTAGTGATCTCAGAGGGGGTTGTTAAATCTTGGAGTGATCTCGAAGGGGGCCGATGAATCTTGGTGTGGGTCTCCTATCATGGAAATGCTTGGTTCCTTAGAGAGAAGTGGCTTCCAGGTACACATGGTCTTTGACGCGGAAGTATACTTCTTGAAGATCGTGGTTGTTCCTCCTCCTTGGCATGGCGGTCTTCAAATGTTCCTGGAGTAGCTGAACGGCTCTTCTTCCGTCTTCGGGTGGACAAGTAGGTCACCGAATGATGATGACAACTATCTTGTCTAAGCACTCCATGAAGACTTTGTTCACGGGGTACATAAAGTAGGCTGGGGAATTAGTGTGGTCTTGTTGAGTGTGGGCCAAGGTGGTTCTAGATCTAGTGTCAAGGCCCTAAGGTCCTGATCCGACCATGTTGTAGCTTAGTAGGGCTTAAGGGTTTCAAGGATTCTAGTGTGCGAGTGAACAATTATCATCTTATCTTTAAGCACGGTTTCTGAGATGCCAATAGTCTATCTAGTCCTTTAAACAAATCACATCATATCACCGATAGCATCATTTTACATAGGTCAACTCCAATCATCACTCATGTGATTCATATCCTCATGGCTCCCGAGAGGATGTCTAACAAAATCATATATGTCTACAATCCCCAAACTCATATGTATGTCTACCCCTAAAAATCCATGGGTAGAACATATAAGCTGCTAAGCTTGAACATGACAACCCAAGTGCTCAGCCTGTTCTTCCAAGGTCTAAGATAAAGCACCTCTATCCTAAGGAAACACGTCGTATGCAACTCCAAAATCTTGTTTCCTTCCTATGAATCAACTCCAACAACCCATTAACTGCACCAATCATTACATGATCTAGTAGTTCTTCAAATCCAATCTCTATGGTGTTCCACACGATCTTCTAATATACTATAATCCAGAAATACTGGGAAGGCTACCTTACTATAGTCAGTCCACCAATTTCCATTATCATGGTCAAGTAGACTCCAAGGTCAAGCTCATATAGAACCCTAAATCAACTCCGACAATTATCAAATCTCCTAGTTTATCGTCCACCGAGAAACATGGTATCATAATTGAGATCATCAGTATAAATCCAATTTAATCCGAACCATGTAGACTTACTCAGCATCTAGACTCCATTAGGTTCACCTATTTAATCCAAATCTCATGTCCAACGAGAATTTCTACACTTTTTCCTCAAGTCATTATCGTAATATCAACTATCACCTATCAATACCCCCGTTCCTAAGACAAATCCAAATACTTCCAAGAATTCCAGCTTGCGATCATAATTGTCATATAAATCCAATTTACTTAGGGGTAATGAAAGCTATGCTACTCTATAATCATGATCCCACCAAGTCCATCTACCAACATGAAAGCCTTATAATCCTCCGAAGAGTCTCAAATAATTCTTCAAGGTCACTGATATAAACTCATCAAGTCATTTGTCCTTTGTTCCTATATCCTCCGATTGGTCCTCCCTATGGCATCGTCAGTTCTGGTGCTATCTTAGGAAGATAATGTGCTCGTTCACTATGCCCATTAGTTCCATAATGAACCCAGTGCTAAGCAAGGCTTACTGCAGCTTAACTTGTTCTCTTGTGATTCCGTAGGTTAAGCTCATGGTTAAGGTTTCGAGCTGGGGTATCTCATGAAGTCCTATAGGGTCTAGGGATAGGGTTCTAGTCTTGAGGTGTAAACATACGGGGTTGTACTTGGTCGAGGAGGTTGTAGCAAAAGTCTTGAGTGCTTGTTGGTCGCCGAGGTGGAATCCTTGGTGCATATTGTCTTGCTTGTCTTTAGTGGAGGAGAGAGATGAGTGGGAAAAGTAGCATAGAGGAGGGGGATGCCTAAAGGGGGTTTTATAGTGCAAGTGCAAACAAACAGGTGCAAAAATGGCCAAACAAAAGAAACATGGTAAGGAAGGTGATAGAGTCGCGTACTTGTTGACTAGGGCAAAAGTGCGAAAAATATCAAAACACAAACAAATAAAAACAAGCAACACACAATCATGGTTCTATTTGAACTATCATACGGACTCGACTGCGCATAGGGGGTACACGACTCATCCTACCCTAGGGGTTCTCGGACTCAGTAGTCATGCCTTGTGCCTCATGCAGTCTTTTGAGTTTTCTCAGGTGTGCTACGTCTCTTGTAGTTGTTAGATGAAACAATCCGGGTTGAGCCTAAAGATTCTTCAACAACTTCTCGCCTGTTGAAGTGATGGGGTGAATTTGGCTCCTCGTAACTGGCATTGACTTGGTCTTCTATTGTCTTCTTAATCACGACGATCCCTTTTTGTCTTCTAAGCCATCGATGGTACCAGGTAGGTAATCCTTTATGCAATGACATTATCAAGGCGTAATAGAGGTCCATCACGTCGGTTACGTTGATGACAACATCGACACCAAGAGCGGGGGATGAGGAGAACCGTTTTCCTGCTCACTATGGTGAGGCGGACCAAATGGCTAGGTTCTCATCCATCGGTGGTTGCCGATACAACAACGGTAGTGACAGAGTTACTCTATTAGCGATGTATATCATGATCTTGCATATTCTATGCCCCGATCATCATAGGCTAAGGTTGCATCATCTTGGGGCCGTGTCAAGGGTGTCACCATCTCCTGGGTCTTTAGGTCCTCATTCCTCGAGGATGTATCTTCTGTTGGTATCGTCTTGTGGTGATGTCGCCAATCTTGTGTTCAGGAGATGTGGGTGAATGTCTGGCAAGGCATCTTCCTTCTAGATTATCCACGAGGATTACAAGGAATCCAGTTGTCGGGGGCATAAGGGTTCTAGCGACCAAAGGTTTTGAAGGGGAAGAGATCAATAAGGAAAGTATACCTTAGTTTTCGAAAAACTGAGAAGGGAAGAGAAGTACAGATAGTTTTGAAAACTAGTAGTAGTTTTGGAAATAGTTTTACCCTAACTAACGACCATGCTAACTAAGGCTTCCTACAAATCGGGATGGCTCGATACCAGCTCTGTGGGGACCCCGACTCATAAGTCAAGATCATCGAATGCACGTGTACAAGGATCCCGAGATCAATGCTCACTAAACACACGTAAGCTGAATGACAAGAGTCTTACATCCATACATACCGCTTTTACACAAGTAGGACCATTATGGTCAAGTCTTGAGTGTATCATCGCAGCGAAATCTTCAATAACAACTTGGACCCATGCCATCTCGCCTTAACCCTACGGGCATTCTCGACCGGGAAGCGCCCTAGCTCGCATGTTCGCTTACGAAGAATTCTTCAATATATCTTGTCTTTCATGCTCGCCAATAAATAACCAAGGCTAGCCAATGAGTACTTTGAATGTACTCGCAAGCAACCCATGTTTTGGTTCAAGGTACAACAATGCATGATATAGGTAAATTTTTGCGAAAGCTAGTTTTGAGTGCAATGACATGTTCAACAACTTGTAAGACATGCATCAAGAGAATTCAAGTAACCATGAGGACAGGTTACAGGTATCAACATAAATAGAGTGGGCACAAACCCATCTCAATCACGCCAAGTCCTTTGACTTGACCCAAGTAGTTATCCAAACACACACACCGGTTTGTAAACTCGACATAGTTTAAGCAAAGACCGCCTAACTGTCCTTGACTGTGGACACGGCTATTCGAATAGTTTTACACTCTGTAGAGGTTGCACACTTTACCCACAAGATCCGGGGAACTTCCGTGTCATCCACGACCCGTGATACCTCAAGTACCCGGGGTAAGCACCCGATCACTACCTTTCCCTAGACGACACTAACATAGAGTCCACTCGATTGGTAGTAACCCCCGTGCCCAACATTTCACATCTTAAAATTGTGGAGCATCGCTCCCATATTCATCACATACTGGCATGGGGTACCAACGGTGTGTCCAGTGCCCCATAAAAATGTTCTTGGCCGCCCTACCTGGCACGACCCCGTCCTGCGAGAGCGCACCAACAACTCTCCTGTCACTAGTAATGCGGGCTCCAAGCTAGTATCGGTCTAGGTAATCAATAATGCCCTTTCCCATATAAGGGTAGAGTGGTTGCGCATGTAAGGTTGGGACAGTCGACAAATCTTAAATCTGATCCGTTTTCGAAAACAACACACACTCTTGCCTCGGTACACCACTTCGTCATCAAGTGGTTACCCATCTCATCATCTCCCTCGGGCATAACTGGCACCCGACGAGGTTTTCGAAAAGTCTTTTGAAAATACTTTGTCTCCTTCACCATGCATATACCGTCCCTTTTGCGTAGCATCTACTTTAGCATCCTATCTACTCCCACCGGCATAACCCTCATAAGAAGGTAGGGTCATGCACAATGCAAGTATCAACGAGGAAGTACGGTGGCAAACCATCAAAGTGGTTACCACCCCATCATGATTCCGTTGTAACAACAATATGGTGCTATATGACATGCATAAAAAGGGTTTCATAGACATGGTCAAAGGGATGCTTGCCTGTTTTAACAAAGTCTTTGAGGTCTTCAAATATCTCTGGTCCAACTCCGAGCATTTCGTCTACTTCATCAACTATCGTCGAAAGCAACCATAATAAGCAACACAACAAGGCAGGAAATAAAAGTGCTCTAAAAATATGAGTTGGACTTTTCTAGGATACCTCTGGTCATATGAGGGATGACCAAAGTGGTTTCATTAGGATTTGATCAATGGACATCTCTAAACATTTCAATATGATTGAATCAAGGGATTAATGGGTTAGCAAGAAGTGTACAGAAACATTATTTTCAAAAATGAGCAGAGGCACCCATTTAACAAATGATGGTTTTAGAAGCATCTAGGAATTGGTTTCACTGGATTTGGAGTTCAAATGATTTCTCTATGAATTTGCATAGTTGGCTATACATGAAGAAATAGACCATTATTTGAGGTGGTACATTAAGTATTAGTAAAAATGTTCAAAAATAAGTTTTGAACTTATAGACATCTAGGATTTTGAACCATGGAATTTGGATCAAAAATGGGCTCTCTCTGATTTTCTAAAGTTCATTACAGAAATGAAAAACGGGATTTTATTTAATTTGTGTGAAGGAAAGTTTTCTGGCAAAATGTGCATGTTGCACCAACAGGTAGAGTATGATTTATGGAGTCACTACAAATTTGAATCATCAAATTTGGAGGTAATATGAATATTTGGGAGATTTTACAAGTTTCTGGAAAAAGAAAAAGACAAAGGAAGGGAGGCGTTATACCTATGTTGTGCCTTTGGTGCAACATAGCGCCATGACAGATCGGGCCCCCCACCTGCACGGCCACGCTGCTGGGGGCCACGCCGATGGCGCCTTCATAGGAGTACGCCTCCCTGTGGCGAAAACGGCATGCGGCCTATGCCGCCTCCACTTAAGCGGGCGAGGCATGGCCCACCCGTCAGTGGCCCCGCCCACTGGCCGACCGACAAGAGGGGACCAGCGGCAGGTTCGTCCGCTACCTCCCGCGCGGGCGCGACGAGAGACAGAGCAAGTGCTCGACGGTGGCCGTTGGCGCTACGGGCCACCGTTTTCGGAGGTCCGTCCACCGGCGTGCTCAGCGAAGAGAGACAAACCTGGGAGACCCCACCATGGGTGCCTGCGTCACCAGATGGGAGCAGGTCTTCGCCCGCGGTGGACGGTGGCGTCGGGCGACAGGGGTTCTGGGGTTGCGGGGCGCTAGAGGAAGACATATAGGGCGGAGGAGCCTCGCCGGCGTGCGGTGGCTCCATTGGTGTCCAAAGGAGGGGAGGGGAGGCTTCGGTTTGCAGGAATTTGGGCGGAGACCAACGGCAGCACTCCGTCCATTGAGGGAGCAGGAGGGCACGAGAGGAGGTGCAGGTTGGTCCATGGGGTACACGGGAGAGAGAGAGAGCAAAGGAGCTCCAGAGGGAGGTCAGGGGCGGCCTTATATGGCGAGGCCACGGCTCACCGTGGACGCGGCCTACGGACACCCGCGAAAATGGTCGTGGTGGCCACGGGAGGAGGCTCGAGGTTGTCCGCGCTCGTGGGTGTGGAGTAGGTCTCTGGGAGAGAGAGGAGGAGCGGGGCAAGGCTCTGGTGCTCGCGCGTGCGAGGCCATGCATTGGCCGAGCCGGGTGGCTCTGGGCACGCGGCGCGGGAGGTGAGAGAGAGGGAGAGACGATGGGGCCTGCATGGTGGAGTGTTGCGGACGTCGAGGCACCTCGACTGGCGTGAGGGGGAGGCTCGAGGTCGTCGGAGACGTTGGGCAGAGAGCGGCTACAGTGCCTGGCCGCACTGTAGCGCGTTCTGGAGTGTGCATTTGGCATGCCATGGCATACTATATGCCTTGTGGGCACGGCCACTGATGTCTGGCAGCTCTAGGGGGGAGTAAAGAAGTGGGATATGGCCTTGGATGCCTTGGGGAGCCACTGGAGTGAGGAGGGAAGTTGAGGGAGAGAGAGAACTTGCTGTCCAGGGAGGTAAATGGGGGTGTTTCACCCCTTAATCATTGATCAAGGGCCATTGGAGAGTTGCTGGAGGTAGAAGAGGTCTAGGAGGGGCTGTGGTAAAAATTTGAACTCATGGAGATTAGTGGAAGGGGTCAAAGTGGTGTTTTTAGAAAAATGGCAGAAGGTGTTTGTTGTTGATTTGGGCAAGAATATGAACTCCTCTTGTCATAAGGCTTGACAGGGCCAAATGGCATGAGGAAACAAG
The DNA here is from genome assembly GCA_021437245.1 of Aegilops speltoides. Taxonomy (NCBI): domain Eukaryota; kingdom Viridiplantae; phylum Streptophyta; class Magnoliopsida; order Poales; family Poaceae; genus Aegilops; species Aegilops speltoides. The sequence continues at coordinate 169,259,123 of CM038143.1, read as the reverse complement.
TGGTTCCACCAAGATTGAGTCCATTTGGGCAAAGTTGCCAATGCAACTTTTGTAAACCCTAGAAATTAGCAGAAATGAACTTGTGTAGATCTAGTTGAGCAACTCACTTCTCCTTGATTCACCACTTGGTGTAGTGGCCTCATTTGGCCATGTGAATATGCTCACCAAAGTTGGGGTCAAGGAGAGAAAGTTGGTAGTACAAAGTTGTTCAAATTAGATTCTGGTAACAGAGGGTTTTGGGGCACTTTGATCAAATTAACTTGTTCTCCAACTTGTGCTACTTGGTCTATATGAATAATTAGAACATTTGAGCATGTTCACAAGGTTTGAGAACATTTGGAAATGTTTGGAAATGTAAAGTTGCTCAAACTTCAAAATGGACAGAAATGGTTTTGAGGGGATTTGATGATGTTATATTGTTCTCCAAGTCATGAGACTTGGCAAGATCATCTAATATGTCATATGGGACATGCTAGAATTTTCTTGGAATTTTTGGAGAATATTTACTTTGTAAATATTTCAAAAGCTTGAAATATCCAGAAAGGGTTTTTGAGGGATTTGACCAATATTTTGAACATGACCATGTGTTGAAACTCTTATATATGGACAATATATGTCCACTGAGTTTCCCTAAATTTTCACAAATATTTTTAAAACCATAAAATATTTTTTCCCTATTAAAGACCATTTCTGGCCTTAAGGAAAAGCTTTTAAATAAAATAGGAAAATAACTTTTAAAATTATATTTTTGTGGTTTATGGGAATCCTATATCTAATAGGTTTCAATATACTCTTTGAAATATTTTTCATACCCCAAATCAAGTACTTGCAGTGCAAACCTCAATTCAGGGGTTTTTGGAATACTAATTTTTGAAAATACTTTTTGGCCAAATTATTTTTGTAAGAAAATACTATATTGCTCTATACACATGGCATGATCATTGGGCAGAAGTTTTGGATCAAGGAAATGATGTATAGAAGGTGAAGCTATGTTGACTTTTAAGAGCACTTGAAAACACAGAGAGAAAACCAACTCAAATAAAAAGTCAAATAATGCAAAAGTTTTTGTCAAACCACACTTTATCATGATTTATCATCTTAAGTGTTGTGCCATGAAAATCAGGGTGTGACAACTCATCATTCCGGAAGAATGCGTGGAACGAGAGAACCTCCACAGGAAGCTTATGGCCACAGCGAGAAGTCTGAAGAGGCAGAAGCAACGGCTTAAAGCCGCACAGGAAACGCTCAATCGCAGATGGAATAAAGTGCTAGACACTGAAGAAAGATATGGCGACGATCTCCACACAAAGAGCTACCCAAAACGTAAGCTACTGCCAGAATTCGACGACGAGGCCGTCCCACCAAAAAGTAACACGACCAGGAGACCAGAAGTACCACTTCATAACCGCAATAAATCAACTACCGAAGACGCCCACGATCTACGTGAGCACCTGGATAAGAAAGCTGGCGCAGCTAGGTCCATCTATAGATCTAAAGGACACACCCCGGCGGGGGACTGTGGTCGTCAAAACAATTATGACAACCAGACACGAGTTCGGAATAAACACTGAACACAACAACAGCCGACGGCATGCCACAGCGCGTCCAGATACAGAGGGGTTGTTCACCCCCTGTGCTTCACTGATGAAGTACTGGACCACGAATTCCCACAGGGCTTTAAACCTGTGAACATAGAGGCATACGACGGAACTACAGACCTAGGGGTCTGGATCGAGGACTTTATCCTGCACATACACATGGCTCATGGGGATGACCTCCACGCCATCAAATACCTTCCCCTCAAACTGAAGGGACCAGCTTGGCACTGGCTGAAAAGCCTCCCCGAAAGTTCAATTGGGAGCTGGGAGGAACTAGAGGACACTTTCAGGGCTTATGTCCGGCCTCCGGATGCTGACAATTTAAGTCACATAATCCAACAACCCGGAGAGTCCGCCCGCAAGCTTTGGAACAGATTCCTCACTAAGAAGAATCAAATTGTTGATTGTCCGGATGCCGAAGCCCTAGCAGCATTCAAACATAGCATCCGTGACGAGTGGCTCGCCAGACACCTCGGCCAAGAAAAGCCTAGGACAATGGCAGCCCTAACAAGCCTTATGACCCGCTTTTGCGCGGGTGAAGATAGATGGCTAGCCCAGTAAGGCACCAATGACCCCAAAGACATCCGAAATAAGGGATGGCAACGGGAAGCCACGGCGTAATAAAAACAAACGCCAAAACAAGGAAGAGAGCCCGGACAACACAACGGTTAATGCCGGATTCAGGGGCTCTCGACCTAACCAGCAAAATAAGCAATCTAAAGGCAGTAAAGAAGGACCGTCCGATCTGAACAAAGTTCTGGACAGACTATGCCAAATTCATGGCACCCCCGACAAACCTGCGAACCACACGCACAGAGAGTGCTGGGTCTTCAAGCAGGCCGGCAAACTAAACGCCGAACACAAGGAAAGGGAAACACCAAGTGAAGACGAGGATGAACCTCACCAGCCGAACACTGGGGGACAGAAAAAATTCCCGCCAAAGGTTAAAACAGTGAACATGATCCACACGACTCGCACATCCTTGGGAAGGCACGAACGCGCTCATAAAGACGCGCGCGATATAGAGCCCATCGTACCCACACCTAACTACTGGATGTCTTGTTCGATCACTTTCAATCGCCTAGACGGCCGAACTAGTATTTGGCGCGAAGGATCAAACGCCTTGGTGCTTGACCCAATAATCGACGGATACCATCTCACTCATGTCCTCATGGACGGCGGCAGCAGTCTCAATTTAATATATGAGGACACTGTCCGCAGGATGGGGATAGACTCATCCAGAATCAGCAAGATTAACACCACCTTTGAAGGAGTGATACCAGGCGTTGAAGCCTACGGCAGGGGCTCCGTCATACTGGAGGTAACATTCAGCTCTCCAGGCAACTCCAGAAGCGAAGAACTAGTCTTCGTCATCGCACCCTTCCAAAGCAGCTATCAAGCATTGCTTGGAAGAACGGCCTTCGCCCGCTTCAACGCATTGCCGCACTATGGCTACCTTACACTTAAGATGCTCGGTCCACGCGGTGTCATCACCGTTAGCGGAATAACAGAGCGCTCTTTGCACACAGAGGAATACGTGACGGCCCTAGCGGCCGGACTATAAGCGGCCTCTAACAAAAATATGACGGGTCGTTAAGACCACAGACATGTTTAGACGAGTCCGGCAGCCCATATCAAACCAGGGCACTGTATATGTAATCCTATAGTGGACACCGGGGGCTAATAATAAAGCCCCACACTTGGCTCAACCTTATTGGCAGGCCAGCATCTTACATTTTTCACTATCCATCGCATACTTACGTTGCACTCTCCTATGAGTTTCCCTTTTCCGCAGACAACGTTCGCGCGATATCCTTCCAGGATGCGGCACAACAGAGACAAAGGCGTAGACGTGCAGCAGGGCCCCGTTCAACAGGTTTCTTTTTATATTAAGCCCATGTGTAAACCTTTTCTATTGCCTCTTGTTGTTTAACCATCCCATGGGTTCCATACCCACAGAGGATACTGCCGTTTTTGGCATTTCGCCATGACAGATTAACGCATGTACCTGGAAATACAGGGTTTATAATGAATGGGCATTCTTGAGCCCATCATCTGTTATAAGGTCTGAATACCTTCGGGAGTGTTCGGCGTCACGAGTTTGGCCTTATATGCATCAACTTCGAATCATGTCTTTGGTCAAATGTTGGGTTTGCCCGCTCTCAGGTTTGCCGCCTTTACGCCCGTTATAATCGGCTAAGGTGGCCAAAGGAGAACTATCGCGATTGTGCCTGGTTATTCCGGATGAGCACCTCAAGAGAGAAAGCCAAAACCGATCGCCATGATACAAATGAGACCGGTCAACCACTGACGACTCACCGAATCTCTAGGATTCCTCTGCATTAACGAAGGGCCATTACCCGCCAGGTACATACGCTACCAGATTTGGATGCACGCTGAAGGTACCGGGGCTACATAGTAGCCCCAACACTAGAATCCCGCGGCTAAGCGAAAGTGTTACAGCTATATAGTCCGGTTGCCTAGTTCGACGTATGATCACCTCCTTGCCGGACCAAGACATTGGATAAAGAGTGATTAAGCACATTTTTCGCGAACACCCCGCATTGTATGCGTGAAATGAAGCCAACGACTGCTATCTTTCGGATTACCCAAACACACACACACACACACACACACACACACACACACATATATATATATATATATATATATTATATATATATATAAACGGCCGCACACGGGACACAATCATATTTTCAGACAAACGTTATAAATATAACCTTCTAATCAAAATAAACATTGTTTTTACAATGATTTGAATCATCACTCGAATAGGAGATTCTTCGGGCACTGCGCCTCTATCAGGCGGGCACCCTCTATGACCTGCGCCAAGTAGTGCCCGGCCGGATATTGGCCCCCCACCGGATCCTGAGACGCTATCATAGTGGCATCCATATCCGTCCAATACGCTTTAACGCGGGCAAGGGCCATCCGCGCACCCTCTATGCATGTCGACCTCCTCATGGCATCGATCCGAAGCACGGCCCCAAGGAACTGTTGCACCAAACCAAAGTAACTGTCCGGCTTAGGCCCCTTCGGCCAAAGATGGTCTATTACAGACCGCATTGCAAGACCGGACAGCCTGTGAAGCTCCGCTACAGCAGCCATCTTATCACTTAACGGCAGCGGGCGAGTGGGAGCATTGAATCGCGACGTAAAAGCTTCTCCACCTCCTTCTCACCCTGATCTTTGAAGAACTCCACAGCATCAGCCGTACTCTTCGCCAGGTCCGCGTAGGCGTCCGCCGAACTCCAGCGTCCATCCAGGGGAGCGTACTTCAGAACGAAGAACTTTGTCCGCAGCAAATAGGAACCTCCAGCCGTGATTTTACCGGCCTGTTGAAGCTCCTCCCGCACACCTCTGAGCTCGGTCCATATTTCCTTGGTGGCATTAAGTGCCTTGCTCAGGTCAGCCGATTTATCCTCATGCTCCTTTTTCAGGAGCTCATACCGGTCAGCGGCATTTTTTAACTCGATAGCCATTTCGGCTATCTTTTCCTCGCTTCGGCGATGAGCAGCCTGTTCGGCTCTCAATTCCTTGACCGCCTTTAGGGCAGCCGCATTGCTCACCCGAGCTTGTTCCTTGGCTAGAGCAAGTTCCGCCCTCAGGGCCTCCACGGCAGCAGCACCATCTGTAGTCCAAACATATTACATTACTATGTGCCACCTTAAATATTTTCCTATGCAAGAAAGATAGGACACATACCTCGTGATTTATCCAGCCGCTCATTCATCAGAGTGATATTGGCATCAGCCGAACCAATTTGCCTTGTCAGTTCGGCAACTTCAACGGACGGGCCGGCGGCCGGACCCACAGGTAACTGCACATATTTAAAACATAAATCATTGGTTTATGACCCTCCATTTGCTGCCTAGGGTAGTCGACCAGAGTCTCAGGGGCTACTATCTATATGGAGCACACCTACCGCGTGCCTCACAGCCAAAGAAACAGTGCATTCTTCATTACGCACCTCAAAGCCTCTAAGCAGGCTCATGAATGCTTCATTCAAACCGCTCGTAGCGGATGAAATCTTCTTGACCACCACGCTCAATAATGAGCGGTGCTCCTCCGAGAACGCAGCTCGCTCCAGCAAGCCCGTCAGTACATCCGGCCGGACATCGTACCGCGCCGGACTCTTTCCATCGCCCCTCGTTGTAGCCAAATGCTCCGGGTGCAGGGCGACTGACGGATTGACTCCCGGCTTCGGCAGATCTGGACTCCTTCGTGACGACACCTCGGCGTCGACCGCTTCATGAGTCAGAGAAGGGGTGGGGTCTCGCTCTCCATCATCTCCGGAGGAAGGTCCCCCGAAGACGAACCCTGTTGAGAGGAGCTGCTGGCCGGACTGCAAAAATTTGAATCCTGGTTACCGACCGAGGAGAAACACAGTACCTTCGGATCATAGATTGACTTACAGCTCGGTGGAGGGCTGGCCCGTTGGAGGGAATGGTGCGGTGAGGGTGCCCGTCGGGGCAAGTATAACGCCCTCGATGCGGCTATATCTCCCACGTGTCGAAGCACGACTTAGAGGCATAACCGCATTGAAAGCAATGTCGCAAGTGAGGTAATCTTCACACAACCCATGTAATACATAAGGGAAAGAGATACATAGTTGGCTTACAATCGCCACTTCACACAATTACATGAATAAAGCATTACATCATCCAGATACAATCAAGGTCCGACTACGGAACCAAAATAAAAGAAGAACCCCAAATGCATAAAAGGTACCTCGATCGACCCCAACCTGGCTCCACTCATCGATCAACTAGAACGAAACAACACAAAGGGCAAGATCTTCATCGAGCTCCTCCTTGAGCTTGGTTGCGCCACCGCTTCGTAACATAGGCACCGCAAACTGGTTTTGAAGTATCCGTGAGCCACAAGGACTCAGCAATCCCATTACCATGGGTATCAAGACTAGAAAAGCTTCTCGGGAAAGGAAGGGGTAAAGTGGTGATGTTGCAGCAGCGGCTAAGCATATATGGTGGCTAACATACGCAAATGAGAGCGAGAAGAGAACAAAGGAACGGTCGTCAACTAGCAATGATCAAGAGGTGATCCCGAACACCTACTTACGCCAAACATAACACGTAAACCGTGTTCACTTCCGGACTCCGAGAAGAGACCATCACGGCTACACACTCGGTTGATGCGTTTTAATTCGGATCAAGTGTCAAGTTGTCTACAACCGACATTAACAAATTCCCATCTGCCACATAACCGCGGCACGGCTCTCGAAAGTTTATACCTGCAGGGGTGTCCCAACTTAGCCCATGACAAGCTCTCACGATCATCGAAGAATAGACCTTCTCCCGGAAGACCCGATCGTCTCGAATCCGGTACATCAAGACATTTCGACAATGGTAAAACAAGACCAGCAAAGCCGCCCGATGCACCGACAATCCCGATAGGAGCTGCACATATCTCGTTCTCAGGGCAACATCGGATAAGCGAAGCGTACAGGTACCGACGTAACCCAAGTTGCCAAGGGATGGTCTCGCACGGTGCTCTAGTTTGGACCAACACTTAGACAAGCACTGGCCCGGGGGGGCTAAAATAAAGATGACCCTTGGGATGTGCGACTCCCAAGGGAAAAAGGCAATAGGTGAGGCAAATGGTAAAAGTCAATGTTGGGCCTTGCTGGACAAGTTTTATTCAAAGCCAACTGTCAGGGGGGTCCCATAAATCACCCGACCGCGTTAGGAACGCAAAATCCAGGAACATAACACCGGTATGACGGAAACTAGGGCGGCAAGAGTGGAACAAAACACCAGGCATAAGGCCGAGCCTTCCACCCTTTACCAAATATATAGATGCATTAATAATATAAGAGATATTGTGATATCCCAACCAAAATCCTGTCCACCATGGAGAAATCTTCAACTTCACCGCAACTAGCAACGCTATAAGAGGGCTGAGCAAAGCGGTAACATAGCCAAACAACGGTTTGCATAGGAAAGGTGTCAAAGGTTAGAGGTTCATGGCAATATGGGATGGCTTGACAAACAGTAATAGGTAGCGCAGCATAGCGATAGAACGAAGCAACTAGCATAGCAATGATAGTAGTGAGATCCGTAGTAGCGGTCATCTTGCCCGAAATCCCGCAAGGAAGAAGAACAAGTCCATGAAGAAGACAAACGGACGCAATCGAATCGAATCCTCACAACTCCGAACGAAACCGAAGCTAACGAGAGAAGCAAACCGGAAAGAAGCAAACAATATGGTAAACACACAAGCATAAACATGTCATGATGCACAAACAAGTATGATGCATGTCCGGTTTAATGAGGCATGGCATGGCAAAGTGCAACGAACAATACTACAAATTAAGTGGAGCTCAATATGCAACGAGTTGCATATTGACGGAACGCCACATCAATTATTTAGTTCTCTCTCGGTTATGCTACTCATCAATATTAAATGTTGTTAAACATGGCAAGGAGTGAAGCATAACAAAACTACCTAGCTAGGCAAGTTTAAATGAGGCCGGAAACAACGAACAACAAGTCCGGAAAAATCCTCATGAGCAATATTCGAATTTGGTACTGTTCTGCCCTAAACACAATTTTAATGTTGTTAAACAGGAAAATAAAGTGGACCATGTTAAACTAGGCATTTTTCCACCCCATTTACATATAAAGTTTATTAAATTCCGAGTTACGGTTAATTAGTTATGAATTAAATCATTTTAGCATGGCATATATGCAAATTAATGCAAACAGCAATTTAGACATTTTAAACATGGATGAAAATGGCATATTATTAAACTAGACAAAATTCTAAGCATTTTACATGTATAAGTTGTTTTAATCCGATGCATGGTTTGAGAGATATTAAATGCATGAAGTCTAGGGGGTTTTTCTGTAAAACAGTAATTCACCGGATAAATAGCAAAATTCGCAGCGCAGGAAAAACACTATACTGGGCCGACTCTGGAGGCTGGCCCAACAGGAGGGAAAGGAGGCGCAGGGGGGGTTGCTCACCCTGGGCCTTGGGCCGACTCGGAGGTGCGGAGGTCATTGGTGTCTTCTTGTTGGTAGCCGGGCTGCTCGGCTCGGCGCCGGATCGGTCAATCAGGAGAGTCGAGCGAGCTGCTCTGTCTGTCTCTCAAGAATGTAAGCAGCAGCAAGTCGGGGCAGGGGCCAGGCGCGGCGTGAAGCAGAACGGCGGCGAGCAGGCGATGGAAGCGGCGGGGCAGGCGAGGTCCGGGAATGGGACGAGGGGGCCCCGGATCCGGCGGATCCCGGGCGGATCCGGCGACCACGGCGCCGGCGGCGGTCATCCAAGGCGGTGGCGCAAGTCCCTGGGGCAGAGAGGGAGAGAGGCCAGGTAAGAGAGCGTCAGGAAAGGGAGAGAGACAGGGGAGGCGAGGAGCGGGACGAGGGCTCGCCTGGGGCTGTTGCTGGTGGTCTCAGGCGCGTGAGCAGGGAGGAGCTCGACGGCGGCGGCTCGCTGGGGCGGCGGGTCACGAGGAGGAGCGGCGAGCATGAGGGAGCAAGAGATTCACGGGGCCTCTGCTTGCGGGAGGCTGGGAGCGAGGCTTCGGGCGCTGCTGCTTGCGATGGGGTCGAGGAGGAAGCAGGGCTGGAGGCGCTGGGTTGGGGTGTGGGTTATCCCGAGGAAGATGCGGCGGCGGCGGCGCGAGGGACAATTGTCCTAGATTTTAGGGTTAGGCAGTATATATAGCAAGGATTTGGTTTGGGGCTATTTCGTCCCTCCGACCGAAATCGGACGGTCGGGAAAAATAGGCTAGGGAGTTCAAATAAGAAAACGGGGACGTTTTGTAGATGTTAGGGGATGATCCGGACCCAACGGTGATGACCGAGCGGTTCGGGTTCGGGGCAAGTTTCAGACACGGATGAGGGGTCGATGCATGGTGCCAAGAGGTTCAAATGGTCGGACAACAAAAGAACGGTTGGTCTCGAAAGGGATAAAAAGGCAAGGGGGGACGCGGCAACTACTAGCCGATGCAAGTTTTAAAAACAATGACGGCAACGAGTGCCGATGCAATGCGAATGATGCGATGATGAAATGCAAGACATGAACACAATGCAAAACAACATACAAAAACCCAACCACGGAGAAAATAATACATCGCATCTCCGGAAAAGGCAAGAGTTGGAGTTACAGATATGGAAAGTTGTATCCGGGGCGTTACAGCAAGGCCCCCTGGGGATGTCTTTTTCCCTAATTTGGGCATCTCCGCCTCCAAATCTGCGGAGGGGGCCCTCTTCTTCCCGCGCGGGGAGGAGGCCTTAGCCTCTCCTCCCCGACTATCCTCCCTGGGGGAGGTAACAATTCCCCCGGTTCGGATGCGTAGCGTGTGGGGTTCGGATTCTTCATCGCTCCCCTTGTCTTTCCCCGAGGGCATTCTGTTGTGTACCCGGTCAAGCATCTTGGCCATAGTGGGGACGGGCGAGCCTTCGGGAAGCGGTGCCGGACACCTAATCCTCTCCGCCTTGCTGAGCCATTCCTGGACGCGGATGATTGTCAGAACGAACAGTAATGATAAATACAAAACATGGTGTCCGGTATCAAGGCTACTTACTTGGGTATCTAGGCGATTACAGCTTAGGCCCGCATCCTCGATGGTGTCCGGACATACTACTTTCTGTCCGAAGAATAATTTGCACATTTCTTCGGGCTTCAAGCCGAAGAAGTGCTTGACAGTCCGCGGACCCTCCGGATTGAACTCCCACATCCGGAGAGGCCGGCATTGGCACGGCAACATCCGCCGGATTAACATCACTTGCATTATGCTGACAAGGTTGATATCCCTCTCAAGAAGCTCTCAGATTCGGTTCTACAGTACTGGTACATCACCTGCGGGCCCCCAATTCCGTCCTACGTCTGTCCAGGACGCCAACTGTGATGGAGGGCCCGAGCGGAACTCAGGGGCGGCTACCCACTTTGTACCCCTTGGGGCCATAGCGTAAAACCACCTCCGCTGCCATACATCAGATACTTCTGGAAAAGAACCCTCCGGCCATGGGGCGTCGGCGTTTCTGCTTATTACGGCACCTCCGCACTCCACATGTCGCCCCCGATCATCTTTGGCTTCACATTAAAGGTCTTGAGCCATAAGCCGAAGTGCGGGGTGATGTGGAGAAAAGCCTCGCACACGATAATGAACGACGAGATATGGAGGATAGCGTCCGGAGTCAGATCATGAAAATCCAACCCATAATAGAACATGACCTCACGAAGGGATCGAGGGTGAAACCCAAACCGCAGAGGAACTGTGGGACGAAAACAACACACTCATTGGGCTCCGGCGTAGGGATGACCCTGCCCTGGAGCAGGAAACATGTGCTGGATATCTGCGGTCAGGTATCCGACCTCCCTAAGCTTTGCAATGTCCTTCTCTTCAATCGAGGAGGCCACCCACCGGCCTTGAGGGTCAGATCCGGACATGTTGGAGGATTCCGGAGGAGTGGAGCTTAGGTTTTGGGCGTTAGAAATCGAGGTGCGAGAAGGCGCGATGAAGGTGAAAAAAGAGGCGTAGGTCTCGACCCCTTTATAAAGAAGGTGAATATCAAGAGTCCCCATGTGACCGTTTGAGGCTTATCTAAAAACACACGGGGTAATACCAACAGCCGTCGTGGGGTCATGCACGCTCATATTGATGGAAAATCCCGTAATAAAAGGGACACGATCTCTGCCTCGACGGGACGTGCCAATGAAACCGCCTCGTAACACGAGTCGTTGTGGGGTAGGAAACGTCGGTCCGCGTTGGACCAAGCCACGAGGCAAGGGCACGGCGCACGAAGATTGCTAGCAAATCAGATCTATACCATGTGAAGATCATCTTGCAGATCCGGACACGGTAGACTACGTGTTCGATAACCACTTTGGAATATTCGGAGAAGGAACCCGTCTTGCAATGCTGAAGACAATACTGCGCGCCGGACTCATCATCATTGAAGCATGGTTCGGGGCTACTGAGGGAGTCCTGGATTAGGGGGTATCCGGACAGCTGGACTGTGTACAACGTCCGGACTATTGAAGCGTGAAGATACAAGACTCAAGACTTCGGCCCGTGTCTGGATGGGACTCTCCTTTGCGTGGAAGGCAAGCTTGGCGATCCGGATATTATATTTCTTTCCTTGTAACCGACTCCATGTAAACCCTAGCCCTCTTCGGTGTCTATATAAACCGGAGAGGTTGGTCCTTAAAAGGCCGATCACAATTACAATCATACCATCATAGGCTAGCTCTTAGGGTTTAGCCTCTACTATCTCGTGGTAGATCTACTCTTGTACTACCCATATCATCAATATTAATCAAGCAAGAAGTAGGGTTTTACCTCCATCGAGAGGGCCCGAACATGGGTAAACATCTGTGTCCCTTGCTTCCTGTTACCATCAGCCTTGACGCACAGATCGGGACACCCTACCCGAGATCCGCCGATTTTGACACCGACAAGGGGGACAGTGACTTCACTCCATCTTTGGAAGCTAAGTCAAGGAAAGAAAGGATAGTTGCTTAGAAGGTGCCTGCCTCTACTACTACCAAAAGAGGCATTGCACCTACCAAGGCTACATGAAGGAGGTAGCTCAGCTCAAGGGCATACAAATCCCAAGAGGCAAAGGAACCGGATTTTGCATGTTCAATCCAGAAAGGCCACTATGTTTGTGGATCCCCATGCCGATGCAACTGAGAGCATCCCGAGGGGGGTGAAGAAGAAGAGGAAGATCAGGTGTCAAAGCCCCCTGCTAAGAAGAAGAAGTTGATGGCAGTTGCTATGGCTAAGTCAGCACCTCCTGCATCCAAGCCTAAGCCAGCTCCCAAGGGTAGGCAAGAGCACTATTGCTGTTGCTGCCAAGAAGAAGAAAAAGGCAGTTATGCCTGAAGAGGAAGAAAAGGAAGCCCCAACTCATGTCAAGAAATTGAGACCATTCATGCATGCCCATAATGATGCTCATCCTAAGGCAGAGGACATGAAGAACAGGAAGGACAAGGGTCTGAGAAAAAGGAGAACAAATTATCCCTATCTTCCTAGGTCCAAGAAGACAGTTGGGGATTACAGGTTCAATACCATAGAGCAAGAAGACTTCTATGAGATTATACTGCTACAGAAGAAGCCAGCTGTAAGTTAGGTGAAGTGGGTGGACTGGAAATTCATTGATAAACATCCAAATAACTTCCCCAATGTGCAAGAGAACTTCAAGACTCTGAACATCGATAAGTTAGTGAGTGATGTGAAGTCTGACTGGTGGGACCGATGTGCTAGGGCTTAGGGCAAACTTCATCTCGGTGGCACCGATTGCATCATATCAGCGGGACCAAAGTGAATGCAATGAGCAATAGAGAATCAGTCAAGCCAACTCGGTGGGACCGATTGCAACAACTCGGTGAAACCAAAGTGAATGCAACAAGTCACAGAGCGCTGGCATGGCCATCTCGGTGGGTCCGAGATCCGTATCGGTGTAACCAAACTGTTAGGGTTTCTGGCAGTGGCTATGTGAAGATGAACTCGGTGGCTCCGGATGGAAGATGTCGGTGGGGCCGATTTGGAGTTTAGGGATTTGACATATTTGGATAGAGAAAGTGGCTGAGGGTTTTGGAGCAATATCACTAAGCATTTCACCAATTAGACCATTAAGCCACACCTCATCCCCTTTTAATAGTATTGGCTTTCCTATGGACTCAATGTGATCTTGGATCACCTAAACAAAAATGAAGAGTCTTGAGATTTTTTCAATCCTTGTCCTTAGCATTTTGAGGGGTCCATATCTCTATCTCATGCCATGCCATACATTGAACATCCTAAAACATTTATCTTGAAAGGATATTAGTTCAATGAGATATATGTTGTTATGAATTGCCAAAACCACTCGGGGATTAGTTGCACTTTCACTTATGTTGTGTGCTTGATCGTACTTTGCTTGCTTATCATGCTACCTATCCTTATTGTGCATGTTATCATGGTCATTCACATGTGTCTCACCGAATAAATAATTTTTTGGTTCAATCACACTGTATGAAGACGACAATATCTGTTGCAAGAAGAACAAAACAATTGTAACACTGTATGTAGCAAGAGTTTATGAAGAGAATATATAACATAAAAGACTTTCTACCAAAATTTTGTGAATGATACAATTGATCCTACAATGGCCAAAGAACAAGTATGTGAAGGTTTGGAGATCTACCTTGAAGATCTACCACGAGTGATAGGACGATGTTTAAGTGATCTTAGCTCAAGAAGAATCAGGTGAAGACTTGGTCTTCTAAGTTAATTCTCAGCCCTCCAACCAGATGTAGAGTTTCCACAACAACTTGAACTGGTGCAACAAATCGATTGTCTTCACTGAGCTTCTGGTCACATATTCTCCACTTCTATTTACTTTGAGTATCTTGCATGTTTGGAAGAACTTGATCCCTCTCCTCTCTAAAGAGATTGCTATTCCGCTACATTTACTTATGCTCTATTTACTTTAGTGTCTTTTGTGATGAAATGTTTCCGTCTTATGTCAGTCTAGTTTCTTGTTTCCTTTTGTCACCTGCATGCTTTCCACTGTCCCAAAGACTTTGATTGCATGTTTTGCTTACCTTTTTTGACTGTTCTAAGTTCTCTTTTGTTTAGTTCACTATTCTTTGAAGAATTTCTTGAAAATATCTCATTCACCCCCTCCCCCATCTACTCGATTAAATACTCTTTCACACCCCCACAGTGTCATCGCCCCTTAAAAATCCCAAGCTCGAAACCATCAAGAATGCTTCAGAAGGGGCAGATAGAGTAGGGAAGGGATACAATGTTGTTTCACGGCTGTGTTGGCGAGGAGTAATGGGATCCGGCAACGCTGCCTGCCTTTGCCTCCTCTGCCCGCCTTTGGTGTCGCCAGAGAAATGAGGAGAGGAAGAGCGGTTTTTGAAACTGCCCGCACCCATCGCCCACAACATTTTTCTATGGGCACCACCACCAACGCCGACGCCATGGGCTGACCTGTGAGCCCAACGATTTGGATTCGTGTGCTCGCTCGCAAAGAGAAAAACTTGCTCCTAGCACCCTGACCAAGTTGCACCTGGAGCTCCAGGTGGGATCAATCTACGATCGTGCGCTCGCAACGACAGAATCGTGTAGTTTTTTCGATAAAGGGTGTCTTTATTAACTCAAAACATAGCATCAAGAAGATACAAATCATGATGAGTAACACCCGGCCTCTGCATAGCTAGGATGCACACAGACAAACACAAATAGTCTGAAAGAAAATAAAAAGATGACATATCGGCACTAGTAGAGTCAAATAAGACCATCCCTGTGCCTATGTTGAAAGATGTGATGGGCCGATACGGAGGTTATGCTGCCACCCATGTTGGGAAAAAACCTCCATGGCCACTCGCTCCAATTGCATACACACCGCCTTGAGCAGCGGTTGGAACTCCATACGGTGAAGCATAGACCACGTACAACGGAAAATAACCTGCAAAGGAGTGTCATTAAAAATCAGATCATTTCTACATAGCCAAAGCAACCATAATAAGGCATACGCTCCCACCCTTATTAGCGTTTTGAATCTATAAGGAATACCATCCAGCTAGTGACCAAAAATATTGGCAACACATGTGGGCGGAATAAAGATTAGACGCTATCTGGATGATTGACCACGTAGAACGTGCAAACTTGCACTGGAAAAATAGGTGTTTGATTGTCTTGTCATGAGTACAAAAGCCACACTTCTTGCTTCCATGCCAGTTGCGACGAGCGAGGTTATCTTTGGTTAGCACCACTCCCTTTCAAAGGTACCACATGAAGATCTTAACTTTCAATGGAATCTTCAATCTCCAAACTTTCTTGTTTATTATCCACTAGGACCTCTGAATGCATGAGCGCATGGTATACATTGAGTGGACTGTGAAGGACCCAGATGCAGTGAGGTTCCAGTGGAACACATATCGTCCTTGTGTCAGATTAATTGTATCCATCGGGACAAAAGATGTTTCCATGACACAAGACGGGGGCCAATCCAATCCCGCCTGAAAGAAATTTTTTCTGGTGGAAAGGAACTGACCACCTGCGCAAGAGTTTCATTCTTATCATGAACAATATGGTGCAAAGCTGGATTGTATTCATTCTTTTTCTAGTGCAAGTTTGATTGTCTTGGCATTCATGACCTGCAAGGCATTCATGACTTGCGCAAACTTGCACTGGAAAAAGAGGTGTTTGGTTGTCTTGGCATTCATGACCTGCAAGGCATTCATGACCTACGCAAGAGTTTCATTCTTATCCCAGACTAAGTAAGGCATCATTCTTGGCTTGCAGGTCATGAATGCCAAGGCCACCTTGGTCTTTAGGCCTACAAACCACGCTCCATTTTGCCAGTCTGTATTTTTTCTTTTCATTGTTTCCTTGCCAAAAGAATCTGGAACTGAAATAATCCAGTCTTTGTAAGACCCCTCTTGGGACTTGGAAAAAAGAAAGCGTATAGAGAACCATGTTTGTGAGAACAGAGTTGATCAAGACCAATCGTCCTCCAACAGAGAGCAACTTGCCTTTCCAACTGCTCAATCGTTTCTCTAAATGCTCCTCTACATGTTTCCAGACCGCATTAG
Source organism: Aegilops speltoides (assembly GCA_021437245.1). Lineage (NCBI taxonomy): Eukaryota > Viridiplantae > Streptophyta > Magnoliopsida > Poales > Poaceae > Aegilops > Aegilops speltoides. The sequence continues at coordinate 169,242,945 of CM038143.1, read as the reverse complement.
TGAGACGACAAAAAATGAATCGGAATTCCCAAATATTTAATTGGGAATTGACCCTGTGCACAACAAAACAGGTCAGCATAATCATCCGCCGCCTCAATGGCTTCTCCAAAGCAGAACAATTCACTTTTATGGAAGTTGATTTTAAGGCCCGGCATTTGCTCAAATGCCGAAAGCAAGAGTTTCAGGTTCCGAGCCTTGTCTAGGACATGTTCCATAAAAAGAATTGTATTATCAGCATATTGCAAAATGGAGAGGCCACCATCCACTAGGTGTGGCACTACTCCTGCAATCTGACCATCCTACTTAGCGCGCTCAATCAGAACCGCCAACATATCGGCAACAATGTTAAATAACATTGGGGACATGGAGTCGCCCTGACATAGTCCTTTTTTAGTTTGGAAGTAATGGCCTACGTCATCATTTACTTTGACGGCCACACTACCTCCAGTAACGAAATTTTAGATCCACTCGCGCCATTTATCGGAGAATCCTCTCATTCTTAGGGCCCATTGAAGGAAGCACCATTTGACCTTATGATAGGCCTTTTCAAAATCAATCTTAAGAACTACTCCACTCATGTTTTTCCGGTGCATCTCATGAACGGTCTCATGTAGGATCACTATTCCATCGAGTATATTTCTTCCTTGCATGAAAGCGGTTTGAGATGGTTGGACGACATGATCTGCAACCGTGTTGAGCCGATTAGTGGCCACTTTGGCGAAAATCTTGAAGCTGACATTAAGGAGACATATGGGTCGATATTGCTGAATCCGCTCAGCCTCCTTAATTTTCGGCAACAACACAATCTCACCAAAAATAAGCCTAAAAAGCTCAAGTCGGCCGGCATGAAGACAATTGAACAACTTCAAAAGTTCAGTCTTAATGACTTCCCAAAAATTCTGACTGAATTCTACGGGGAAGCCATCAGGGCCTGGAGCTTTGTTATGTTCCATTTGGAACACCACAGCTTTCACCTCCTCCTCCGAGATTGGAGCCGTAAGGATATTGTTTTCTTCTGCCGAGACTTGTGGAATATCATCTGTTCGGGTCTCATCAAGTGTCAATCTAAATGTTATACTATTTATCAATTGAAGATCTGGGACGGAGGGAGTAAAAGTGAATTGCTGGCTCCATATCGAGGTACACTTTATGTCAAGACTAGTTACAAAATAGACAAATTTACGTTGATCACACGCAAAGAAATCCAGTACCCTGAAAAAGTTCCAGTAGAAAAGAAAAGGAAGAGGCAAACATAGTATCCCCGAAAAAAAAAACAATCACGCGACATTAACCGCGAAAGGCGTCCGGACCGAGTGCGCGCCATCTGACCAGGTGATGGCGCCGTATGTGTACCCCTTGCTGGCCCCAATGCTCGCAAAACTCACCTCGTACGCCGCCGTTGTCCACCGCCTCGAGAACACCAGCCGCTCGGGCAACACATTCAAAGACAGGCCCGCCGGTGCCTCGACGGTCACCGTGTACGTGGCGTTCGAGGGCCCCACGTTCATGGCGGTGCGCAAGACGGTGACCGCTTTCCCGGCCGCGAGCCTCGGCACGGAGATGGAGGGGTAGTTGAAGCCCGTGGCGATGAGATCCGGCGAGGGCGCGCCACGCGGGCAGGCGAACCCGGCGTCGCCGGAGACCATGCGAACCAGCTTGGCCTTGTAGCCATAGTAGCAGAGGAAGTTGAGGTAGTCCTTTGCGGTGGTGTCAAACACCAGGCCCGGACTGAGCGCCCGCAGCGGGCTGATCTCGCCGGCGCCCATGTCGTGTTCGGTCGCCACCGCGCCGGTGTTGATCGCAACCGGCTGCCCAAGGTTGTTTCTCGTCGTCGCTGCAGCCACGATGGATCGCTTTGGTTAGAAATGCCGATTTGCTTCGCTTAAATTTGTCGAGATTGATTGAAGGGGCACGTATTATATATATACTCCCTCCGTTCCGATTTACTTGTCGTGGTTTTAGTTGAAAGGAACGGAGGGAGTACCTGTGGTCATGAGAGCTGATCTGATCATGGACGGGGACCAGCCCGGGTGGGCCGACTTGACGAAGGCGGCGGCGCCTGCGACGTGCGGGCAGGCCATGGAAGTGCCGGACTTGATGGCGAATGCCGAGGCCTTGTTGCCGTCCGGGACGTCCGCCTTGTCTGTGGACGGCATGGCGGCGGCGAGGATGCTCACCCCGGGGGCCATTAGATCAGGCTGTCAGCAAGAAAAAAGAAACATCCTGTCAGAATGCAAGCTAGAAATGCCAGATTGGATCTTTCTCTTCTGACCCATGCTGATTAATCATGTGAACTACCTAGGAGTAATAGTATTACTGACCTTGAGGATGGATTCGGTGAGACCACCAGGGCCGCGCGCTGAGAAGGACGCCACCATGGGCGCGGGCTTGAACAGCTTCACGTCTTCGGTCGGGAGGATCACGGCCGTCGGATTCCTGAACCAGGGAAACATCCATCATCCTTCATCTAGGAGTACTTTTACTTCCTTTCTGGCCAGTGGTCACTACTAAGTAATACTAACACGGAAGGAAACTCCCGTTGGGTTGGGTTGGGAAGCTCACTTGGTGGAGTTGATGTAGTCGAGGATCTGCGCGCCCAAGTCGGCGCCCACCTGGGAGAAGGCGAAGCTGCCGGCGTCCAACGGCACGTCCTTCTCCGTGTCGTCGATCAACACCAGCCCACTCGCCCCGGACCCCTCCGCCACCAGCTTCTTCACCCGCCGCGACACCATCGAGTTCGTGCCCACGCACACTACCATCTTTCCGGCTACCTTGTGCACGTCCAGCGATCCCGGATAACAGTTGCTGCAATGAAATGCAATTTGTGACCGACACGCTCAAAATTCATCCCTCTGCACCCGTCTACGCTCAAAGTGGTCTTGCTGTACCTTGCCTCGGACACCGGCGTGTACCGGCCTGCCGCTTGTGCTCCCAACACCAGACGGAACCGCTCTCCGCTCAGGCTTTGGTTGGAGAAGTTGATGGCGACTCCCTGACATGCCGCCTCACGTTCAGGACCACAGTCAGGTTGCAACAACAACAAGCATGGCAATGGCAACGCGTACCTTGACGACGTTCCCGTTGCCGAGGACGATGCTGGACTGGAAGGTGCGGTCGATGCTGGAAGCGGCGACCGTGAGGATCCACGGCGCGGAGTTGACCACCGTGTAGGGATTAGGGCCGTCGTTGCCGCCGGAGCAGACCACCAGGACGCCCCTCTGGTGCGCGTGGAACGCGCCCAGCGCGATGGGGTCGCTGAGGAAGTCGGACGCCAAGGCGGAGCTCATGCCGATGGAGATGGAGATCACGTCCACGCCGTCGCTCACCGCGTCGTCGATGGCCTTGAGCAATGCCGAGCTGGAGCACCCGCCCATGGCGCACACCTTGTACGTGGCCACGCGGCTCGCGGGCGCGCCGCCCTTGGCCGCGCCCCGGGCCAGGCCGTAGTAGTCCGCGTCCGCCACCACCGCGCCCGCGGCCGTCGATGCGCAGTGCGTGCCGTGACCGACGGTGTCTCGCGGCGAGCCGGTCATCGCGGCCGTTACCTCGCCAAGGGAGGCGTTAGACGACGTGGGCGCCGCCGAGCCGGCCTGGATGCCGTAGTACCGCGCCCCGATGAGCTTCCTGTGGCACACAATGCACGGTCTCAGAAGTTTTTTTTTTTGAGGGTAGCACGGTCTCAGAAGTTAAGCAGTTGTGCACAGCATGGCAAGTGTTGTTTTGTTAGGACATAAGGAGTACTTGTTGCAATTGCTCTTCTTGAAGTCCGGGCCTTCCATGCACAGGCCTCGCCACCTCGCCGGCACGTCCCCCATCCCGGCGTCGTTGAAGCTCTGCGACTCCGGCCAGACACCTGACGACGTAGGACACGAAATCAAAAAGGTTTGGGCGCGCGGATCAGAAGGGTTGCAGGCAATGCCCATGTCATAAGTCGCGCACGTACCGGTGTCGATGACGCCGATGATGACATCGCCGGAGGCCCGGCGGGCGAGGCGGTCGGTGCGGAGGCCGGACTGCGTGTCGAGGAAGTCCCACGAACGCGTGGTGTGCAGCTGCAGAGCGCGGTCCCGGAACACGGACACCACCCTCTCGTGGTCTGGTGGTGCAACAACCAAACAAAACAAAACAAAATCACCATCAACTCACTGGCGCACGATCATCATCACAAGAAACAAACAAACAAAACCGCGACGAACGAACCGGACAGCGCGGCGGCCTCCTCCTCGGTGAGGTCGGCGGCGAAGCCCTCGAACGCGTGGTGGTAGCTATGCGTGAGCGACGGCGTGGACGGCCGTGGCTCCTGCTCGCCGCTCGCCACGACGGACGACAGCATCTCAAGGTGGGCGGCGCGCACCGCCTCCACGTCGCCGGCTGCCGAGGAAGCGGAAGGACTCCCCATGTAGACGACATACGACTGAAACGATGATGCCCGTCAAACAAACCATGGCAAGGCAACAATCGATGAATCCTATTCCTACCACTTGAGAATTGAGATATCACATTTCCTTTCAGGGTTGAGAGTTGAGACACATGCATGCATGCATGCATGCATGCATGGCAGGGTGCGATCTAACAGTAATAATTCTACTACTAGAGCTACCTCTTTGGTGTGCTGTGCCTGTGCTTCAGCTGAGAGGGATACCAGGAGGCGGTAGGCGAGGACGAGGATGACCAAGTGCGCGCGGTTCACCATTGATCCCTCACTCCTGGTTTCCTGCTAGAAATGGAGTGACCGATATGATGCCTGCAGCATGCGCGCTGGGCCCAATTTGTAGCCTCCTTCCTTCCTTCCTTCCTTTTGGTTTGTTTATCGGAATCCGATTCATCTCCTTTTCTCTGGTGCTGCTGCTTTACCTCGCTTTTCTTTTCTTGTTGGGTCTAGCTAGTACATATATATAGATAGATAGAAGCTCCTCTGCTTTCTCGTCTTCGTCGTCGCTGATCGACCACATGGCCGTCTAAGATGAGATGGTGCCCAAATCCTGACAGATTCTTCTTCTTTTTCTTCTTCTCAAGAGATTGCTTGGCACTGGGGGATGGAATATATGCGCTATGAGTGACACTCAGCCAGCCATACTGTTGCAGCGGCAGCGGTTCTCTCGGATGTAAAAGAAGGTTTCGATGCTTATATCTCAAGCTTTATTTACTTAGTGCATCTGCCCATGATTAGAGCTGACAAGTGAGCATTTGGACCCTACTGCTTCTTCACCGGTGGTTGCTGATCAGGAAGATAATAAGTGATGGATCACAAGGAAAGTGATGGATCGTAATGTCGGCCAAGAATCTTTTGCCGTGTCGTCGTGGTATTTAACCGCACATGTCGTTAAAGCTGCGCGGCAGTGCTAACCATGTCGGTGCTGCCTAGTGTTGGACAACGCTGGGGCAGGTCATTTTCAGGCACCTTATCGAATTGCCTTTGGCACTCGTTTTCTGCTAGTTGAGCTCTCACCTCAGCCAAATACCAAGACGCATTTTCTTAAGGGTGTGTCTATGGTCTCAGTCGACTGTCTTAGTCAAGTGATATGGTATATTAGAAGAAGAAAAACTGAGAATAAATTGTTATTTTTTTACGAATCTTCATGCAAAATCAAAGGAATATAGCATCGACTGAGACATAACAAAGTCTCGGTCGACTGAGATTTAGCAAAACTGTTTTCTTAATAACAATGTGTTTCTTCTTTTCTCAGCACTGCTTCTCTTTTTCTCTCTCTCTTATTAAGGATTCGTTTCATACTAGTATTATCTTCAGAGCACTGCCTATTTTTCCTTCTTGCTTTGGTATGGCAATATCATGATGATCTGATGATGACTGTTTAATTTTATATTGGGGTGGAGATCCGATACGGGATCGCAATCAGAAATTCATTGCCACTTGAGATGGTGGGGAGCAAAGGGAGAAAGTACAAGGGAGGGATGTGAGGTTTAAGAGTGTCAAGTGCCAGCACATAGCAAAAGCTTTTTTGCTACATGACAATGCCGCATCCACTTCTCGCTATTCCGCCTGCCTGCCATTCTGTTTCAGGCCTGCCTACTGACTGACCAAGCAGACCCAGAATCAACTTAAGTCATGGTGTTCCTTTTTCTTTTCTTTTTTTCTTTTTTGCGGTTGAAGCCATGGTGTTCCTGTTCTTCAGTTATTATTTCAGTGGGAACTTGATGCATCCCAAGATCCAGACGATGAATGTTATAAATAGACAGATAAAAAAATTATTTTCAGTTAAAATTGAACTGACAAGTAGTAGATGACTGTAAAGAGTTTGAGGGGGCGTACATTGTTGTTGCTCTTGTTCTTGTTGTTCCTTCCTTGAGCATCAAGGGCCACAAAGGAGAGGGCTGGGTGCAGTATTCACAGACTGGGCAGCATAACGAACCGAGCAAGCAAACGGAGATTCGTTTGAGCTATCAAAGCCAGTGGAAACTCGTCTGAAAGAGCAGACTTTCAGCAAGCACGAGACTTGTCTGAAAACTGATGTTTTTGTTATCGAAAAAGGACCGATGTTCCTTCCAAGTTTTAAGCCACTGCATATTTGAGGGAAGATGGTGTCCAAGGACTAGTCGGCATTCCAATATCATATTTGAAATAAATTAAAATTTTACAGAAAACATCCCAAAACGTGCTTCAGACAGACAGTTGTACAACATAGACTAAAATTGGTTAAAAGCACATCAATCCGCTGCTATGGACACGCAAAGGTTTCATTTCATTATGGTAATATAATTAACTGCATTATAACCGAATATGTGTTTCAGAACAGAAAAATTGTACAAACCAAACAGACACCAATGCATTAAAGGAACGCAACACGGAGGTTTACAGACCAGCCGTTTAACATCATGTGCCGGTCACACATTCTTGAGCTTCTTCATCTTGGACGGTGGCCACCTGCCCTTCTTCCTCAGCCGCCTCTTCTGGACGAGCCGCTTGCGCCTCTGCCTCAGCTTCTTGGCCACCTTCATCCGTGCCCTCTGCTCCAGGATCATCTGCTGCTTGGACTCGAGCGGCATGTCCTCGATAGAAGCCACTGGTTTTGGCTTCTCTGGTTGCTCCGCGGCATCAGTTGCACCAGCCTCCGCAGAGGCGTGGACAACTACGGGCATTTTCTTGGCAAGAGAAACATGGCTAACTGAGGCGCCGGTCTTGCACTGAAGTCTCGAGGCTACAAGAAGAGCAATGACAAACGACACTTAGTAGGATCTATGCTTACACTACACCGATGTAAACATTGAAATTCTGAGCTCATGTATGTCACATGATTCGTAGCATATGTAATGTGCAGTAGCTAAATTTATTGTGCTTTCTACTATCGTTAGATGGAATTGCTACAGAAAAGATATGGCCTGTCTATGCTTACACTGATGTACACATTGACATTCTGAGCTCATGTGTGTCACATTGCTCATAGCATATGTAATGTGCAGTAGCTAATTTTAGTGTGCTCGCTACTATCATTAGATGGAGCTGCTAGAGAAAACATATGGCATGGAACTCAATAACTCGTCTGTAGCAACCTGCAAACCGCGAGCTGCCACGGTGTGCTTACAGGCTTCATCAAGTGTCCGTAGCGGTGGCCTATGCTCATAGCACTAAGTTTGAAAGGAGCAACCTTGTGAGGTAGTAGTAAATGTAGGCTAGCAGTGAAAAATGAACATTCTTCCAAGAAACTGGTGCAGACAGATTGTTTGAAGAAATTCCCGGACGAGCCATTCCCATCGAGAACAAGCAGAGACGCCGCGACTAAAATTACGCACGCCCGAACTAATTCCTCCACCGATTTCGTCATCGGACTTGGCAACAAGGGATCCCCCAGTAAGTAGTACAGTACTACTTACTACGGGGCAATGGCAGGATGATGCATAAGGGCAGCTTACCGAGATAAGGGACGACATTATTGTTGGCGGCGGAGCTGGAGAGAGCTCGGGCACGAGGAGCGGAGGAGGAGGAGGGGGCGAGGAAGGAGACGGTGGGGGACAGGAGGAGCGCCATGGCTGTGGATTTGGGTTCTGGCCCCCCTATCCTATGCGGAGGAAGACCACCTCTGCTGGGGGGATAAGCCTGTACAGGGAGAGTGCGCTGCGGTCTGATCAGAAATCAACGGACAGAGTTAGTCGCGCTTGAAAAGGGCTGAGATGCTCTGCTCCTCACGTAAGAAAACATAAAGTCACAGCATTTCATATACTATATTTTTAGCTTAATATCACAGCATTTGATTTCATTTTACAGTGGACGTATTATTTTTCAACAATTCTATGCAGGCGCACATGTTGTAACATGCTGCATGGCTATTGTTTTAGGATTTCTGGGTTGCACAAATATGACCAAAGGTGGCCACTTGATATGCATTTTAAAATAGTGTAAGAGCATACCAAAAGGTTTCTAACCGCTAAGAGCAACTCTAACATAGACCCATATCAGCCAGCTATCCTTCATATTTGGTGGTTGGATGAGGACGAGCCCTCCATCCATCCAAGTATTGGTACCACAGACATTTCGGGAGACACACTTTCTTTAGCCGCCGCCATTTGGTGTCACCCCTGTTGGCCGGACCGTTCCTGGACTTCTCATACTTCATTGCCGCCCCGCAACTGTTTCTCGCCATCTCGTCGTGCCACTCCTTCCACCGCTCGATCTCAAGGTGTTTGACGACTTACCCCGAGGTAGATTTCGCCAACTTTTCTTGTAAATTTTGTTTAGCGGCTCGTAGCTCATATAGATGGCATAGGATTCACATTCTATGTAGATGGATCCACTAGTAGAGCTATTTTTGGACAATTCATCATTGGATTCAAGCTTGAGTCCGAGAGTAAAATCATGGACGCCGAAGATGATATGTTCTCTTGATGGTTGCTGACTGGATAGCGGCAACCGGCACAAAAAGGGAGCGTGCAAGATCACAGGTTGGTCGTGCGACATTTCACCAAAACAGAACAGAAGGCCACGAGAAGCTCATGTGCGACTACTTTCTGTCGGGTTGTTCCATGGATGTTCCGTCGGATCGACGACATGGAAGCTAATGAACCATTCTTCCGGGAACAAAGAAATACCATGGTTTTCCCCTTATCATAAAGTGAATGCGGCACTTCTGATGAGTGCATATGGCATGCATGCAGCTCCATTGGATGATTATCTTCAAATGGCTGAAGATAAAATCATAAAGTGCACAAAAATGTTCGCTGAAACAATCATGAAGGTTTAAGGAGAGCAATATCTACGGGCACCCAATGACAAGGATACGGCCAGGCTTCTATTAATGAATGCAGCAAGACGCTGTCCTAGGATATGAAGATTATTGGTTCCTCATATCCCTTGAATACAAATAAAATTAGAGCTCAAATACAAGTACTTTCGTCCTGCATTTTGTGTCAAAGAAAAAAAAAGAGGGAGTATATCCAAGTACAGGCATGTAGACAGATTATTTGTTCAACATCACAAAAGATAATCATAACGTACAATACAGGGTTACAGATGCATGATGTCTGAACATCTCTTCAGGAAATTAACAGATTTTGTGCAGGCCGACAGTGCAGTCATAAACATAGGTGTTAAGTAATAGTATGTCAGTATAGTAACTGATAAATGTAAACTGAATGAATCATATGAACAAATGGAGAGATCAAACGGACAGCTGGAGTATATGATACTGCAAAGATATCTTCATCTTCATTTTACCATCGCGTACCTAAGAGTACCGATATTTATTGCATTGCAAGTTCAGATTCGGTTGCCACCATTGGCTAATGCCATGGGCATATTTGAAGTCCGGTGAAGGGCTCACGTTTACAATTAAGTCTGCAGATGGAAGAAGGTGCAGCGGTTCTGATTCCCATCCTAATGCCTTGTAAAACAGGTCTCCGATTGAGTTTTGGGTCGCAAGCTTCTCAATAAATCCAGCACCGAGATCCTCCATGTTCCTACGATGCTGGAAGTACCCAATGTACTCTGAACATACATGGTCTCCTGGATTAACAAACAGATATGGCGTCCATGATGACAAAATGTTGAATGATTCTTCCGCAACAGACCTCTGATTGTTCCCCTCGGTTTTTGCTTTCAGTGCAATAGTTAGTCCCGCGGTAATAACACTTCTTGCAATGCGGAAACCATGCTTTACCCTCTCATCCCTGATTCCCTCTATCGGAGCAGCGACAAACGGTGGATTGAAGAGAAAACTATCCAAAAGAGCGCCCTTCTTAACCATGTTTCTTCCAGTAAGGATGGCCGTACCTGCACCCAGTGAATGACCAGCTAGCCAAATCGGGGATCCAGGGAAAGCTGAGGCTACATTTTGAACAGCTTGCATCGCAATTGCAAATCTTGAGGTCTTATGGAGACCATTTTGAACAAGCTGGAGGTCAAGGGAAAGATCTCTAGAAATAGTTTCCTTCTCAGTTATGGTGCCTCTGAAGGCAATGATAAATCTAGGGGCATCCTGGGCAGAAGCTTCTTTACTTGAAGGAGGGTTGAATTCAAATATTGCACCGAATATAGACAAGTCAACATCATCGACAAGCTTGCGGATCATCTCAAAATGGAAGAACTCCCACCAAGGAGGTGCTGCGGCGTCAATAGATTTACGGTTTAGTTGCCGGTCTCTCTCCAAAACATACACGGCCTGAACTAAACATGCAGCCACAGATCTCCTATTATTCTCGCAGTTCCTTTTGTGGGTCCAAAGAAAAGAGAGAAAGTTACTACCTTATGAGAACAGGACATAAAGTGCAAGCTGAGAACAGGACATAAAGTGCAAGCTGAGAACAGGACAACATAGGGCCAGTTCTTATTGGGCTTATGGCTGGCTGTGGAAATAAGCTGCCCTCTCCCCAGGCAGCTTATTTCCACAGCCAGCCATAAGCCCCAAAAGAACTGCCCCATAGTCATGTACCCCCTCCATTCCATATTAGTTGTCGCTGATTTAGTACAAAGTTGTACTAAATCAGCGACAAATTGTACTAAATCAGTAATCAGCAACATCTTTCCTGAAAGGGTAACTTACTTTATGCCATCCAAACGAACAATGCTTTTGAATTTTTTTATAACCCAACAATAAAATAACTAAATAAGTTTGAAAATCCTTTCTCACTTTTCCAGTACTATTTGTATTGCTCAATTCTACTTCTATTTGGTTACAGTAGTTTTCCCCATGGTAGGACTAGGGTTCCTACCAGCGCGGCTACGTAGGTTATAGGGATGAGGTGGAGGTGGACGAGGGCTGGAGCGGGCGCGCCGGCGGGTGGGCGCCGTCGCGGCTAGGGTTTAGGTGCGGCGGCGGTTGGCTGGTGGCGGCTAGGGTTCCGGCTCCTCAGGGAGCCGGGCAACAGAAGATGATAATATATTTATTGCTTGATCTCAAACGATGTCTTACAACTAGTATTTATAACTTTTAGCCTAAGATAACTTGCCTAAAATAACTTGCCTAAGATAACTTGTGGGTCAAGCCCCTAATACTAATGCCCGGTGGGCCTCTTCCTGGTATAGACCAAACCGGTCATAACATCTCTCCCCGCCTGCGCAAACAGCTCGTCCTCGAGCTGAAAGTCTGGATAGTGTTGGCGGAATTCTTCACGCTGCTCCCAAGTAGCCTCCTCCTCCGGAAGGCCTGCCCACTGAACGAGGATGAACTAGACGCCACGACGGAGCTGCGCCTGCAATACCTTTGCCGGCTCTGGAAGAATGCGACCATTGGCGATGGGAGGAAGCGCCGGTGGAGCCGCCGGTGGCTCGCCACGGAAAGGCTTGAGCAGCCCCACATGGAAGACGTCGTGGATGCGAGCGCGAGCTGGAAGCTGAAGACGATAGGCCACCTTCCCAATGCGCTCCAAGATAGGGAAGGGCCCGGCGTAGCGAGGCCCGAGCTTGCGCTTCGCGCGCGGGTCGAGTGACTGCGTAGAGTGGTGGAGAAGACGCAGCCACACCCAATCACCCACCGCGAACTCCGCCTCACGACGATGATCGTCGTAGTAGTGCTTGGCCAGCTGCTGGGCCTGAAGGAGACGCTGACGAACCTCAGCAAGCATCTCGTCACGAGTGCGAATGAGGTCACCCGCAACCTCCGTCCGAGCTGTCTCCGGATCCACCGGAAGTATAGGCGGGGGTGGTCGACCATAGACCACCTCAAATGGCGTAGCGCGCAGGGCGGAGTGATAAGAGGTGTTGTAGCAGTACTCCGCCCAAGAGAGCTATCCACCCAAGCGAGGCCGATCACCGTCACACAACCCAAATACATGGCAATGACCTTGTTAACCACCTCGGACCGACCGTCCGTCGAGATGGAACGTCGTACTCGGCGGAGCCGACACCCGCCAACTGAAGAGGTCGCGCGGACATGGCCCGTGAACACGGGTCTCGATCATCGACGATCGAAGCGGGAACCCGTGTAGGCGGACGATGCCGTCGAAGAAGGCCGGCCACGGACGCCGCCGTGTATGGATGGCGGCGCTATGAAGTGGGCGTGCTTGGAGAAGCGGTCGACCACCGTGAGGATGACCGACTTGCCGCCCACCTTGGGAAGGCCCTCAATGAAGTCCATGGATATATCCGCCCGGACACGAGATGGCACTCAAGGGCTGGAGTAACCCGCTGGCTCGAGAGTCTCGTTTGTCATACCGGCATGTCCGACAAGACCGAACCCGATCGCGGACGAGCGCGATCGCCGAGGATGTAGAAGTCGGCGCGAAGACGATGGAGGGTTTTCAGATACCTCATGACCCGCCGAGCGGGCGAATAACACTGGCGACGGAGATCATCTGCGCGCCGAACAAAGACCCGGCGCCCATGGAGGAGCGATCCGTCGAAAGCGCCAAGGCTCTCTCCAGTCGCCGGCCGTTAAACTCTTCTTGAAGACGGATCGTCGTCGGCCGTCGCAGTGGCGCGGCGAATGTCGGCGGAGAGGCCGAACGTCGGCCCGGAGCGGATGCACAGGGCTGCCCCGGCGAACTCGTCGGCCGAGGAAGCGAGGTCGGAGTCGCGACGGGACAGCGCGTCGGCCACGGTGTTAAGGCGGCCCGGCCGATACTCGACGGAGAAGTCGGGTCAAGAGCTTGTCGATCCATCGCGTCTTTGCGGCACGGTCAATACCGTTGGTCCAAAAAAACTTCAGTCAGAGTGGTCTGTGCGAATCTGGAAGGACCGTCCCTACAAGTCGGCCGCCAATGACGAACGGCTCAGACAAGGCCAATGAGCTCCCGCCATATGCCGCCACTTAAGATGACGCGAGCGAAGGCGGGTGAAGAAGGCGAGGGCCCATCGCCTCGATGAAGCACGGCGCCAACCTCGTCTTGGGCGTCACGATCCACCACGAACGGGCGGTCGAAGTCGGGCATCTGGAGGACGGGGCCCGTCGTGAGGGCCCCCCCCCCTTGAGGGCCTCGAACGCCGTCGTCGCCTCGTCATCCCAGGCGAAAGCGTCGCGGCGAAGCAACCGCGTGAGGGGCGCCGCGATAAGCCCGAACTCCCGGATAAATTTTTGGTAGTAGCCGGCGAGGCCGAGGAACCCGCGGAGAGCCCGCGGCGAGTGAGGCGTCGGCCAGGCGGAGACGGCTGCCACCTTGTCGGCATCCATAGCCACCCCGTCGGCCGAGATGACGTGGCCCAAGTAGGCCACCGAAGGCGTCCCGAACGAGCACTTCGAGCGCTTAAGGTGGAGGTGGTGCGCTCGAAGCTCGTTGAAGACGATGGCGACGTGCTGGAGGTGCTCGGCCCAAGATGCACTTTAGATTAGAATATCATCAAAGAAAACGAGCACAAACCGGCGTAAGTAGGGCCTGAGGACGTCGTTCATCAAAGCCTGGAAGGTCGCCGGGGCGTTGGTGAGGCCAAAGGGCATCACCAAGAACTCAAAGTGGCCGTGATGAGTCCGAAACGCCGTCTTGGCGATGTCATCCGGGTGCATGCGCACCTGGTGGTACCCCGACCGAAGGTCAAGTTTGGTGAAGAAGCGCGCCCCGTGGAGCTCATCGAGGAGCTCGTCGACCACCGGAATAGGGAACTTGTCCTTAAGTGTGACAAAGATTAAGGGCACGGTAGTCGATCTTGAAATGCCATGTCCGTCGACTTGCGGACGAGAAGCACCGGCGCGTAAATGGCGAAGTGGAGAGCGGATGATGCTGCCGCGAGCATGAGCGCCATCGCCGCTCAACTCATCCTTCGCAATGTGGGTAGCGGTAAAATTTGTCTGACACCGCGCGAGCTGGCGAAAAATGTATATGGTGATCGTGCGTCGGGCGGGCGCGGACCACGTGGCTCGGTGGAGATGTCGCGTCTTCTTTGGAGAGGCTCTCCAATAGTGGGTGCTCGGCCATGGCGGTGGTCGCGGCCGTCACCCCCAATGCCGTCCCACCAATGCGGCGCCCAACCGCCGAAGGTCATCGTCGGTAGCGTCAAAATCCCATAGAATAGGACCAAGAGTCGCGCAGAAGTCGACGCCGAGGATAAAGTCGGCAGCCCAAGTCGATGCCGCGCGGTGATGTTGAAGTGCTCGTCGCCGATAGTGATGGGCACGTCGCGGCGAAGCCTGCGCGGCGGAGACGGCCGCCATTAGCGACTATGACTCGCGAATCGCCACCGCCGGTTGGGTCAGAATGCAAGGCGCCGCATGGTGGTCTCCGGCGAGAAGTTATCGCGGACCTGTATCCACTAGGGCCGCACCAGCGCCGCTGGATCATGACCGTAAGAGCGTCGTCCGTTCATCACGGATGCCGCCGCGCGTGTAGGGACACCACGAGGCGATGGCGGGCGGGCGCGAGCCGCCGCGGGCTCCGCAAGGGCCGGAGCGCCGAGGCCATCCTCGATGTCTCTCCTCGATCCGCTCTGTCGTCTCCGGTAGAAGAGGCGGGGATAGACATGGCCTGGTGCATAGGGCGCATCACAGTTGAAACACAAGCCCAGGCGCCGGCGTTCCAACTGTTCCGCCTGAGTGAGGCGCCAGAATGGCCGTGTCGGTGCCGGGGTGGGTGTCGGGGAGGCTGTGGACAACGCCGGCGCTGCCGGAGACGGCCGGGGAAGCTGTCGGCCCCCACGTGGCGCGGATGGACGCGTTAAAACTGGCGGGCGCGCTTTCGAACGCCGCATAGTACATGGCCGTCTCAAGGTCTTGGGGCCCTTCATCTCGACATCCACGCGAATGTGGTGGGAAGGCCGCCGATGAAAAGCTCCGCCATTGTAAGGCCGTCACACCGGCGCGCGGCACGCCAGGCTCGGAAGCGGTCGGCGAAGTCTCGCACTGGAGGTGAACGGCAAGCGCCCAACTTCGCCAGCGGCTCCAGCGACCGGTGGCAAAACGAAGAAGGCACTCTGGAAACGATCCCACGGGCATGCCGCCCTCGCCCCGCCGGCGGCGTAGTACCATGTCTGGCGGCCCCGCGAGATGGTAGGAAGCCGACCAATGCGTTCCGACGCGGTGTCTGTTGTCCGCGAAGAACCGGTCACACTAGTTGAGCGATTAAGCGGGTCGTCGGAGCCGTCGTATGTGGCGAAGTCGATCTTGGCGAACCGGGGCGGCTGCTGGTGTGGCGCGCCCTGGCCCACTGCCTCGGCGGTGCGTAGGGTGGATGATGGTGCACGGTCCATGGTGGAAGGCCCGACGTAGTTCCCGGTGGCGCCCGACGCCTCGGGCTGCAACGGGAAACCGGACGGCGGACGGGCCCCCGGGTAGGCCGATGGCGGCCCGTGGAGCCAGTCGGGGAGTGGTGATGGCGATGACGGAAAGCAGACCTCCTGGATCGGAAGCCCGCTCGGCGACGACCGGCCCAAGTTAGGGCTAGGATGGGGCGGTGGAGGACCCATTTCCGTGGCATTGAAGCGACGGCTTTCGGCGGGAGACGGCGGCGGTGGCCTTGATCGAGTCGGCCATCGCGTCCTGTGGTGGCGGCGAGTGGCGCGATTGCTGCGTCGCGGCGGCGGCAACCATCAGGCACGGCGGCGGCGCGGCAGCCGGCGGAGGCGGGTAGCCTCCGGTGATGGCCCCGATACTGAAGTACCACGGCGGCGCTGTGGACCAGCGCCATGGCGGGATGTAGTGGTGGAGGCGGCCGTCAGACTTGCTGTAGTAAGCGGATGCCTGGACCGCGGCGACGAGTCGTTGAGGACGCCGCCATTGCCTCTGTGTGAACTAACTGCGGCTGCGGGGAGGTGACGGTGGCGGCGTATGTTGGGCGAGTCGGTGGCCGCCGTGGCTCGGCGCGCGATCTTAGGTGCCGGAGGGTCGGCGCGAGAGCGACGCCAGAAGCGCCGCCGAGAGCGAGCGATGGCGCCTTGCCGCGAAGCGGCGGCGCGGAGTTGGCGGCGCGTGGTGGTGGAGTTGATGGGCGCGGCGGTGGCGGCGGCGGCGGAATTGGAGGTGGCGAAGACATGGTGAAAACCCGGTACTGATACCAAATTGGTAGGACTAGGGTTCCTACCGGTGCTGCTACGTGGTTATAGGGATGAGGTGGAGGTGGATGAGGGCCGGAGCGGGCCGCGGCGGTGGGCGCCGTCGCGCTAGGGTTTAGCGTCTTGGCGGTTGGTGAGTGGCGGCTAGGGTTCCGGCTCCTCAGGGAGCCAGGCAACGGAAGATGATAATATCTTTATTGCTTGATCTCAAACGATGTCTTACAAACAGTATTTATAACTTTTAGCCTAAGATAACTTGCCTAAGATAACTTGTGGGTCAAGCCCCTAATACTAATGCCCGGTGGGCCTCTTCCTGGTATAGACCAAACCGGTCATAACACCCCATCTTGTAATCCTTTTTTGGGTCAAGGTACATGATGTTATTGGTAGATGACCCATCCATCGCTAGATGTACGGCTAGGAGATTTGCTAAGCTGCCAATGGGGGCCAACAGTTAGGTACTAATTTTTTGGGGCTCGCCAACCCCCAGAAGTGTAAATAGTATCTATGGCCCCTTACTTGACAGTTAGTGGCATCGAGTTAGGCTGGGAAGATGGTAGAGGCACTGAGGCACCCAGCGATTACATTGGGTGGCGATTTGCTGGGCAGAGGTGGAGAAGGTAGGCAGATGCGAATGCAGAAGAAAACAATGGGACAGCAAGATTGCGTCAATTAGGAATGAGGTGTGTGTTGGTGCCGTGGTTAGTTGTTGCAAATCATGTTCTAATGTAGTGCACCCAGTTAACCCATACACACCCATAGAGATGCAAAGCAAATGAAGTAACAAAACATAACTAGTCTGTTCTAGCACTCTACATTAAGCTAAACTTAATACTTTTTCAATTCAAGCTAAACTTAATTTTCAAAGTGATTTTGGCAATCTTCTCCTCTCTCCTCCAAGGAGGCAACATTATTGAATTAAACAATAACACTTGTATTCAGCAAATTCACATGTTAGCACACATCCAGATGTGGAATGTTTTAGTGGAACCTAATTCAACAACTGCTGCCCTGACAAACAAAAATTTCTTATTCCTGAAGCATGCGCTGTGATGAATGTGTAGAGTCGTAATTTTTTTGACCAGTAAACGTCAATGCACAACTGCATATAGTAACATAAGAAATGATAATGAGGATTGCAACTGATTCTGATTGAAAAGGGGCAATCTCGAGGTTATAAGTATGCTGTCTACCAAGACCATGTCAAATGCTTTTCAATAAAAATGAGAGTTATTTCATTAGAGAAAAATAGCCTACATAAAAGATGAATAATCCAAAGCCAATACTGATGAAGCTTCAGGCCACTTTGGGTTAGGCCATAACCGGTGTGGAGTTGGCTGGAGATTGATTGCGTACGATAGCAAAAATTAAACAACTAATGCCTGGCCCATTATCCTGGTGTGGATGCCATGTTAAGAACCAGTCAGTGACTTGGGGTTCATTAGTGCCTCCTACCATAAAATTAATCCTATGGTCTTCACTGAAATATAAGAGATGAATATAGGTCTTGCAAAATTCTTCAAAATCTTTTGCATAGTCAAATTTAGGATTAGCTGGAATAGAATGAAGAACATAATTACATAGAGATCTAAGGTGAAAATATGCATGAGAAGGAGAGAGGAGTTTACATCACACGTTCTGTTTTCTATCATATGCTCAAAGTTTACTAACTTGCACTCCTTTCTATGTTTCTAGAGGAATCGTTGGCAAGAAAATAAACACCATAAACTTGAATATATCACATTGTGTTATCTACCAATTATGACTGATGACTATGATAAGTTCCGTAAACATCACTGGTTCGGTGGGATTATTTACCCGAGCAAATGCTAAATTTATGTAATCAGGAAAAACAACATGAGATATACAGCTATTGGGATTAAATTAAGCAACACATAGCGACAGAATCTCATAAAAGTACACAGGTCTTTGCAACTGGACTTGAATCGGCATTTAACATAGCAAACATATTGGATTCAAATGTAAGCTCTATGCAAGTGCTATCTATCAAACACTTGCAAAACATTATAGTTAATGTTATGTAACATACCAATTAACAGGATTAAGATATGTCGGCCCTGAGATACCAAAGATGTCTCTCTCCACAGCCATCAGGCTATACAAAGCTGCTCTTCAGTTGATTGGCTTTGATAGTGAAGAAAAACATAGCACTGAAATAAGTAGAAAAGGTCAGCACATAAAAGAACAAATCTTCAAATTGTTGAACTCTTCAAGCAAAACATATACAAATGCAACATCGGGGGAGCATTGCAATCAAAACTAAAGAAAGGGGCAACTCTATTCCTTAGTGTACGAAGTCTAAAACTTCTGGCTCAGTTCAGCAGACAGGTTAAATCAGTGTTCGTCCAACTATGGATAGCAACTGATAGCTGTGAAATAAGGTAACTGGCGGTCGAGCATTTCAGCCTTTCAGGGCCAATCAGGCAAGAAAAGGTATCAAAGGAGAGGAAGTTGGCGGTTGAGAGGAAAATCGGTAGCGGCGGCACGAGTCTGGAAGAATGATCTTGAACAAGCATTGGAGAGAAAAATAGCAACGACATTTTCGCCTAAATTGGATCCCCGCCTGAGAAATCCAATCAAAATCGAGCGAATGGGATGAAAAGAGAGGCAACGGATAGATCTTGCGGGGGGATGGGGATCAAACGAATCTGGGACAGAGGAAGAAGAGTGTTACCTTGACGAACAGCGATGAGGACGGGACCGGAGTGGGAGGGGAGGGACGAGAGCCGAAACTGACAGCCCAAACTAATGGAAGGGGAATGGGAGTTTAACTCTAATTCTCTTTCTCCATCTCAATTACCAGCCCTCCCCAGGTAATAGACATGTGGGACTTCTACACGTGAATCCCCCTTCAACTTCCCTGTTGAATTTCCATTCCACCTAAACAAACAAAGGAATAAAACTCTCTGTGCCTCAAACTCTCAGGGTGGGGGCGCAGACAAAGGTCTCACGGCAACAGGTAACTTGTTTAGAGCATCTCCAGTCGTTGGCCCACCAGGAGCCTTACGTCTTGGGGCGGGCCGGCGCTAAAATCGGCTCTGGGGATGATTGGGTTCTCAGCCGCCGCCCTCAGGTCGTCCTCAGGCGCCGATATCGGTCTATTTTTGACGTAAATATGCCCGCCTTTCAGCCCACTTTCGACGAAAAAACGGCCCGCTATCGGCTCATATTTGCCGTGGTTCGGCGCAAATTCAACAGAAGTTATTTTTTATCACATAGTTCATCACAGAAAAACAATAGAAATCAAATAGTTCAATACAAATTATATAGTTCAACGACCAAAGTTCAGTTTCCAAAATTGACAGGTGATGCACAGGGGTTTTCCCCATTTATTGAGGATCAAGCTTGGTGTGTGGTGGAACCACTCATCAATAAATATCTTGATACTCATTTAAAAAATTCCGAGGACCATGTTTATCTTGGTACTCATACTAAAATGGCCGTATGCATCCTTAGTTGGTGCAGAGGCCGGGAAATGAAAATCTCTCCCATTTTTAGGGCAGCTAATCGGTTTATACACGGTGCCCCTTTCAGTCGCCCGCTCGGCGACTCGGGCTCCTAACCCTAGTGCCGACAGGCGCCCATCCTCCTCCTCCTCCCGCCGGAGGACGCCGCCGGCTGCGCCGAGGCCGACGCGCGTGGCGGGGGCTCTTCCTCCTCCCCGTCTCGGGGTGGCGGGACCAACATGCGTGGAGGTGCGGCCGATCTAGAAGCGGCAGCGTTAGCCGGCAGCGGCGGTCGGCCTCGCCGCCACGGGCGGCTCACTGCGGCTGCGGCTGGCTGGATCGGACGGCGATGCGATCACGGTCTTCGACGACATGTCATCTGGCTTTAGATCGGCGGCGGCGTCGAGGGCCTGGTGGACTGCTTGGCGGCACCCATGGCAGATCTGTTCTGGCCGGTGTAGCCAGTGGTGGTGGCCATCTTCTTCGTCGGTGGTGGCCGACCAGAAGCTTGGTGATCGGATCTCGAGATCCATCATCTAGTCCCGGTTGCGAGTTGGAAAGACATGGTTGCCGGTGAAAACCGAGCCGACGGCAGGCGATGGCGGCGTTCTACGCCGTTACCTTGATGAAGGCATCGTCGTGTAACTACTGTCGACCCACTCATGCTGCTCCGGGGGAAACCCTAGGATTTGGTGTTCCAGATCGGACAATGGCGGCATCTGCGGTGTCGTTTCTCTTTAGGAGCATCGTTTGTGGAGCGTATTTGGAAGTCGAGGCGGGGAGGTGGAGCGGCCGTCTTTCACGGAACCGGTGGAGATGTCAAGTCATGCTTGACCGATAGGTGCTACGCTTGGTCATGCACGGTCGGCGGTGTCTTCACGCACGCAGATCCTCAAGGACTTCAAGTCGTGTCATTTGGTGATACTTGGCGACATGGTGCCGAGGTGTATCGATGGCGACCGCGACGTGTTCAAATTGTTTGCGTCGCGAGAAGGAGGTGTCGTTAGGCGCCGTGGTGGCGTTGACGATTCTTGGACCGAGCAAGGTTGATCGTCGAGACTGATTCACGAAGATGGAGCGGTGGCGATTGGCGATGGCGGCCTCGAGAGCACGCCGGACCAATGTGTGCCCTGACCACTGCAAGTGGCTAGGTTGGGGTCTCGTGTCTTAAATGTTAGGCTTGGCTGCGATCTGCTTTGGTATTAGGCCCGAGCTATCTGCGCCCCTTCATCAACTGGATAGGTGTAGCGACAGTTTGTTGCTTAGAGGGTGGCTTTAGTCTTACTGTTGTATTGATTTTGTAAGGTCTTGTGAGAATAATTAATAAAGTGGCTGTATGCATTGCCCAGATGCAGAGGCCGGGGGTCATCCTCCTTTTCTAAAAAAAATAGTTCAACAAACAAAAACTCACATTTCATCACACGTCGAGCTAGTCGTTGCCCTTAAGCCTCCATAGGTGCTCCACCAGATCCTGCTGCAGTTGTTGATGCACCTGTGGGTTTCGGATCTCCTGACGCATATTGAGGAAGGCAGTCCAGGTTACCGGTAGCTGGTGATCAACCTGCGCAAGAGGACCCTGCCTGCAATATGGTTCAGTGTCAAACACTGGCTCTTCCTACTCGCTCTCAATGATCATGTTGTGCAGGATGACACATCAAGTCATGATCTCCCACATTTGATCTTTCGACCAGGTCTGCGCAGGGTAACGGACAACATCAAATCAAGATTGGAGCACACCAAATGCCCGTTCGACATCCTTCCTGCAAGCCTCCTAAACCTTCGCAAAGTGGGAGTTCTTGCCTCCTGGCACAAGGTTTGAAATAGTCTTCATGAATGTAGACCATCTCGGATAGATGCAGTATCCCTTGTCGTAGTGCCGCCCATTGACCTCGAAGTTCACCGGAGGAGAATGACCTTCAACAAGCTTGACAAAGACAGGGGAGCACTGCAGCACATTGATGTCATTGTGAGTTCCTGGCATACCAAAGGAGTGCCAAATCCAGAGGTCCTGTGTGGCCACTGCCTCAACTACCACACTGCAACCGCCTTTGGCACATTTGTACATCCCCTGCCAAGAAAATGGACAGTTCTTCCATTTCCAATGCATGCAGTCGATGCTTCCAAGCATCCCAGGAAATCTTTTTGCTGCATTCTGTGCTAGGATCCGAGCAGTGTCTTCAGCATTGGTGATCGCAAATATTGTGGTCCAAACACTGCCACCACTACTTTGCAGAACTTGTAGAAACACTCAATGGTTGTGGACTCGGCCATGCGCCCATAGTCGCCGAGTGAATCACCGGGAGCTCTATATGCAAGCATCCTCATAGCTGTCGTGCACTTCTGGATTGAGGTGAATCCAAGTTTGGCGGTGCAATCCTTCTTACACTTGAAGTAGTTGCCGAACTCCCGGATGAAATTCACATTCCTGAGGAAAAGCTTTCAGCTCATCCGATAATGGCGCCGAAATACTTTGGCGCAGTGCAGTGGAGCGTTGGCTAAGTAGTTGGAGTAGAGCATGCAGAAGCCTTCCAGACGATGCTGGTTCTTTGCTTTCAGCCGCCCCGGCACCGAGCCACCTCGCCGCTGTTGGGGAACGTAGTAATTTCAAAATTTTCCTACGCACACGCAAGATCATGGTGATGAATAGCAACGAGAGGGGAGAGTGTTGTCCACATACCCTTGTAGACCCGAAGCGGAAGCGATCACAACGTAGAGGAAGTAGTCGTCGTTCTCCTCGCGATCCGACCGATCCGGCGCCGTTACTCCGGCGCCCGAGTTCTTGACACACGTCTGCTCGATGACGTCCCTCGTACTCGATCCAGCCGAGTGTCGAGGAGAGTTCCACAAGACGACGGCGTGGTGGCGATCTTGATGTTTCACGGCGCAGGCTTCGCTTAAGCTTCATGACAGTATGACCGAGGTGGAATATGGTGGAGGGGCACCGCACGGCTAAGGAACGATCCGTAGATCAAACTTGTGTCTCTTGTGTGTTCCAAGGTGCCCCCTGCCTCGTATATAAAGGAGCAAGGGGGAGGGGCCGGCGGCCAAGGGAGGCGCGTCTCTGGAGTCCTACTCCTCTCGAGTAGGATTCCCCCAATCCTAGTTGGACTAGGATTCCTGGGGAAAGAGAGAGAGGGGCGGCCCCTTCTCCTAGTCCTAGTAGGACTAGGGAAGGGGGAGGCGCCCCACCTAGGGCTGGCCCTTCTCCTTTCCACTAAAGCCCATCGAGGCCCATTTACCTCCCGGGGTTCCGGTAACCTCCGTTACTCCAGAAATTCCGTTTTAGCGGAACCATTCGAACTCCAAACATAGGCTTCCAATATATCAATCTTTATGTCTCGACCATTCCGAGACTCCTCGTCATGTCCGTGATCACATCCGGACTCGAACTCCTTCGTACATCAAAATACATAAACTCATAATAACTGTCATCGAAACCTTAAGCGTGCGGACCCTACGGTTCGAGAACAATGTAGACATGACCTAGAACTATTCTCGGTCAATAACCAACAGCGGGACCTGGATGCCCATATTGGTTCCTACATATTCTACGAAGATCTTTATCGGTCTGACCGCATAACAACATACGTTGTTCCCTTTGTCATCGGTATGTTACTTGCCCGAGATTCGATCGTCGGTATCCAATACCTAGTTCAATCTCGTTATCGGCAAGTCTCTTTACTCGTTCCGTAATACATCATCTCACAGCTAACTCATTAGTTGTAATGCTTGCAAGGCTTAAGTGATGTGTATTACCGAGAGGGCCAGAGATACCTCTCCGACAATCGGAGTGACAAAACCTAATCTCGAAATCGCCAACCCAACATCCGCCTTTGGAGACACTGTAGTACTCCTTTATAATCACCCGATTCGTTGTGACGTTTGGTAGCACCAAAGTGTTCCTCCGGTAAACGGGAGTTGCATAATCTCATAGTTATAGGAACATGTATATGTCATGGATAAAAGCAGTAGCAACATACTAAAACGATCGTGTGCTAAGCTAATGGAATGGGTCATGTCAATTAGATCATTCAAATAATGATGTGACCTTGTTAATCAAATAACAACTCTTTGTTCATGGTTAGGAAACATAACCATCTTTGATTAACAAGCTAGTCAAGTAGAGGCGTACTAGTGACACTCTGTTTGTCTATATATTCACACATGTATTATGTTTCCGGTTAATACAATTCTAGCATGAATAATAAACATTTATCATGATATGAGGAAATATATAATAATTTTATTATTGCCTCTAGGGCATATTTCCTTCAGTCTCCCACTTGCACTAGAGTCAATAATCTAGATCACATCACCATGTGATTAACATTGATAGTTCACATCATCATGTGATTAACACCCATAGTTCACATCGCCATGTGACCAACACCCAAAGGGTTTACTAGATTCAGTAATCTAGTTCACATCGCTATGTGATTAACACCCAAAGAGTACTAAGGTGTGATCATGTTTTGCTTTTGAGAGAGTCTTAGTCAACGGGTCTTTCACATTCAGATCTGTTATGTATTTTGCAATTTTTCTATGTCTACAATGCTCGCACGAAGCTACTCTAGCTAATTGCTCCCACTTTCAATATGTATCTAGATCGAGACTTAGAGTCATCGGATCGGTGTCAAAACTTGCATCGACGTAACCCTTTACGACGAACCTTTTGTCACTTCCATAATCGAGAAACATATCCTTATTCCACTAAGGATAATTTTGACCGCTGTCCGATGATCTACTCCTAGATCACTATTGTATTCCTTGCGAAATTCAAAGGGGGTATACAATAGATCCAGTACACAACATGGCATATTTTATAGAAACTATGGCCAAGGCATAGTGAATGACTTTCATTCTCTTTCTATCTTCTGCTTTGTGGTCGGGTTTTGAGTCTTACTCAATTTCACACCTTGTAACACAGTGCAAGAATTCTTTCTTTGATTTGTTTCATTTTGAACTACTTCAAAATCTTGTCAAGGTATGTTCTCATTGAAAAAACTTATCAAGCATCTTGATCTATCTCTATAGATCTTGATGCTCAATATGTAAGTAGCTTTACCGAGGTCTTTCTTTGAAAAACTCTTTTCAAAACACTTCTTTATGCTTTGCGTAATAATTCTACATTATTTCCGATCTACAATATGTCATTCACATATACTTATCGAAATGCAGTAGTGCTCCCACTCACTTTTTAGTAAATACAGGCTTCACCGTAAGTCTCAGATAAAACTATATGCTTTGATCAACTCATCAAAGCGTATATTCCAACTCCGAGATGCTTGCACCAGTCCATAGATGGATCATTGGAGCTTGCACACTTTGTTAGCTCCTTTGGATCGATAAAACCTTCGGTTGCATCATATACAACTCTTCCTCCTAAAACCCATTCAGAATGCAGTTTTTACATCCATTTGCCAAATTTCATAAATTGTGGAAATTGCTAACATGATTCGGACAGACTTAAGCATCGCTACTGAGTTGAGAAAAACTCATTGTAGTCAACACCTTGAACTTGTCAAAACCTTTTTGCGACAAGTCGAGCTTTGTAGATAGTAACACTACTATCGGCGTCCGTCTTCCTCTTGAAGATCCATTTATTTTCTATGGCTTGCCGATCATCGGCAACGCCACCAAAGTCCACACTTTGTTCTCATACATGGATCTCATCTCGATTTCATGGCCTCAAGCCATTTCGCGAATCTGGGCTCATCATCGCTTCCTCATAGTTCGTGAGGTTCATCATGGTCTAGTTACATGACTTCCGAGCAGGATTACCGTACCACTTTGGTGCGGATCTCACTCTGGTTTACCTACGAGATTCGGTAGTAACTTGATCCGAAGTTACATGATCATCATCATTAGCTTCCTCACTAATTGGTGTAGTAGTCACGAGGAACAGATTTACGTGATGAAATACTTTCAATAAGGGAGAAGGTACAATTACCTCATCAAGTTCTACTTTCCTCCCACTCACTTCTTTCGAGAGAAACTCCTTCTCTAGAAAGGATCCATTTATTAGCAACGAATGTTTTGCCTTCGGATCTGTGATAGAAGGTGTACCCAACAGCTTCCTTTGGGTATTCTATGAAGACGCATTCTCGATTTGGGTTCGAGCTTATCAGATGAAACTTTTCCACATAAGCATCGCAGCCCCAAACTTTAAGAAACGACAACTTTGGTTTCTTGCTAAACCACAGTTCATATAGTGTCGTCTCAACGGATTTAGATGGTGCCTTATTTAACGTGAATGCAGCTGTCTCTAATGCATGATCCCAAAACGATATTGGTAAATCGGTAAGAAACATCATAGATTGTACTATATCCAATAAGTACGGTTATGACGTTCGGACACACCATAACGTTGTGGTGTTCCAGGTGGCGTGAATTTGTGAAACTATTCCACATTGTTTTAATTGAAGACCAAACTCGTAACTCAAATATTCATCTCCACGATCAGATCGCAGAAACTTTATTTTCTTGTCACGATGATTTTCCACTTCACTCTGAAATTCTTTGAACATTTCAACTATTTCAGACTTATGTTTCATCAAGTAGATATACCCATATCTGCTCAAATCATCTTGTGAAGGTCGAAAAATAACGATACTTGCCACGAGCATCAACACTCATTGGATCGCATACATCGGTATGTATTATTTCCAATAAGTCAGTAGCTTGTTCCATTGTTCCGGAGAATGGAGTTTTAGTCATCTTGCCCATGAGGCACGGTTCGCAAGTGCCAAGTGATTCATAATCAAGTGACTCCAAAAGTCCATCGAGATGGAGTTTCTTCATGCGCTTTACATCGATATGACCTAAACGGCGATTACACAAATAAGTTGCACTATCATTATTAACTTTGCATCTTTTGGTTTCAAT
Organism: Aegilops speltoides; assembly: GCA_021437245.1. Taxonomy (NCBI): domain Eukaryota; kingdom Viridiplantae; phylum Streptophyta; class Magnoliopsida; order Poales; family Poaceae; genus Aegilops; species Aegilops speltoides. The sequence goes on along the minus strand of CM038143.1, from coordinate 169,216,230 downwards.
ATTATGAATATGTGTATCACTACGATCGAGATCCCATGAACCATTTTCATTGGGTGTGTAACCATATAAGGTTTTATTCATGTAAGCAGAATAACAGTTTATTCTCTTACTTAAATGAATAACCGTATTGCAATAAACATGATCAAATCATATTCATGCTCAACGCAAACACCAAATAACATTTATTTAGGTTCAACACTAATCCCGAAAGTATAGGGAGTGTGCGATGATGATTATATCAATCTTGAAACTACTTTCAACACACATCGTCACTTCACTCTTAACTAGTTTCATTTATTCGCAACTCCGTTTGAGTTACTACTCTTAGCAACCGAACCAGTACCAAATACCGAGGGGTTGCTATAAACACTAGTAAAGCACACATAAAACACCAGTATATCAAATATACCCTTTTTCACTTTGCCATCCTTCTTATCCACCAAATATTTAGGGCGTTTCGCTTCAAAGGACCATTTCCTTTGCGATGTAAGCACTCGGTTTAGTGCTTTGGTTCAGCTTTGGGTTTCTTCGTGGGAGTGACAACTTGCTTGTCAATCTACTTGAAGTTCTCCTTTCTTTCCTTTGCCCTTTTCTTGAAACTAGTGATCTTGTCAACCATCAACACTTGATGCTCTTTCTTGATTTCTACCTTCGTCGATTTCAACATCACGAAGAGCTCGGGAATCATTTTCGTCATCCCTTGCATACTATAGTTCATCACGAAGTTCTACTAACTTGGTGGTGGTGACTAGAGAATTCATCAATCACTATCTTATCTCGAAGATTAACTCCCACTTGATTCAAGCGATTGTAGTACCTGCACAATCTGAGCACATGCTCACTAGTTGAGCGATTCTCCTCCATCTTTTAGCTATAGAACTTGTTGGAGACTTCATATCTCTCAACTCGGGTATTTGCTTGAAATATTAACTTCAATTCCTGGAACATCTCATATGGTCCATGATGTTCAAAACATCTTTGAAGTCCCGATTCTAAGCTGTTAAGCATGGTGCACTTAAACTATCTAGTAGTCATCATATTGAGCTAGCCAAACGTTCATAACATTTGCATCTGCTCCTGCAATAGGTCTGTCACCTAGCGGTGCATTAAGGACATAATTCTTCTGTGCAGCAATGAGGATAAACCTCCGATCACGGATCGAATCCGCATCATTGCTACTAACATTTTTCAACACAATTTTCTCTAGGAACATATCAAAAAACAAACATATGAAAGCAACAACGCGAGCTATTGATCTACAACATAATTTGCAAAATACTACGGGACTAAGTTCATGATAAATTTAAGTTCAATTAATCATATTACTTAAGAACTCCCACTTAGATGACATCTCTCTAGTCATCTAAGTGATCACGCGATCCAAATCAACTAAACCATAACCGATCATCACGTGAGATGGAGTAGTTTTCAATGGTGAACATCTTATGTTGATCATATCTACTATATGATTCACGCCGACCTTTCGGTCTCCGTGTTCCGAGGCCATATCTGCATATGCTAGGCTCGTCAAGCATAACCCGAGTATTCTGCGTGTGCAAAAGCGGCTTGCACCGTTGTAGATGGACGTGAGCTTATCACACCCGATCATCACGTGGTGTCTGGGCACGACGAACTTTGGCAACGGTGCATACTCGGGGAGAACACTTCTTGATAATTTAGTGAGAGATCATCTTATAATGCTACCGTCAATCAAAGCAAGATAAGATGCATAAAGGATAAACATCACATGCAAATCAATATAAGTGATATGATATGGTCATCATCATCTTGTGCTTCGTGATCTCCATCTTGCAGCACCACCATGATCACCATCGTCACCGGCGCGACACCTTGATCTCCATCGTAGCATCGTTGTCGTCTCGCCAATCTTATGTTTCTACGACTATCTCTACCGCTTAGTGATAAAGTAAAGCATTACAGGGCGATTGCATTGCATACAATAAAGCGACAACCATATGGCTCCTGCCAGTTGCCGATAACCGGTTACAAAACATGATCATCTCATACAATAAAATATAGCATCACGTCTTGACCATATCACATCACAACATGCCCCGCAAAAACAAGTTAGACGTCCTCTACTTTGTTGTTGCAAATTTTACGTGGCTGCTACGGGCTTAAGCAAGAACCAGTCTCACCTCGCATCAAAACCACAACGATACTTCGTCAAATAGACTCCGTTTAACCTTCTCAAGGACCGGCGTAGCCACACTCAGTTCAACTAAAGTGAGAGAGACAGCACCCACCAATCACCTTTAAGCAACGAGTGCTCGCGGCGGTGAAACCAGTCTCGCGTAAGCGTCTGGCGTAATGTCGGTCAGGCCGCTTCATCTCACAATACCGCTGAACCAAAGTATGACATCTTTGGTAGGTAGTATGACTTGTATCGCCCACAACTCACTTGTGTTCTACTCGTGCAAAACATCAAACCATAAAACCTAGGCTCGATACCACTTTGTTGGGGAACGTAGTAATTTCAAAATTTTCCTACGCACACGCAAGATCATGGTGATGAATAGCAAGGAGAGGGAGAGTGTTGTCCACATACCCTTGTAGACCCGAGCGAAGCGATCACAACGTAGAGGAAGTAGTCGACGTTCTCCTCGCGATCCGACCGATCCGGCGCCGTTACTCGGCGCCCAGTTCTTGACACACGTCAGCTCGATGGCGTCCCTCGTACTCGATCCAGCCGAGTGTCGAGGAGAGTTCCACAAGACGACGGCGTGGTGACGATCTTGATGTTTCACCGGCGCAGGGCTTCGCCTAAGCTTCGCGACGGTATGACCGAGGTGGAATATGGTGGAGGGGGGCACCGCACACGGCTAAGGAACGATCCGTAGATCAAACTTGTGTCTCTTGTGTGTTCCAAGGTGCCCCCCTGCCCCCGTATATAAAGGAGCAAGGGGGGAGGGGGCCGGCGGCCAAGGGAGGCGCGTCCTGGGAGTCCTACTCCCTCTGGGAGTAGGATTCCCCCCCCCAATCCTAGTTGGACTAGGATTCCCGGGGGGGGAAAGAGAGAGAGGGGGGCCGGCCCCCTTCTCCTAGTCCTAGTAGGACTAGGGAAGGGGGAGGCGCGCCCACCTAGGGCTGGCCCTTCTCCTTTCCACTAAAGCCCATCGAGGCCCATTTACCTCCGGGGTTCCAGTAACCTCCGTTACTCCCATAAATTCCGTTTTACTTGGAACCATTCGAACTCCAAACATAGGCTTCCAATATATCAATCTTTATGTCTCGACCATTCCGAGACTCCTCGTCATGTCCGTGATCACATCCGGGACTCGAACTCCTTGGTACATCAAAATACATAAACTCATAATAAGCGCCATGGAAACCTTAAGCGTGCGGACCCTACGGTTCGAGAACAATGTAGACATGACCTAGAACTATTCTCGGTCAATAACCAACAGCGGGACCTGGATGCCCATATTGGTTCCTACATATTCTACGAAGATCTTTATCGGTCGATCCGCATAACAACATCGTTGTTCCTTTGTCATCGGTATGTTACTTGCCCGAGATTCGATCGTCGGTATCCAATACCTAGTTCAATCTCGTTACGCAAGTCTCTTTACTCGTTCCGTAATACATCATCTCACAGCTAACTCATTAGTTGTAATGCTTGCAAGGCTTAAGTGATGTGTATTACCGAGAGGGCCCAGAGATACCTCTCCGACAATCGGAGTGACAAAACCTAATCTCAAATCGCCAACCCAACATCTGCCTTTGGAGACACCAGTAGTACTCCTTTATAATCACCCGATTCGTTGTGACGTTTGGTAGCACCAAAGTGTTCCTCCGTAAACGGAGTTGCATAATCTCATAGTTATAGGAACATGTATATGTCATGGATAAAAGCAGTAGCAACATACTAAAACGATCGTGTGCTAAGCTAATGGAATGGGTCATGTCAATCGATCATTCAAATAATGATGTGACCTTGTTAATCAAATAACAACTCTTTGTTCATGGTTAGGAAACATAACCATCTTTGATTAACAAGCTAGTCAAGTAGAGGCATACTAGTGACACTCTGTTTGTCTATATATTCACACATGTATTATGTTTCCGGTTAATACAATTCTAGCATGAATAATAAACATTTATCATGATATGAGGAAATATATAATAATTTTATTATTGCCTCTAGGGCATATTTCCTTCAGCCGCATCTTTTCATTGCTCGCGAGCAGGCCGGCGAGGGCGGCGAGGACCATGAGATGCTCCTTGTCCTGGACGTCAGCATCGGCTTCCTCCTCCAGCAGCGCCACGAGCGCCTCCTCGTCGTCCGAGTCCATCACCGAGCAGACAAATTGCCGAACACTTGGCGGGCGTGGTAGGCACCCAGTCGTCGGGATACCGCCCTGCGCGGCCGGAGCACCGAAAAACTCGCCCGGAAGGTGGTGGAGAGGTTGCCGCGGCGAAACCTTCTCTCTTTTCCGGCATGGAATGGCCTATCTAGCGGTGTTGGGCGGTGGGTGGCGCCGTGATCGGCAGGGTGGTGGCCGAGCGCGTAGAGGTGGGGTTCGAATCTAGATGATTGCCTTGACTTTTCGCCTGCTAGTGTGGCCCAGGCGTGTTTTCCCCTTCCGCCGGAGCCCCCGGGCGCCCCCAGTGTGCTGGGTTTGGCCTGGGATCGCCGGGCCCAAAAACGGGCCGAGCCGGCGGATTTCGGCGTCTTGGGGGCACGACTGGTTTTTTTACTCCGGCGCAAAAAAAGTCACCCTGGGGGGTCTGTTGGGGGCGCAGCTGGAGGTGCTCTTAAGAGCGTCTCTCTCCCCTAAAGCACCTCCTTGAATGACAAGATGAGGGTACTAGTGTGTGCGCGTGTGTGTATATACGAGCGCTTGCGTTTTTACTGTGTTTAAAAAATTATGGGACGGTCATGACCAAACGGGTCTCAAAACGGTTGTATTTGATTGGATTTGACAAGCCAACCCAACCATAAATTACATCAAATTCACCAGTTTGACCAACCAAATTCATTTGCTCTCTCCTCTATTCTTCGTCCTTTGCATCGGACATCTCGTAGCTCCGCTGTCACCCTTCCTCCATAGTCGTTCCGAGCCTCAGCGCCGCCAGCACCGGCACTACAATCCTGTCTACCGTGCTCGCCGCCGCGGACATCGTCGCCGGCCTCAATGCCACCGCAGTAAGCCCGACAACTATCATGTTGCTCCTTGTGCTCTATGTGTTCGACACATTGTTCGACCTAGATTTTGTGATTTATCCATAAGGAAAACGATGGATTCCGATGCTTCATCAGACTTGGAGTATGGACCGACAAAGCTTAATAAAAATGATTGAAGATGAGTTTTTCGATTCATCAGATTCGAACGAAGTGGACATGAGCATGCAAGAGGAAATGGACCGGCAGGTGGAGCAGATTCTCAACTTCAAGGGCTCGATCAAAGGGAGAAGAGTGGTCAATCGGGATAGGGTCTCCGGAGCACGACTACTGCACAAGACTACTTTGTTCCGAACCCAACTTTTTCGAATGATCCATAGTTTTGTCATCGTTTCGAATGCGCAAACCATTGTTTTCGCGCGCTGTGGGGGAGTGGAGGCTATCGGTGTCAAAACTGAAAGATCTCGGGTAGGGGGGCCCAAGTTGTGCGTCTAAGGATCAATGGTAATAGGGGACCAAGGGACACAGTGTTTACCCAGGTCCGGGCCCTCTTAAGGGAGGAAAAACCCTACTCCTGCTTGATTATATTCGATGAGTATATGGAGATTACAAGAGTTGATCTACCTCAAGATTGCAACGGCTAAACCCTAGATGTCTAGCCTATGGGTATTCCAATGACGGTAAAGAAGATAGCCTCTACGGTCTAACCCCTCCAGTTTATATACACACCGGAGGGGCCTGGGGTTTGTACAAGGTCGGTTCATCGGGGAAGGAAACTTTCGGACTCTAATCTTGATGTCTACGTATGGAGAAGTCCCATCCGGACGCGGAGGATAATCTTCAGCTTGATCTTGTATGGCCCATCCAACCCGACCCATACTCCTAGGCCGGACACCTGAGGACCCCCAAATCCAGGACTCCCTCAGTAGCCCCTGAACTTTCCTTCAATGAAGATGTAGTGTGCGGATATAAGTCTTCGGCTTTGCAAGGCGGGTTCTCCACCATACTCCGGATTGATGATAGCCCGGCATCAGCTTTCCTGTCCAGTTTTTATGATTCCTTCCTGTCGTCGCCTCGATTTCCACGCGTATGAGTGAATGCGAGCGGTTTGTTACCCTTGTATTTTAATATTTTTAGCAGGCATGGGCAGTGCCTATATAATGAGGTTAGATCTCCAAAACACCATCTCACATCGCCCCAAGAGCTACAGGGAAAACCACGGAAAAAAATTCAAACCATGGCTAGTGTCCCCGGCTCCTCCTCGTGTCCTCATGGCCCTCAAGAGGGGGATTGGCAAAGTTGTTCCGTATCCCATCTCCAACTCAATCGACTCCGGACACAAGGATATCTTCCCCCCGCGGATCTAGTCTCCGTACGGGTAGGCTCAACTTCTATGGGCGATGATGCATTGGCAGAGAATTTCCCTAATCCCAGTCAAGGGGAGAGGGTGTGCTTCATCTCGTTCCTTTTGAGGGGCATAGGATTCCCAATCCACCCCTTCCTCAGGGGTCTACTGGAATATTATGGGATCCAACTGCACAACCTCACACCAGGTTCTATTTTGCACATTTCTGGTTTGCCCCTTGCAAATTATTTTTAGGCTGCGAGGCTCATTTTGAACTATGGAAAAAGTTCTTCTGCCTCGTCCCCCGCCACCAGGGCAGAGGATCCATATTTGAAGTGGGCGGCGTTGAAGTATGGCGCATAGCCGAATCAGGTTACCTAGTCGGGACTCCGAAGAGGGGGTCCGACGAATGGTCTTCGAAATGGTTCTATATTGAGGATGTTCCTCTTTCGGACCCTGTTCGGTGCGGGCTTCCCGAATTCTCCTGCGCTCCTTTAAAGAAGCTATTCAGCTGGCGGCCCAAGTCCCCTAGACAAGAGGATAGTGCGGAAGTGATGAGATTGGTCAGCAAGGTCAGATTGTTGATCAATTTCGGACTCTCCATCGTTGAAGTCATGGCTATTGCGATAAAGCAATGTATCCAGCCTCTTCGGTCCTGAGTGGGTCCTTTATGGAGCTACAACGAGGAGGACGACGCATCTTGCTATACGCGAAAGGGTCCAGATAACCAAGCCGCATTGGCCGCCATGCTTATGGACCTTTATAAGGGAGAGGAAGAAGACTTCTCCCGTCTACAATGCCGGGACGATTTCTCCATGTACAACCCCATTGACTGGGTAAGTTTAGTCATTCAACACCTTTTTTATCATTGGGGTGCATTAACTGAATATTCTGGTTGTTTCAAAAATAGTTGTGGCGAAAGGTAATCGAGAACATCCATTGCCATCCTCCCCAACCAGAAGACCACGCACGTCACGAAGACCCTGGATTCAATGAAGATTCAGATATATTTTTGGAATTTGAAGACGGAGTCTATTACCAAGCGAGCCTTGATGGCTCGAAAGTAGCCATCATGGCCGTTTACCCCGATCTCTACCCCTTTGTTAAGGTAAGTGTTCGGAAATAAAAAAGGAGTTATATTTCCGCTCATAACTTACTCTTCGCACTGGAACGTATTTCACATGATCGGCACTCAGCAAACCATACCCAAGGACGGGCAACAAGAAGAAGGACGACACCCTCAAGGGGTGGTCGTGCGAAGCGAAAAGAGGCCGGGAGCGCCACTGAGCCTGCTCCATCACCAAAAATGTATGTGCCTTATTTCATATTTGGGCATGAAGCCGAATTGTCATTTTTCATCCTCCTTCTATTATCTCAGGAGGGGTACTCGACGGACCATAAACAAGATCCCGGCTAGCCGAGCCGCCCCAATCTGGCGCCGGAGACGTCAACTAGGACTGGGGCGCATGTTGGCGTGATGCAGACTCATCCGCCCCATCAAGAGCTGGATGAGGTGTCTGTCACCAACTCCGAAGTGGAAAGTGCGATGAATCATCGACACTTGAAAGAAGCCCTGCGCACCCTTGCTTTAATAGAGCAGGAATTTACTGCCCTTAGCACCGTGGGCGCATACATCTGAGATGCCTGGGACGGACTTACAAGAGTTGCTCGCCTATTCTCAAAAGATATACATGTATAATTTATGTAGACTTAGTAGATAGACATCAGTAGCCCTCGAGGCTTAAAGCGGTAGGAACCAACCGATTTGGGGATCATTTATGACTGCAGGTTCTCAAGAAGAAGAACAGTGCATTGTCCCAGGAGCTCGAGACAAGCTGGACACAGCTAAATGCCGCTGTAACCGAGCTTGAAGAAATGAAGAGTGCCCCAATGTACTTTAGAAAAGATAAAAAACTAGAAGAAGAAGAAGTCAAGAAGTAGGCCGAAGAGATAAAGAGCTTAAAGGCTCAACTCTTGGAGGCGCAACAGGAAAACCAGAAGCTGAAGGGCGGCATATTCGGTATGCCTTTTGAAAAAATCCGAAGTATTGTTATAATCATATAATACGGAATGTTATGTTCGGTTGATATAGGTATGATGGCCGACCGCCACGAGGAGGAAGTGTCCTGGCTGCAAAGCGACGTTCTAAAGAACTGTCAAAGCTGCACGAGTGTGCCCGGAAGGCCATGAAGAATATGGCCAAAGCCTTATGGCCATCCGATGCCCATCCAGAAAGCATGGAGGGGTTGGCAGATCTGTTCAAGGGTGCTCGACATTGCTTCGAGTTGTGGAAAACGTCTGCATGCCGTGAAGGTGCATGAGAGGCATGGGCCATGGTGAAGACACGCTACACCGGACTCGATCCGAATCATATGGTCTGAGTTGGACCTCAAGGACCTGACGGGAAGGAAATTCCTGTAAGCTTGGTATATGACCAAGTAATGACAGCGGCGAAATATTCGCAACAAGATTGCAAACTCGGTAGCCTATTGGATGGAATAGAAAGAGAGTAGGCGTTCGATTCTATGTATCAGTGTACTTTATGACCGAACTTATCTCCTGCCGAACTTATAAATTTTTTGTCATCACAGACCTTCGGCTTCCACCTCCGAACCAAGAAGTTGGAGTGTTTCCATATACTGTGTTTAACTAAGAAACATTTAGTATCTTTGGAAACCAGGCAATCCAGTCATATTGCTCGAACCGACAAAATGTGTTCGGGGATTTATGTTATATACTATTTAACATAAGAAACATCTTCCAAGAAAAATAGTTCCGTTAGGGGTTCCTTTCCTTGGGTTAGCATGCTGAATGGTGCATGCCTAGGCTTGTATCTGACGTACAGGCATCCAATTCCATAGTTATTCCAAAAAGCAGTATGTTGTATATGTGTCGACCAATTAATCCTGTAAGAATGCTAGCTTTTGGCTTCACCCGTCTGAGGTACAGGTCCGGATAACCCGGTTGTAGCAATCGTAGAGGTACTCCCTTTACACCCTAGCCGAAAAATCGGGAACGTATGGTATAAACACAGAAGCAAGGCAACCCAGCTTGGCAAAAACATAAGTCATAGAGGTGCATAAAATGGTAGAAGCAACAATTGTTATGGACAAAGTAAGCTTATAAGCTTTTCAATATAATGCTTCTTCAAAAGAAGCCCCCAAGTATGGTGGGGTGTATACATTTAAAGATGTGTACCTCGAACAATGCGGTTGATCTGAACATACATTTGAGAGGAAAAGGAAAAAAAATAAAAAGGGAGAGAAAAAGTAAAAAACCTAGTTTAAAATGAAATCTAAGGAGGCCGAAGTATGCGTAGAATCTTCAGAGCCGGGCAGCATTCCATGGGTTTGGCCCAAGGCGATTATCCGCTGCGTTTCAAAGGCGATAGGCTCCTCTAGTAAGGACTTCATCTATGATGAAGGGGCCCTCCCATTTTAGTTTGAGCTTGTCCTTTTTCTTTTTTGGGAGGCGTAAAACAGGTTCTCTGACATTGTATGTCTTAGCCTGCACTTCTCTGCTTTGGTAACACCTGGCCTGTTGTTGATAAAATGCGGAACGGGCTTTAGCAACATCGTGCTCCTCTTCGAGTCTGTTTGTGTCATCCTGCCAATCTAGTTTGGCTTCTCTCTCTTCGTACATGAGCACTCTAGGTGAGTCATGAATAATATCGTAGGGCAATACTTCCTCTACGCCGTACACCATAAAGAAGGGTGTGTATCCGGTCGTTCGATTGGGCGTGGTCCAGAGTCCCTAAAGTACGAAATCGAGTTCCTCAACCCGGTGCTTATCTGATTCTCGTAAGGAGCGCACTAGTCTAGGCTTAATACCACTCATGATCAGACCATTGGCCCTTTCGACTTGTCGTTTGTTTGAGGGTGGTATACAGATGCGTAGTCGAGTTTAATGCCCAACTTAGTGCATCAAGTTTTCACCTCATCAACTGTGAAGTTGGAGCCATTATCAGTGATGATACTGTGCGGGACACCATAACGGTGGAAAATGCCGGATATAAAGTCAATCACTGGCCCGGCCTCAGCTGTTTTTACTGGTTTGGCCTCTATCCATTTAGTGAATTTATCTACCATTAACAACAAGTATTTCTTTTTGTGGTTTCCCCCTTTAAGGGGACCGGCCATGTCAAGCCCCCAGACCACAGAGGGTCAAGTAATGGGGATTATTCTTAATGCGGTGGGAGGCATGTGGCTTTGATTGGCAAAAAGCTGACAGCCCACGCAAGGTTGGATAAGGGCTTCAGTGTCTGCTTGAGCTGTGGGCCAGAAAAACCCTGTCCGGAACGCCTTGCTTATGAGGGCTCGAGCTGCGGTGTGATGACCACCGAGACCGGCATGTATTTCTGCCAAGAGTTGCCTTCGCTCCTCTTCAGAGATACACCTTTGAAGGACTCCAATAGTACTTCTTTTATACAGTTCACCCTCATGCACTTTAAAGGCTTTAGAGCGGCGAACTATGCACCAAGCTGCATTTTGATCGTCAGGAAGCTCCTGCCTATTAAGGTAGGCCAGGAATGGTTCGGTCCAGGGAGCGATGACCGCCATGATCTCATGAGCAGAGGGTTTTATCTCAAAATCTGGACCCCCCGACGGTGTCTGCATTGTGTTCGGCAGCTGGGGGTGTGATCAGGTCCGTATTGCCTTCTCCGCTCTCAACCTGCCACACTACGGATGGCTTAAAGAGCCTTCCCACAAAGGTGTTAGGTGGCACAGGGTCGCGTTTAGCGCCCATACGAGCGAGGATGTCGGCTGCCTGATTACTCCCTCGAGCAACATGATGAAACTCAAGTCCTTCGAACCGAGCTGATATTTTTAATATGGCGTTTCGATATGCCACCATTGTGGGGTCCTTTGCGTCGAACTCTCCATTGACCTAGGAAATTGCGAGGTTGGAATCACCGCGCACCTCCAGGCGTTGTATACCCATGGAGACAGCCATGCGAAGACCATGTAGCAGCGCCTCGTATTCGGCTGTATTGTTGGAGTTCGTATACATAATTTGTAGTACATAGGGGACTGTGTCCCCGATGAGAGATGTTAGGATGGCGCCACCCCGATCGCCCAGCATTTTAGAGCCGTCGAAGTACATAATCCAATTGGAGTATGAGCTATACTCTTTAGGGAGTTCGGCTTCCGTCCATTCACCAACGAAATCGGCCAACACCTGGGATTTAATAGCCTGGCGTGGCTTGTATACAATTTCAAACGGTAAAAGCTTGATGGCCCATTTGGCTATGCGACTAGTGGCATCCCTGTTATTGATAATGTCATTGAGTGGTACTTCAGATGCCACTATGATTGAACACTCTTGAAAGTAGTGTCGCAGTTTACGGGATGCCATGAAGACTGTGTAGGCTATCTTCTGATAGTGGGGGTATCAGGATTTGCAAGGTGTAAGGACCTCTCATACATAATAGACTGGTTTTTGGGTGGGGAATTTATGTCCCTCTTCCCCTTGTTCGATGACGAGCACAACACTAACTACCTGGTTAGTTGCCGAAATATATAATAACATGGGCTCTCCAACACCTGGTGCAGCTAGGATTGAGTTGCTTGCAAGAAGGGTTTTAATTTCTTCCAGTCCGGTCCATTTGAAGTTGTCTGTGCGCCGTAATAGCTTGTAGAGTGGTAGCACTTTTTCTCCCAATTTGGAGATAAAGCGGCTTAAGGCCGCGATGCACCCAGCTAGTTTCTGGCCTTGCTTTAGGTCTATTGGTATGGCCAATTGTGAGAATGCTCGGATCTTAGCTGGGTTTGCTTCAATTCCTCTATGGGAAACAATGAACCCGAGCAATTTTTCGGCCGGAACTCCGAAGACACATTTTTCGGATTAAGCCGTATGTTGTATGTTTGGAGGTTGTTGAAGGTGAGGCGAAGATCGTCCACCAGTGTCTCGACGTGTTTTGTATTGATGACCACGTCGTCCACGCATGCTTCGACCATTTTGCCGATTTGTTTTTACAAGCAAGTTTGAATCATACGCTGGTAGGTAGCCCCAGCGTTTTTGAGTCCAAAGGGCATAGTGTTGAAGCAAAAGGGACCATAAGGGGTGATGAACGCAGTTGCATCCTAGTCCAATTCCTTCATCTTAATCTAATGGTATCCGAAATAGGCGTCGAGGAAACACAAAGAATCATGCCCTGCTATTGCGTCAATAATTTGGTTGATGCGAGGCAATGGGAAGGGGTCTTTAGGGCAAGCCTTGTTGAGGTCCTTGAAATCGATGCACACGCACCAGGATTTGTCCTTCTTTGGTACCATAACCAAGTTGGCTAACCAATCTGGATGTTTAATTTCCCTAATAAACCTAGCCTCTAACAACTTGGCTAGCTCTTCTCCCATGGCTTGACGCTTGGGTTCAGAGAATCACCATAGTGTCTGCTTCACGGGTTTAAATCCCTTGATTACATTGAGACTGTGTTCGGCCAGTCTTCGTGGGATGTCAGGCATGTATGAAGGGTGCCATGCAAAGATATCCCAATTCTCTCACAGGAATGTGCCTAGGGCGGCGTCCACTGCCGGATCCAACTGTGCTCCGATAGATGCTGTTTTGTTAGGGTCCGTCGGGTGCACTTGGAATTTGACTATTTCCTCGGCTAGCTTGAAAGAGGTGGATTTGGATCTCTTATCGAGGATCACATCGTCCCTATCCACCATGGACCGTAGGGTGGTTAATTCCTCTACCGCTAGGGCTTCGGATAGCGCCTCGACGACCAAGGATGCAGTTTTGTTTTTGGCACGAAGGGCTTTGTCCCGGTCGCTCGAAATTGTGATAATTCCATGAGGTCTGGGCATTTTGATTTTCATATACCCGTAATGGGGTATAGCTTGAAAGCGTGAGAAAGCATCCCGGCCAAGGATGGCGTGATACCCACTATTGAAGGGGACCACATGAAAGAGCAACTCTTTGGATCTATAGTTTTTGGGATGCCGAATACCACATCCAGTTTAATTTTCCCCGAGCATCGTGCTTCTCGACTGGGGATAATACCTTGAAAGGTGGTATTGCTCTGCTCGATGTGTGATCTTTCCATCTGCATTTTATCGAGCGTGTCCTCATAGATGAGGTTAAGCCCACTGCCACTATCCATGAGCACTTTAGTAAGCCAAAAACCATCAACGATGGAGTTTAGTACTAAGGCAACAGGTGGTCGGACTGACCGAGCCTTTGGTTCGTCTTCGGTCGTAATGGTTATTGTCGTGTCATTCCATGGGCTGTTGCGGTAACTTGGTGGACTTTGTGGAGCGCTCGTTTGCGCCGATTGTTCGAAGAGAAGGTCTCGAAGACCGTGAGGACGTTAAAGTTGTCCCTCTCCGGAGAGTATTTCTCTGGAGTTGTGGTGAGGATGGCCTCTCTACTTTTTGCTACTTGTCGGAGTACCCAACATGCTTGGAGGCTATAGGTTGGGACTGTGAGCGGAGTGGCGTGAATCGGGCAGGGCTTGTCCAGAAGTTTGTCAAGAACGGACCTGTGTCCTGTGAAGGGTTTATTTTTCCTGCCCGTAGACTGGTGGTCGGGTTACCCGCCAGGATGTATCCGTTCAGCCCGGGCCGCACACTGCTTCAAGGCAGCAGGCTCCAGTTGAGTTTTCTGGGCCCTCCATGTGCTTTCCATCGCACAGTACTTTTGCACTACTTGTGATAATTTCCATGAAGCCCTGTATGTGGCAACGGTCGAGGGCATTAAATATTCCCTCATCGGTGCAGTTACGATGGAAAACCAAAACTATGTCATCGTTCAAGCAGTCGTCGATCCTGTTTTTAACAAGCAGGAATCTGGCCCAAAAGTGGTGGGCTGTATCCTAAGGCTGTTGCCGCACATACATCAGGTCATATATATCTGGAGGACCTGAGTTTCTTGGAGAATATAGATTCTGGTGGGTGGGTGGCTTAAATTTTAGATCCTGTCCCACATCTGTGTTCTGAGCTTGAAAGGTCTCCAAGGCGACCGGTTTGGGTCCGGGGAGGCACAAGGGCTCGTGCAATCCTATGCTTGAGCCAGAGTCAGGAGGGCGTGAGGTCCCATCCGAAGGGGGAGTATCTGGCTCAGGGGATTCGGAGACCCGAACATACTTGGTCTTCAATATAGGGAGGGAAGTGTCTTTGGCCGGTTCCTCAACGACTACTATGAGGTGGGTGATCGGCGGATGATTAATTTCCCTCTGGTCAGGCTTGAGCCTGATTCGATCATAGTCTATTGAGACCCCAGGGCGGTGATGCGGTCTAGCAGTTCATTTAAAGATAAAACATCCGTCGGGTCCAAATTTTCGGAGTACTTAGGGCTGATGCGAAGACGGTGTCCAGCGGCCGTGGGGGGAGTTGCGGGCTCGATGGCCGCGCAAGCCCCTATAGTGAAACTGCCGAACTAGAGGGTCTGCCCAGAAGCTAGGCACCCTCCAGAAGTGATATTGTTGTTGATGACTAGGTGAGCCATAGATTGCTTTTTGTAGACAACACGACATAGCTCTCAATGAAAGCACCAATGTCGGTGTCAAAACCGGCAGATCTCGGGTAGGGGGCCCAAGTTGTGCGTCTAAGGATCAATGGTAACAGGGGACTAGGGGACACTGTGTTTACCCAGGTTTGGGCCCTCTTAAGGGAGGAAAAACCCTATTCTTGCTTGATTATATTCGACGAGTATGGAGATTACAAGAGTTGATCTACTTCGAGATCGCAATGGCTAAACCCTAGATGTCTAGCCTATGAGTATTCCAATGACGGTAAAAAAGATAGCCTCTACGGTCTAACCCCTCCACTTTATATACACATCGGAGGGGCCTAGGGTTTTTACAAGGTCGGTTCATTGGGGAGGAAACTTTCGGACTCTAATCTTGTTGTCTACGTATGGAGAAGTCTCATCCGGACACGGAGGATAATTTTCAGCTTGATCTTGTACGGCCCATCCAACCCGGCCCATACTCCTAGGCCAGATAGCTGAGGACCCCTGAATCTAGGACTCCCTCAGAGGCACATGATGACTACTTCAAGCTCATGAGGGATTGCTGTGGACTCACCCTACTCCCTTAGACAATGCAATGCTCTGAACACGATAGTTTGAAGTTCAACCCTCTTCTCCCATGCAGAGTCACAGGCAGCACCTCGGATAAAAGCACATGCGAGAACTTTCTTTCTCTGCTAAGCAGACATGCACGCTTGCTCTGAGGATGCTTGCACTTGGTACTGTTGCCAATGCTATTGGTGAGATGGTTCAGATGGGGGAGAGCACATGCCTAACGACTACTGTCAGGTTTGCCCGCGTCGTGCTGCAGGTGTTTGAGCAGAATATATGAGAGAACCAAATGTGCAGGATACATAAAAGTTGTTGCCTATTGGAGAGGCCAGAGGGTTTCCAGGAATGCTCGAATCAATTGATTTCATGCATTGGCAATGGAAAAAGTACCCCAAAGGTTTGCGGGAAATGTATCAAGGTCACACCAAAGAGGCCACCATCATATTGGAAGTAGTGGCATCACATGATTTGTGGACTTGGCATGCTTTCTTTGGAATGTCAGGTTCTCACAACGACATCAACGTGCTTCAACGATCTCCCATGTCCAGGAGGCTTTGTAATGGCGAATCGACGTCGTGCAACTACGCTGTCAACTGTCGTAACTACAACATGGATACTATCTTGCCGATGGCATCTAACCTTAGTGGGCGGTGAAGGAAATATTCCCTAGAGGCAATAATAAAGTTGTTATTTTATATTTCCTTATATCATGATAAATGTTTATTATTCATGCTAGAATTGTATTAGCCGGAAACTTGATACATGTGTGAATACATAGACAAAACACCGTGTCCCTAGTAAGCCTCTACTTGACTAGCTCGTTAATCAAAGATGGTTAAGTTTCCTAACCATAGACTTGTGTTGTAATTTGATGAACGAGATCACATCACTAGGAGAATGATGTGATGGACAAGACCCATCTGTTAGCTTAGCATCTTGATCATTCAGTTTTATTGGTATTGCTTTCTTCATGTCAAATACATATTCCTTCGACTACGAGATTATGCAACTCCCGGATACTGGAGGAATACCTTGTGTGCTATCAAACGTCACAACATAACTGGGTGACTATAAAGATGCTCTACAGGTATCTCCGAAGGTGTTCGTTGGGTTGGCATAGATTGAGATTAGGATTTGTCACTCCGAGTATCAGACAGGTATCTCTGGGCCCTCTTGGTAATGCACATCATAATAAGCCTGGCAAGCAATGTGACTAATGAGTTAGTTGCGGGATGATGCATTACGGAACGAGTAAAGAGACTTGTCGGTAGTGAGATTGAACTAGGTATGAAGATACCGACGATCGAATCTCGGGCAAGTAACATACCAATGACAAAGGGAATAATGTATGTTGTCATTACGGCATGACCGATAAAGATCTTAGTAGAGTATGCGGGAACCAACATCAGCATCCAGGTTCCTCTATTGGTTATTGACCGGAGAGGTGTCTCGGTCATGTCTACATAGTTCTCGAACCCGTAGGGTCCGCATGCTTAACGTTCGATGACGATTTTGTATTATATGAGTTATGTGATTTGGTGACCGAATGTTGTTTGGAGTCCCGGGTGAGATCAAGGACATGATGAGGAGTCTTGAAATGGTCGAGAGGTAAAGATTCATATATAGGATGATAGTATTTGGACACCAGAAGTGTTCCGGGGGTACCGAGTACGTATCAGGTCACCGGAAGGGGTTCTGGACAACCCCCGACAAGCTATATGGGCCTAATGGGCCAAGAGAGGGACAGACCAGCCCCAAAAGGGGCAGGTGCGCCCCCTCTAGGCCGAATAGGAGGAGAAGGAAAGGAAGGGAAGGGAGAAGGAAAGGGGAGGATTCGGCCTCCCCCTTTCCTTCCCCTCCCCCTCTCTTTCCTTCCCCTTCGATGGATATGGAAGGGGGGAGGCCAACTTGGAGCAGGTGCCCAAGTTGGATTACTCCTACTTGGGCGCCCCTTGCAGCCCCTCTCCCTCTCCCACCTATATATATGTGGGGGGGGCACCGTTAGAACACACAAGATTGATTCCTAGTCGTGTGCGGCGCCCCCTCCACAGTTTACGCCTCCGGTCATATTGTCGTAGTGCTTAGGCGAAGCCCTGCGCGGATCACTTCACCATCACCGTCATGATGCCGTCATGCTAATGAAACTCCCCCTCAACACTTTGCTAGATCAAGAGTTCAAGGGACGTTATCGAGTTGAACGTGTGCAGAACTCAGATGTGCCATACATTCGGTGCTTGATCGGTCGGAACGAGAAGAAGTTCAACTACATCAACCGCATTGTCAAACACTTCCGCTTTTTGGTCTACGAGGGTACGTGGACACACTCTCCCCCTCTCATTGCTATGCGCCTCCTAGATAGATGTTGCTTGAGCGTAGGATTTTTTTTGAAATTGCATGCTATGTTCCCCAATAGTGGCATCCGAGCCAGGTCTATGCGTAGATGATATGCACGAGTATAACACAAAGAGTTGTGGGCGGTGATAGTCATACTGCTTACCACCAACGCCTTTTTTTGATTCGGCGATATTGTTGGATGAAGCGGCCCGGAACAAGCTTACAAGACCACATTCATGAGACCGCTTCCACCGATAGACATGCAACTAGTTTTGCATCAAAGTGGCTGGCGGGTGTCTGTTTCTCCAACTTTAGTTGAATCAAATTTGACTACGGCCGGACCTTGTTGAAGATTAAAACAACAAACTTGATGAAACACCGTTGTGGTTTTGATGCGTAGGTAAGAACGATTCTTACTAGAAGCTTGTAGCAGCCACGTAAAACTTGCAACAACAAAGTAGAGGACGTCTAACTTGTTTTTATAGGGCATGTTGTGATGTGATATGGTCAAGACATGATGTGATATACATTATTGTATGAGATGATCATGTTTTCTAAAAGTTATCGGCAATTGGCAGGAGCCTTATGGTTGTCGCTTTATTGTATGAAATGCAAACGCCATGTAATTGCTTTACTTTATCACTATGCATTAGTGATAGTTGTAGAAGCAATAGTTGGTGACGACCATGACGCAATGATGGAGATCAAGGTGTCGAGCCGGTGATAATGGAGATCATGACAATGCTTTGGAGATGGAGATCAAAAGCACAAGATGATGATGGCCTTATCATGTCACATATTTTGATTGCATGTGATGTTTATCTTTTATATGCATCTTATTTTGCTTAGTACGGCGGTAGCATTATAAGATGATCCCTCACTAAAATTTCAAGTATAAGTGTTCTCCCTGAGTATGCACCATTGCGAAAGTTCTTCATGCTGAGACACCACGTGATGATCGGGCATGATAGGCTATACGTTCACATACAACGGGTGCAAGACAGTTTGGCACATGCGGAATACTTGGGTTAAACTTGACGAGCCTAGCATGTACAGACATGGCCTTGGAACACTGGAGACGGCGTGAATCATATAGTAGATATGATCAACATAGATATGTTCACCATTGAAGACTGCTCCATCTCACGTGATGATCGGACATGGTTTAGTCGATTTGGATCACGTAATCATTTAGATGACTCAAGGGATGTCTATCTAAGCGGGAGTTCTTAAGTAATATGATTAATTGAACTTTAATTTATAATGAACTTAGTCCTGATAGTATTTGCAAATTATGTTGTAGATCAATAGCTCGCGTTGTAGCTCCCCTATGTTTTTGATATGTTCCTAGAGAAAACTAAGTTGAAAGTTGATAGTAGCAATGACACGGACTGGGTCCGTGATCTGAGGATTATCCTCATTGCTGCACAGAAGAATTATGTCCTTGATGCACCATTAGGTGACAGACCTATTGTAGGAGCAGATGCAGACGTTATAAACGTTTGACAAGCTTGGTATGATGACTACTTTATAGTTTAGTGCGCCATGCTTTACGGCTTAGAACCGGGACTTCAAAAAGGTTTTGAACACCATGGAACATATGAGATGTTCCAAGAGTTGAAATTGGTATTTCAGACTCATGCTCATGTTGAGAGGTAAGAGACCTCTGACAATTACTTTGCCTACAAGATGGAGGAGAATAGCTCAGGCAGTAAGCATGTACTCAGACTGTCTGGGTACTACAATCGCTTGAATCAATTGGGAGTTAATCTTCCAGATAAGATAGTGATTGACAGAGTTCTCTAGTCACTATCACCAAGCTACTAGAACTTCGTGATGAACTATAATATGCAAGGGATGACAAAAACGATTCTCGAGCTCTTCACAGTGCTGAAATCAGCGAAGGTAGAAATCAAGAAAGAGAATCAATTGTTGATGGTTGACAAGACCACTAGTTTCAAGTAAAATGGCAAGGGAAAGAAAGGGAACTTCAAGAATAATGGCAAGCAAGTTGCCACTCTCGGGAAAAAGCCCAAATCTAGACCTAAGCCTGAAAAAAAGTGCTCTGCAAAGGAAATGGTCACTAGAAGCGAAACTGCCCCAAATACTTGGCAGATAAGAAGGATGGCAAAGTGAACAAAGGTATATATGATATACATGTCATTGATGTGTAATTTACTAGTGTTCATAGCGACCCTTGGGTATTTGATACCGGTTCAGTTGCTGAGATTAGTAACTCAAAACAGGAGTTGCAGAATGAACAGAGACTAGTTAAGAGCAAAGTGACGATGTGTGTTGGAAGTGATTCCAAGGTTGATAAGATCACCATCGCACACTCCCTCTACCTTAGGGATTAGTGTTGGACCTAAATAAATGTTATTTGGTTTTTGCGTTGAGCATGAATATGATTGGATCATGTTTATTGTGATACAGTTATTCATTTAAGTCAGAGAATAATTGTTGTTATGTTTACATGAATAAAACCTTCCATGGTTATACACCCAATGTAAATGGTTTACTGAATCAAGATCGTAGTGATACACATATTCATAATATTGATGCCAAAAGATGCAAAGTTGATAATGATAGTGCAACATATTTGTGGCACTGCCGTTTAGGTCATATTGCTGTAAAGCGCATGAAGAAACTCTATGCGGATGGGCTTTTGGAACCAATTGATTATGAATCATTTGATACTGGCGAACCATGCCTCATGGGCAAGATGACTAAAACTCTGTTCTCCAAAACAATGGAGCGAGCTAATGACTTATTGGAAACAATACATACCGATGTATGCGGTCCGATGAGTGTTGAGGCTCGCGGCGGGTACCATTATTTTTGGACCTTCATAGATGATTTGAGCAGATATGGGTATATCTACTTGATGAAACACAAGTCTGAAACATTTGAAAAGTTCAAAGAATTTCAGAGTGAAGTGGAGAATCATCGTTACAAGAAAATAAAGTTTCTATGATATGATCACAGAGGCGAATATTTGAATTACGAGTTTGGCCTTCATTTAAAACAATGTGGAATAGTTTCACAACTCATGCCACCTGGAACACCACAGTGTAATTGTGTGTCCAAATGTCGTAACCATACTTTATTAGATATGGTGCGATCTATGATGTCTCTTACCGATTTACCACTATTGTTTTGGGGTTATGCATTAGAGACAGCTGCATTCACGTTAATAGGGCAGAGTCTAAATCCGTTGAGACGACACCGTATGAACTATGTTTTGGCAAGAAACCTAAGATGTCGTTTCTTAAAGTTTAGGGTTGTGATGCTTATGTGAAAAATCTTCAGTCTGATAAGCTCAAACCCAAATCGGAGAAGTGTGTCTTCATAGGATACCCAAAAGAAAATGTTGGGTACACCTTCTATCACAGATCTGAAGGCAAGATCTTTATTGCTTAGAATGGATCCCTTCTATAGAAGGAGTTTCTCTCGAAAGAAGTGAGTGGGAGGAAAGTAGAACTTGATGAGGTAATTGTACCTTCTCTCAAATTGGAAAGTAGCTCATCACAGAAAAACTGTTCCCGTGATGCCTACACAACCTAGAGAGGAAGCTAATGATAATGATCATGAAACTTCAGATCAAGTTACTACCAAACCTCGTAGGTCAACTAGGGCACGTTCCGCACCAGAGTGGTATGGTAATCCTGTTCTGGAAGTCATGTTACTAGACCATGACAAACAAACTATGAGGAAGCGATGATGAGCCAGATTCCGATAAATGGCTTGAGGCCAAGAAATTTGAGATAGGATCCATGTATGAGAAGAAAGTGTAGACTTTGGTGGACTTACACGATGATCGGCAAGACATTGAGAATAATGGATCTTCAATATGAAGACGAACGCTGATGGTAGTGTTACTATCTACAAAGCTCGACTTGCTGCAAAAGGTTTTTGACAAGCTCAAGGTATGGACTACGATGAAATTTACTCACTCGTAGTGATGCTTCAGTCTGTCCAAATCATGTTATCAATTGTCGCATTTTATGAAATCTAGCAAATGGATATCAAACCTGCATTCCTTAATGGATTTATTAATGAAGAGTTGTATATGATGCAACTAGGAGGTTTTGTCAATCCTAAAGGTGTAATGTGCAAGCTCCAGCAATCCATCTATGGACTGGTGCAAGCATCTCAGAGTTGGAATATATGCTTTGATGAATTGATCAAAGCATATAGTTTTATATAGACTTCCGGTGAAGCATGTATTTACAAGAAAGTGAGTGGGAGCACTACAACCTTTCTGATAATTATATGTAGATGACATATTGTTGATTGGAAATGATATAGAATTTTTGGATAGCATAAAAGGATACTTGAATAAGAGTTTTCCAATGAAAGACCTCGATGAAGCTACTTATATATTGGGCATCAAGATCTATAGGGATAGATTGAGACGCTTAAGAGGACTTTCACAAAGCACATACCTTGACAAAGTTTTGAAGAAGTTCAAAATAGATCAGTTAAAGAAAGCGTTCTTGCCTGTGTAACAAGGTGTGAAGTTGAGTTAGACTCAAAATCCGACCACGGCAGAATATAGAGAGAATGAAGGTCATTCCCTATGCCTCAGTCATAGGTCCTATAAGGTATGCCATGCTGTGTACCAAACCTATTGTGTGCCTTGCCATGGGTTTCGCAAGGAGGTACAAGAGTGATCCAGGAGTGTATCCCTGGATAGTGGTCAAAATTATCCTTAGAGGACTAAGGAAATATTTCTTGATTATGGAGGTGATAAAGAGTCCGTCGTAAAGAGTTACCTCGATGCAAGCTTTAACATAGATCTAGATGACTCTGAGTCTCAATCTGGATACATATTGGAAGTGGGAGCAATTAGCTAGAGTAGCTCCGTGCAGAGCGTTGTAGACATAGAAATTTGCAAAATACATACGGATCTGAATTTGGCAGACCCGTTGACTAAACTTCTCTCACAGGCAAAACATGATCAAACCTTAGTACTCTTGGGTGTTAATCACATGGCGATGTGAACTAGATTATTGACTCTAGTGCAAGTGGGAGACTGAAGGAAATATGCCCTAGAGGCAATAATAAAGTTGTTATTTTATATTTCCTTATATCATGATAAATGTTTATTATTCATCCTAGAATTGTATTAACCGAAAACTTGATACATGTGTGAATACATAGACAAAACACTGTGTCCCTAGTAAGCCTCTACTTGACTAGCTCGTTAATCAAAGATGGTTCAGTTACCTAACCATTGACATGTGTTGTCATTTGATGAACAGGATCACATCATTAGGAGAATGATGTGATGGCAAGACCCATCCGTTAGCTTAGCATGTTGATCGTTCAGTTTTATTGGTATTGCTTTCTTCATGTCAAATACATATTCCTTCGACTATGAGATTATGCAAGTCCCGGATAGCGGAGGAATACCTTGTGTCCTATCAAAGGTCACAACATAACTGGGTAATTACAAAGATGCTCTACATGTATCTCCAAAGGTGTTTGTTGGGTTGGCATACATCGAGATTAGGATTTGTCACTCTGAGTATCGGAGAGGTATCTCTGGGCCCTCTCGGTAATGCACATCATAATAAGCCTTGCAAGCAATGTGACTAATGAGTTAGCTGCAGGATGATGCATTACGGAACGAGTAAAGAGACTTGCCGGTCATGAGATTGAACTAGGTATGAAGATACTGACGATCGAATCTCGGGCATGTAACATACCGATGACAAAGGGAATAACATATGTTGTCATTACGGTACGATTGTCGGTGTCAAAACCGACAGATCTCGGGTAGGGGGTCCCGAACTATGCGCCTGAGGATCGAAGGTAACAGGAGGCAGGGGACATGATGTTTACCCAGGTTCGGGCCCTCTTAATGGAGGCAGTACCCTACTTCCTGCTTGATTGACTTTGATGTGTATAGGGGTTACAAGAGTTGATCTACCTCGAGATCGTAATGGCTAAACCCTAGATGTCTAGCCTGTATGATTATGATTGCCTCTAAGGACTAAACCCTACGGTTTATATAGGCACCGGAGGGGACTAGGGTTGTACAAAGTCAGTTTACAGAGGAAGAAAACTACACATCCGGGTGCCAGGCTTGCCATCCAAGCAAAGGAGAGTCCCATCCGGACACGGGAGAAGACCTTCTCTCTCGAATCTTCACGGCCCATCAGTCCGGCCCACGTCACATAGGCCGGCTCCCCGAGGACCCCACAGTCTAGGACTCCCTCAGTAGCCCCTGAACCGGGCTTCAATGATGATGTATTCAGCACGCAGATTGTCTCGGCATTGCAGGGCAGGTTCCTTCTCTGAATACTCCAATGCAGTCCTCCACACATAATAGCTGTACATGGCTCTGTTAAATAATTACAGCCTTAAGCTGTGAGGGTAAAAATACTCAGAACAAAGTAAGTCATGTCCATAGGCGATTTTTCTGGCGAGGCGTAAGGTCCTGGCCTTGTTAGTATTCTGAACCGTTTTACATCCCCCGCTTCGTGTTTCGAGGCACGGTCACAGGCACGTCTTGTCAAGGCAGGGATCGTGTCCCCTTATCACGGGATTCTCATCAATAGGGGTTTGGGTAATCTAATTGTGCCATTCACACGTCCCCTTGGGAATAGCAAGATTTAAGGCTTATGAGGGGACGCTTGATATCCACGGCCTTTATAAGGAGATAAGGATCCATCTTTTTACCCCACGCCTTCCTCCTCCTCAGCCTATCTGCCATTCGAGCTCCAGCGCCCAAGTTCCAATCTTGTCCACCGCCACCAAACACTCCTAGCCATGTCCGTATCTGGAGCGCAGGGCAAGTGGATGGCTTCCTCTATCATAGAGGAGAACATCAAGGAGCTCGGGGAAGCCGGGTACTTGGCCACGGACATAGTCCACCGGCTCCCTGCCAAGAAGCAAATCATTCCCACCCCAGAGCCTAATTAGAGGGTAGTGTTCATTCCCCATTTCCTCCGCGGACTAGTGTTTCCCCTCCATCCTTTCATCCATGGTCTCATGTTTTACTATGGGCTAGATTTCCACGATCTAGCCCCAAATTCCGTCCTCACCATATCGGCGTTTATCATCGTGTGCGAAGCATTCCTCCGCATCCCTCCCCACTTTAGCCTATGGCTCAAGGTCTTCAATGTGAAGCTGAAGGTAGTTGAAGGTTAACACGCGGAATGCGGCAGCGCCATGGTGAGCAAACTTCCCAATGTCACCTGGCCAAAGGGGACCTTTGTGGAGATTGTCAAGGGATGACAGCAGGGGTGGTTCTATATCACAGAACCCCGTGATACCACCTGGGCCGTCGCTCTCGAGTTCAAATCCGGGCCTCCAACGCGGCTTACCTCATGGATCAACAAGGGCCTGGATTGGGCGTCTCCGGACGAGGTGACGACACTGCAGAGTCGCATCAAGGGTATGACAAACAAGAACACCAGTCTTGCCAGCGTGATCCAGGTGATGCTCTTTTGCCGGATTCTCCCCTACGAACAATAGACTCAGTATATGTGGGAATTTGACCCAGCCGGCCCTCGAACCCTGCAGTGGTTCTTTGGCATGACACACGAAGACATATGGAAGCTGCTTTTCAAGGCTCAGAAGTCGTGGCCGGAAACAACCGAAGACCGCGGCCTCGACTGCGCTCATCTGGCCACTCCCGTAAGCTTATGATAACTTTAATTTGCAAATCTAAGGAGTATATTGAGTTTTCCATTACTCCCGCAGGGCTGGACAAAGAAGGCGGAGCGGATCCAGTGTCCGACTCCGCTGCCCGAAGACCCAGCCATCCCTTTGTTGATGAAGATGCTAGTTTCGACACCGTACTAGGCGCCGGATAAAAAGGCCAAGAAGAAGAGCAAGGAGACCAGAAGTGGCCTTCGCCGCAAAGGTGCCTCGGACGTTGTGTCCGTAGACACTAAAACTCTCTCCTCTCATGACGAGGATGAGGAGGAGGAAGAGAGCAATTCTCCCCTTAAGGGGGGAAGGAAGAAAAGGGTGGCTTCCGCGGATCTAGAGGCAGAGGCGTCCAAGAAGGGGAAACTCTCCCTTTCGGATGATTCCGAAACGGATGTCGATGCCACCCCCGAGTGGCACCCCAGGCAGAAGCCCCTGGCTGGATCGTAAGTATCCCAAGACACCGTTCATATATCCGATTTCATGCCTTGTGGTTCTAACATGTGGAATCGCGCATTACAGCCCGGCTCATGATCTCCCCCAACGATCACCGTCATCTGGGAACTCGCTGGGGCCGAACGTGATGGAGAGCGAGTCGGCTCCGTAGGTCTCCCCACCCACCGCTACGGACAACACAAAAGTGTTGTCTCGAAGAACCTCTCCAGGTCACGGGGAGGTGCGGGAGGCCATGAAGGTGGCGACGGAGGGTAATACCTCTGTTGCCGAAGAGAGGGGGAATCGACCCCCACGGAGACCGGCGATGGGGGCCATGCTCAATTTGGCCCCCAACCAAATATTATTCCAGAGGCCCAATCGGCTCCGGAATCAGGCCAGCAGCCTCCTTCAAGAAAACGGGGCGCGCCACCTCCACCGGCGTCTTCTATCAACCGAGAGGCGCCAGACACTCTGGTGGAAGTGCTTCCATTGTGGAGGAACACCGTACCATTATGGGTACGGTGGTTGAAAAGGTTCGGTCTGCTAAGAGCGGATTGAGCGAAGCCTATACTGGCCTTTTAACAGGCTTTGAGGTATGTGATGTAATATATTTTTGGCTGTTTGCAAAAGGAATGCCTGTGTATAGATAGTAGCCCCTGGGACTCTGTTCGACGTTCGCGCAGAAAGGCCGAACAGAGGATCGAATAATGCTTGACAGGAGCTAACATATATGTCCCTTTTGATGATCAGGCTTCAATGCGAGCGGCAACCTCACATGCCGCCGAAGTATCCGAACTAAAGCGGAAGTTGGAGGAAAATCAAGGTATGCAATACCAAAGCATATCTGAAATGATATGAGTTCCAATTTGTTATCTAAATGAGCTTTATGATTATGCTCAAAGTTGACACGCCTGAGGTTGAGGCCCTCAAGAGCGCGCTGGCGAGGCCAAGAAGGAGGCGAAGGAGGAATGAACCGCCCGCCGAAAACATGAAGCAAGGTTGGATGAAGTCCTACAAGAGCTCACGGAATCTATAAGCAAATGTGAGTCCTTGGAGCGCCAGGTGTCGGATCGGGACTTCGAACTTGCTACGACCCTCCAAAGTGCGAAGGAGGCCCGGATTGAGGCCCAAGGCACCTATCGGGAGATCCGAGAGGCCAAGCAAATCGCGGTGGGTAAGGCCTTTAATATGCAGAGCAAAATTGTAAGGAGAAAGTACACCTTACTGTCACGCATTTGGAGTTCTCCAGGAGCGTTTGCAGATCTACCCTGAAGTATTGCTGATGCTACATATTTCTTCCAAGCCGAAGAGGGGAGCTCAACAGAGAAGCTGTTCTCGTCGCAGTACCTTGCGCCAGAGCATCTTGTGCCCCTTAGTGATCAGCTGAAACAGCTGACCGAGCTACATAGGGTGGCTGAACTGGCCATGAAGGATGTTATAGTCCGTCTTTGGCCAGCCAAACCCATACCCAGTAGCTACTTTGGGCTTGTGAAGCGGCTAGTCGATGCCTGCCCACGGCTTGACGCTATAAAGCGGTCAGTCTGTATCGAAGGTGCCCAAATAGCCTTCGCCCGTGTCAAGGTGCAGTGGGTGAAGATGAATGCCACCAATCTGGCAACTGAGAGACCGCCCGCAGGCAAGGAGCACCATACGCCGGAGCGGTATTTCAACGACGTCCTTGAAGGATCCCGCATTGTAGAGGCCAGTGTTCGAAGGATATTATTTTTGAATGAATGTATCTGCCCGAACTTTTTACTTATGAAAACAAGTCGTTTGTATAATATTTTTCTTGTTTCATCTGAAATTATTTTCCCTCTGTTGCGGCCGTTTATTGAATCTGAGAGTTGGCCAGTCGTCGGCTTCAGCCCCTCGCGTAGGTAGTACGGGGGTGTTCGGAATAGCAAAAAACACACTTAACCCAACGACTTGGTCCTTGAAGGAGGTGTCAGTGCGGCGAACCAGGCAATCAGACTATGCGGCTTTATTACCCTCACTTAGCCATAGGAGTTTGACAATAAGATTGTAGGCGCAGCCCCTGGTATTGTTCGGTTATCCGAACTTGGTTGATGTAGACACCTGACCAGGTAAAAACCAGTCCTTCATATGACACGGAAAGAATCGCAAGAGATTTATATTGAGTTACCGAATAGCTGACCAGCTCCCGCCGAATCATGACAGTCAGTTTTTGGCTTTCTCTACTGAGGTGTTTATCCGGCTAACCAGAAACACAATCGCAGTAGCTCTCCCTGTCGGATTTAGGGATCTGACAACCCTTGAGAGGTTCGAACTCTGGGGTGCGTGCGGAGATCTCAACCTGCCCAGCCTGCCTACTCGCGATTCTCCTAAGCATAGCGCGTCGAGCTCATGGAGACACAAAGACAGAGATTTATATTGGTTCAGGCCACCATTGTGGTGTAATACCCTAATCCAGTGTGGTGTGGTGGATTGCCTCGAGGGGCTATTGATGAACTAGTACAGTGGATGAACAAGCCTCAGGAGGTGATGTGTTCTTGAGCTGGTGTGGTGCTCTACTTATTATAATTTCGGTCTCCTTCTATGGTGGTGGATAGTCCTATTTATAGTGGCTTGGTCCTCTTCCCAAATATGAGCGGGAAGGGATTCCACAACGGCGGGATTTGAAAGGGGACAAGTAGTACAGTCTATCCTGACAAAAGTAGTATTCGCCTGCGAAAAGCCTCTAATCATGACGCTGCGGTGGGCTCGTCGATGACCTCCGTCCTGCCGTCCTGGCGGTCTTGGTCTCCTTGCACCAGAATGGAAACCTTTGGCTGATTCCTCGAGACTCCACGCCTGTGGCTTGCCTCCTTTGCACTGAAGAGGAAACCTGCACTCTGCCCCCGCCTGGCCTTGGTCGTCATGGCTCACGTCAGCTGAGCTTCATGAGGTAGCTTGCGTGGAACTCTCTGCCCCTCAGGAGCCCTCCTGAGGAGGCCAACTCCTTCGGGGGTCTTGGCATTGCCCGCCTCGCGAGGCTTGGCCCCTCGCGAGGGTCTTGCGGTGTTGGTGTTGAAGCTGGGCCATACCAGGCCGTCGATGAAGCCACGTGGTGGGCCGCAGGCAGGCAGGGCTGGATACCCCCTAATCCAGGACGCCGACAGTAGCCCTCGGGCCCAAGGCGTGCTCGGACTTGGCTTCCAGGTGAAGCCAAAGGGCAAGTGCGGAGCACTGCGGGCCCTAACCGCCTGTGGCCTTGATGACGCGTGGTGATTGATTGGATGTGGGTGACTCCGCTTCCCCATGTTGCCTCGGCAACTGCTTCCGTTTGACAAAAGGGGTACCGCTTGCTGCCAGGCTTTCATTGCTTCTTATTCATCTTGCTCCAGATCCCTTTCTCCACGCAGCGGAAGAACTCACTAGATGTGCCGATTTCCCCCCAAATCTTCTGCTCAATGGCCACCGAGAAGATCAGGCTCTCCTGCCCTGCCGACGACCGCTTAGTACGAGCTGGGGCTCTTTGGCGCCTCTGCGTGACCGGGGAGAAGCTCCAGACTATGCTCCTCCTGACGGTGAGTGATGACAATGAGTGGAAGAAGACCGCGCTCCGGGTTGCCTCCGCTGCACCGGAGCCCACGAGCAGCAACTTCTTCCCCTTCTTCATGCACATCGTCTACTCGGGGCCGGTACCTCCATTCTCCCACTTCTTCTTCGCCACCCTTCACCACTATGGTGTTCATGCACTCCACATCCATGCCAACTCCATCCTCCTTCTGTCCCTTTTTGCATTCCATTGCGAGGCATTTGTGGGGGTGATTCCCTCCGTTGCCCTGTTCCGCCATTTCTTCTACCTCCGCAAGACCGGCGACAATCCGGTTGGGTGCATCGGTTTTATCGCGGTGCGGGGTGGTAACACAATCTCCCACGCCGGGAAGAAGGTGGAGGATGCCGTGAAGAGGTGGGTTTTGATGGATGCCAAGAGCTCCCAGATCTCGCTGAAGCTGCCAACCGCATTCCCCGTCGCCGAGTAGTGGTGGCGTTCTGAGAAGATCACCGACCCTTCCCTAACGCCGTTCGTGAAGAAGATCGATAAGGAGCTGAAGAGCGCGAAACTGACGGGGGCCATGCTCATCAGGGAGTTCCTTAAGCAGCACATCACGCTGCTTCAAGACCGCCCCCGCCCCTTGTGGAAGCTTGGGTGGTGATGACGACAAAATCCGCTTGCGCCAAGATCCCCTCCCCGAGGAGGAGCTAAACAAGGTGTTGCTCTACTTGACGGGGAAGGACCCGAGCGATCCTCCAGAAGACTGGCTTCCGCTGTACTGCCGTGATGACGTCGAGGAGGTTGTTGCGGCCATGCCCGTCTTCGATGAGCTTGGGTTCGTGTGGCTGGGGCCTTCCCTGCCGCCTACTACTTTGGTGCACCTGTCCTCCGACGGCCAATCCTCCGAGGCCACCGAGGACAAGGTTGTGGAAGAATCTCCTGCCCCTGAGCGAAGGGAGATCCTGCGCAACCTTCCTGACGATGATGATGATGACGAGCCCCTAGTGGTGGAGGTGTCGCGCCCTTTTGGAGTCACCACGAGGTCCGGGGTGGCCTCTTCAAAGCAGCCCAAGCGGGCGGCCACGAAGATGAGTAGGACCATGCTGATCCTTCCGGGAAGCAGCCCACCTTCGCCGATGCCGTCCCGGGCGGCGCCAACCGCAAGCTCTCCTGCTCCGTAAAGTTCAGCACCAGCTGCTCCACCCCAGCGCCCGCTGCTAAGCATGAAGAGGAGCTATGCCTTCGTCGACCAGTAAGTCTCTCCCTTAACCTTGCTTGTTGGTTCTTGAAGTGGTACTGAGCGTCTTCTCCTATCGTTAGGCAGCAGCCGTCGAAGAAGCAGAAGGGGGGCTCCGAGGTTGCCGTGGCCACAGGCGCTGAAGAGGCCACCGCGACCCTCGTGAAGAAGAGTGTCGCAGCCCCCGCAGCCCCAGAGGTGACGCCATCTCCGAAGGACATGGATTCCCGTCCTCAGGAGGTGTCGGTGCCTTCGGTAGGCACTACAAAAAAAGACACATCCGTGACATTTTGGGCTGAACGAAAAAAAATTCTGTCATACATATGACACTTCTATGACGATAATTGTGACAAAACCCGGTGTCATCATAGATGTGGTGGGCTCCTACTTCTATGACAAAAAATCATGATGTAAAATGGGCTTTTTGTCCCGGGCGGCCGAGACGCAATCGCATGACATTCTTTGGGCCGTCCATGATGGAAAAACCGTGGTAGAAGCGAGGGCGAGGAAAATTTCGGGAGTTCCTGCTACGGTGGGAGGTCGGGAGCGAGATGCGCTTCTTTCTCGTGACACGTCGCTGCGTGTGTGTAGGCGTTAGCTCTAATCAACCCGAGCGAGGCGCTGGGCTCTAATCAACCCGAAGCGACATACTCGCAGCTACGCGTTCTATCAACTCGAGCAAACGATCGATGGTTGTTAATCAACCCGATCGAGCGATTCTTCTCTCGCTAATCAAGCCGATCGATTGATGAACAATGAGCGTTACGGGGTGGGGGGTGGGGGTGGATGAATAGTGAGCGGTGGCGTTGCCTCCGGATGAACAGACCCGTGGTGTGGAGGGTTGGATGAACAATAGACGGTGGAGGGGTGCCCGTGGAGGGGTGGTTGAATGTAACCCGTGGTGTGGAGGGCTGGATGAACAGAGACGGTGGAGGGTGCCCGTGGAGGGTGGTTGAACAAGAGCTCGTGGAGTAAGCGCGTGGAGGCTGGATGAACAGGAGCCCGTGGAGGCTGGAGGAGGTCGACGGTGGAGATGAATAGTATCCCGTGGAGTCCCGTTTTGCGGTAAGCCACACCCCTCCCGATGAACAGGATCCCCATTTCGACCTAGTGCTCCAACACAAGTCCGTTTCGTCCGTTTTGTGATACGCCACACCCCTCCCGATCAACAGGACCCCCGTTTCGACCGTAGGAGGTCCATTTCCTTCGTTTTGCGGTATGCCGCACCCCTCCCGATCACCAGGACCCCCGTGTCGACCGTAGGAGGTCTGTTTCGTCCATTTTGCGGTACGCCACACCCCTCCCGATCAACAAGACCCCCATTTTGGCCGTAGGAGGTCCGTTTCCTCCGTTTTGCGGTATGCCACACCGCTCCCGATGAACAGGATCCCGTTTCGAACGTGGACGGTCGAACACAAGGCCGTTTCCTCCGTTCTGCGGTACGCTAGGCCTCGTTTCCATCGCCTGTTCCGTCCAAGCCCTCCCGATGAACACGACGAGCCCTGGCCGTACATATGTACGAGTAGGCGTTCGAGACCCTGCCCGTATGTACACATACGTGGCCGTATTTTCTTTCTTGCACCCTGGCCACTGTACGTACGTGTACATGCTATGTGCGCGCCTCTACTATGACACGTGCGTGCCTCTACATCCACCAGTATATATGTACGTACATGTTCGCGACCAAAATGACAACGCTATGTACGCTTCGACCAGGTGGGTCCCGACTGTCAGGCACTTCCTTGCTTGCGAAGATGTAGTTGGTGGGTCCCAGCAGTCAGGGGGCGAATCATTTTTTTTGCTCGGACGCACTTCCTTGCGTGCGAAGATGTAGCTGGTGGGTCCCAGCAATCAGGGGAAACATTTTTTTCGCGAAATACGGTGGCCCGTCTGGTGGGTCCCTGCTATCAGGTGGAGGAATAATTATTTTGTGCGTAATAAGGAGGCACTTCCTGCAGCCGTCAGGACCCAAATGTCGCCCTCTCCACGTCGGTCCACATCCAATGGAAGTCGCTCGACCATGTCGACCACGCCGCACCGAGAGCACCAGGCGGTGGACGACGGCGAGGCCTAGGAAGGGACGACGCGAGCCGGGAAGACGCGCAAGGATGCCCACGCGTAGAGGAGTACGAGGGTTCACTGGTTCGCTGCGGTGGGAGGCTGTCGCCGCCGTAGAATAACAGGGGGTGTGGGTGAGTAGTGGGATGGCCTGGCCAGCGGTGGGAGTAGTAGGGGCGGTGAGGCCTCCGCCACATCGCAGCCAACCACGGGAGGCAGGAGCACGAGGCACGACCGGCGCTGGTTTGGGCGGCTGGAGCAAGAAGACCAGAGGTTGAAGAAGCACTACGACCGTTGGATGGACATCGTACGGTCACTAGAGCTAGAATCGTGCATATTGACTACGTTGACAAAGCCCTCCATCCCCATCAATTTAGTAGGCCCACAAGTCAGCCTGCCACTATACTGGGTCCCAGCTAACATGGGGAGTATTCATTTTTTGTGTGCGTAATAAGGAGGCACTTCCTTGTGTGCGAAGATATAGCTGGTGGGTCCGAGCTATCAGCGGCGATAACATTTTTTAGCAAAATACAGAGGCCCTTTCGGTGGGTCCCCGATGTCAGGTGGAGAAATCATTATTTTGCGCGTAATAAGGAGGCATTTCCTTGCGTGCGGCCGTGGACCCAGCTGTCAGCCTCTCCACGTATAGTCTACTTCAGATGCATGTCGGTCGATGACCACGTTGACCAGGCCGTGCCGAGAGCACCAGGGCAGTGGACGATGGTGAGGCCTAGGAAGGGAATGACACGGAGGCAGGGAAGACTCGACAGTTTTTTCCCACGCGGAGGGGAGTATGACTGTACGAGGGTTTACTGGTTCGTCTGCCCTCGCCGGAAAATAACAGTAGGTGTGGGTGAGTAGAGGGATGGCTAGGCTAGCGATGGGAGTGCACGGGGCGGTGAGGCTCACAAGGCAAGACAAATGCCATGGGAGGAGGAGGGAGCAGGCAGTCCCGCCGGTGCTTGTTTGAGTGGCTGGAGCAGGAAGAGCAGAGATTGAAGAAGCATGACGGCCGGTGGATGGACATCGTATGGTCACTGGAGCTAGAATTGTTCATATTGACTAAGTTGACAAAGCCCTCCGTCCCCGTCAACTTAGTAGGCCCACAAGTCAGCCTCCTACCGTGGTGGGTTCCAGCTAGCAGGGGGAGTATTCATTTTTCTGTGCGTAATAAGGAGGCACTTCCGGTGGGTCTGAGCTGACAGCGGGGGAACGTTTTTTCGCGAAATACGGTGGTCCGTCCGGTGGGTCCCAGTAGTCAGGGGCAAACGTTTTTTCGCAAAATACGGTGGCCCGTCCGGTGAGTCCCAGCAGTCGGGGGGGGGGGGGACATTTTTTTCACGAAATACTGGTGGCCCGTCCGGTGGGTCCCTGCTGTCAGGTGGAGGAATAATTTTTTTGTGCGTAATAAGGAGGCACTTCCTTGCGGCTGCCGTAGACCTAGCTGTCAGCCTCTCCATGTACAGTACTCTTCCGATGGAAGTCGGTTGTTGACCACATTAACCACGCCGCGCCGAGAGCACCACGGCGGTGGACGATGGTGAGGCCTAGGAAGGGGACGACGCGGAGCCGGGGAAGACGCGATAGTGGATGCCCACGCGGAGAGGAGTATGAGGGTTCACTGGT
The DNA here is from genome assembly GCA_021437245.1 of Aegilops speltoides. NCBI lineage: Eukaryota > Viridiplantae > Streptophyta > Magnoliopsida > Poales > Poaceae > Aegilops > Aegilops speltoides. The sequence continues at coordinate 169,181,864 of CM038143.1, read as the reverse complement.
TCGGCTGCTGTGTGAGGCTGCCGTCGCCGCAGAATAACAGGGGGAGTGGGTGAGTGGAGGGATGGCCTAGCCAGCGGTGGGAGTAGTATGGGGACGGCGAGGCCTCCGCGGCAACACAGCCGGCCACGGGAGGCAGGAGCATGCGGCACGACAGGTGCTGCTTTGGGCGGCTGGGGCAAGAAGACCAGAGGTTGAAGAAGCACTACAGCCGTTGGATGGACATCGTTGACCACGCCGCACCGAGAGCACCAGGGCGGTGGACGACGGCGAGGCCTACAAAGGGAACGACACGGAGCCGGGGAAGACACGGCAGTGACTGCCCACGCGATGGAGAGTACGAGGGTTGACTGGTTCGACTGCCGTCGCCGGAAAATAACAGGAGGTGTGGGTGAGTAGAGGGATAGACAGACCAGGGATGCGAGTATGATGGGGCTGTGAGGCCTGCCCGACAGCACTGCCGACCACGGGAGGCGGGAGCAGGTGGTTCCGACGGCGCTGGTTTGGGCGGCTGGGGCAGGAAGATCAGAGACTGAAGAAGCACGATTGTCGTTAGATTGACATCTAACGGTCTGACACTGGTAGAGTCGATTGTTGACTAAGTTTCTTTTTTGAGAAACCTTGTGTACACTTGAACTTAGTAGGCCCACAAGTCATTACAACCCATTTTCTGCCCAGGACCACTGTCAAAAAGTTCAACCTTATTTTGCATATTTCGGTGGAGTCCGAACTGTTGTAATCCCAAAATGATAAACATTTTTTAATAACTTATTGATTTGCCAAAAAAATCGTTTTGCTTTTGTAAGCAAATAAGACGTGGGACAATTGAGTTGGTTTAAGGGAAAACCAGTGGTAAAAAAATCAGCGCTGGGTGGGAAAAAACAACAAAAATAAGGATGTAAATATGGGAATTTTATGTGTTTTCAATATAATGATACGTGTATATGAACTAGGAAAACTTAGGTAGATATTAGAAAACGGATGTAGGACATGCGTTTCAAGAGGAAAATAGAACTAGGCCATGTGTTTGACTCAGTAAAAAAATTGCATGCGGATGTTGTAAGACAAAATATAACTAACGCTGGCGGGCCAGAGGCCAGTAGATACCTGCTGGATCTTTGTGCCCATTGTCGCCATGGGCTGGGCTGTTAAAAACAAAACCAAACTCAAGCAGTCTACAGACCAGCTTGAAACTATCTCGACCTGAAAAAACAATATATGTGCTCAATAAACGAGAGAATTCTGCAAGTACAGCATCGATAATCGGGATGCAAAGACGGATATTGTTTTTTATCGTGATAATAAGTGCATGCACTTGTTTCAAAAAATTGGAGAACTTGAATTACATGCGGCGGGTGCTTATGCTACCCATCAAATAAAAATCAGGTGCCTGAAAATTCGTTTCGAAACAAATGATTCAGCTTTTATATCCATGTCGACCCTCGGCGTGATGGTTGGAAGCAAATGCAAGTTCATACCAAAAGGTCGTTAACAACAATACCAACTTGTGGACGACAAGGTAGTACAACTAGCAATACCAAACTAACTTATAATCTTTTTACTCCTGGCCCTAGTGTTCGTCTGGTAGAAAATCTTACAGAGGACCAGCTCCGCCCCTTCTCTTGCTCCGTGTCCCCGAGGTGGTACTGGTGCATCACCCGCTTGGTCCTCTGCTGGTCGGTTCTTGTTGGTGTGCAGCAATGTAACCTTTTTGTGCCCATCTGCCGCCGTTGACCATCACCGCAAGGTATTGCCGGTCTTGTGCCACATCGCGCATGCCGCACTCGATCAGATCTTGCGACGCGTCCACGTGCCCCTTTTGAACGCCTTGGAATTGTGCTGGAAGAAATGCTTCCTTAGGCCACTCAGTGTGATACCTGTAGTATTGTGGAATACAGGTTTTAGTGTACCTAGTCGGCATTTTCATAACATCTTTGGCATGTTGCGCTACTTGTTTCACTTTTTATTAATCTGTCAAATTGTAATTGCTTCACTAGGTCTCAAGCTTCTAAAAGAAAAATAGAGCTATAAACAAAGGAATATGTTTGTGCAAGTAGACGGCCGATCGGTGTCTTACCTGGAAGTTTTTTAGGTTGGGTGTAGCATATGCCGTGCTTGCTGTCGATGGTTGGTATGAACAAATCGATGAGAGACTGAAATCTCGCGCTGTCAGCACTCACTTTGGCCTCGAGGTGCTCGATCAGCTCCTGATCCGTGGGATCAAACTTGACGCCAGCCGGCAGCACCGGCCAATCCTTCTTTGACTTGCATAGGTAATTCTAGTTATATGGTACTCAATGTATGATCAGTCGACTGTTTTAAGTGAATGATGAAAGATTTCGACAGATAAGTGGTACTCCAAATCTGAAGTCCGTAATACCCGAACACGCCGGATTCTTGTGTCACCTCACGCAAACAGCGTTGTCACATCAATTCAATGTGTGGACATGATGAATAATTTGACCGACGATACTAGTATCAAGCATCGTACTACTTACTAGTCGATTTAGTGTCACAATTTATACATAGGTCTAACTAACAAGTATGCACTTGAAGCCTAACGATATATATATATATATATATATATATATATATGTATATATATATATATATATTCTGCACAAAGATCTCCATCATCATTATCGACATCCCACGCAGTGAGTTAGGATGCACTTGATCCCGTGAAGGTATCTATCCTTCAAACCAGAGGAGTGCTTCAAACTAACAATATTACATAATATCCAACAAAAGAGGGTCGTGCTACAACAGAATGCATGACTCGGCCTAGATATCAAGACGAATCAAGTTGTGCATATTTGCTGTTGGCATGAACCACATCGCCGCATGTCGGGTTTGCAAAAGCCATCCATCGCATGGAAGCTTGATGCCTTTCACACATCAAGATTACCGCAACAAGTCGCATGTGATTTAATCTCTGGATATGGTGATTCATGAAACCCATGGTATGATGTGTAAACACAGCCCCTCCTCGCGAATGGAAGTTGCATAGCACGGTAATCATCTCCGGTGATATGATCGATGATTGGTTGGATGATCGGATAATTTAGCCCGAGGAACAAGGAGTTATTGCCGAGGCTGTAAACCCGCCTCCAGTTGAATACGCCTGGCCCAACGAAGCTGGGATCTTTCTCGAACACGAAGCAACCATAGCCATCGATGTCACAAACGCCCCACGCATTGTACTACATGTGGTTTGATGTAATGGTTTGGTCAATTTGGTAAGTGCGAATGAGCATCAAATGACCGCCGTCAGCTGAACGAGCGATAAACCACCACCCATCGGCTGGTATGATTCCGTGTCCCGAATCATGAAGGCCAACGCATTCGCTTTTGCAAATAATTCAAATTGGAGACCAAAAGGACAAAAATAAACAATCATGTTCAGAGTATGTGTGGAATTAAGATTATTATAATAGTGGCACATATCATAGACAGAGAATTGCAATGCCGTGGTCATAATCATACCCCAAGTTTAAAAAATAAGCCAATGGCTTTCATATTGTAGCAATATGTCATGGTTCAAACATCATGTAACAATGAGAGGAAAACAGCTATGACAGTGCCTACTCATATTCTACCATAGCACTTACTACTACTGTTCTCATATCAACTCTAAGCAATAACATGCGTTGTTATAAAAATCTTGTAAACGAGAGTAACATATAGCAATCATGATGTTATGCTCATAATATGTATTCTAACAATCGTTAGATGCCAATTGTTCTCATATCAACTCTAACAATAACATGTGTGGTCATAAAAATCTAGGAAAGAGAGGAACATATAGCAATGATGTGGTTATAGACATGCTATGCATTCTAAATTTGTAACAAATGAACAGCAATCATTTCATAAGGTAAAGATGAGATGAGATAGAACAATTACACGATGATAGATTCCACCAAATAGGTAGCCAATCTGTGCGTCGACCGTGTAAATGATGCCATCGTGCACTATAGCATCGTATGTAAATGTTGCCTCAACAGGATTGATGATGAGCCATAACCATGTATGGCGATCGGATTCCGAATAAGACTAATCACATGTTGAACAAGGCAATGAGCTTGTAATCCATGTAGTCTTCTGATGGTGTGGGCACTTCGCAGATTACAACTTTCTGCAAACAGAGGTCGAGCCAAAAGCTTGACGCGTCTCGTGCGTAGTAGGCAGGAGTGTCCGGCGGGCCGCGAGGCTCGATGGCGGCGGTATCCAAAAATGGAAGGGTGATCTCTCGCTGGGTGCAGATATCCACGAGACGCCACGGACTACCGGAGTGGTGGATGAGGACGTTACAGTTGGCCTTCATGCCTGCCAAGTAGTGGCTGCGCATGAAGGACAGGTGGACGGGTAGTGGTAGCATGTCGAGGGGCACCAGGAAACCTCCGTAGGATCGTCAAGTCGGTGTCTGGGCCACCTGCGAGGATCGGGCATCAGCAAGCAGGGTGTCTTGAAAAGAGCCGGCCGGTTGCAGATGAGTAGACGATACAAAGACACCGAGCATGCGGCCAGACGGACGGTGCTGAGTAGGTCCATACGACTACAGATCTGCTCCAAGAGAACATCGGGGAGGGAATTCCAATCGCGGCTCTGCGTGTCGTCACCGGTTCGCCATTGGGGTTTTCGGTGCCTGTGAGCCAGCGGGGAAGTGGATTCGGGTGGGCGAGCGAAGAAGCTTCTCCTCGTGTGGCCGAGCAGTGAGCGGGGGGATATGGTACGCGCGAGCTACCAAGGAAGATGGCGCGGGCGGGCGAGCAGTGAGCGGGGGTAAATGGTGTGCGGCCGAAGATGGGGAAGAGAGGAGGAAGAAGAGTGGAAGACTGGGAAGAAAGTGCATTAAATCTCAATTCTACTAGTACTACTGCCAAGATATACCGTCCTTCGGAGTGTAAATAGTTACACCGATGACATGTGGGTCTACCACAAGAGGGCCCATATGTCAGTTAATGGAGGACAGAGGTGCGTTGGCATATTTGCGGAAGCGTGCTCCACTGGCAAACATGATGGCAGTACTGGGTAAGGCTGATTTAGTAACACCAACACGCTGGATCAGCTTATTAATTACATGTCCCATCTGCTGCAGCGTGTATTGTCACTTCACTGCGAAGACTAGTTGAATAGTTCTCTCTGACCGAGATGGGGAATAATGGATCGTGAGGACTTCCTTTCTATAGTATCCCTATGCCTCTACGCTCACTTCACTCATTTTGCTCCGTACCTAGTCACTTGTTGAAATCTGTAGAAAGACAAATACTCCGTATTTGGGAACAGAGGGAGGCTTTTACTCCGTACTATTTGGGAACAGAGGGAGTATCACCATACGGAGGGAACATAGGAGGCTTGAAATATGAACATGTCAATGGGAGGGAGTAAGCCCCATGCATGCATGCATGCTTGCAACATGCAACACTCGCACGTACACATGGACGCACGCACCACTCACGCACCCATGCGGCACACAGCACACGACGCAACACACATGCTCATGCTCAAGTGCTCAACCTACTCCCTACGTCCGTGAAAGACTATACATTTAGAGATTTACACATTGACCAGGGCATAATTAACGCCCAAAAGTAGCAGACTTATGTGTGCATGCGACCATTGAGATAAGAAGATTAAATGAAGGCTGTTGCATGCTGTAATTAAGGATAGACATGTAGCCTATACCTACAGCACAAGTTGGTGCATTAGTCAATCAATATCAATTTAGATTAAAGGCTAAATGCATTGGAAGTGTAGATGTACATCATGTACTACACTCTTTGTTTTATAGCCGATGTACACTCTTTGTTGGAAGACCGAGGGAGGACACGTGCATGCACTCACATACACAGGCAGAGCGGTTCGTGCGCAAGGGTTGGACTCGTGACGCGCCTGCGTAAAGTTTTGTTAACTGATTTCTTTGCTCGCAAACCGATGTGTGGGACCCGAAACCAGTGACAATTTAACCACTCAACAAAGTGCCACGTCGACTATGTGGCCGGTCAGTAGGGTGCAATACGGTGCTCTACGATGAGCTAGTGATTGTATAATCGCCGCAAAACTATATATAGTGACCGTAAAGAGCGTATTGTTACATACATTGACCGCCAGTGTATTTTTCTCGTTTCAAATTAAGCCATATTAATCGAAAAGGACGCAGTATGGACTACTACTAGTACTAGTACTGCTTTGATGTGTCCCGTCAACTCGCTGAATGAGGAGAAGCTTGCTTACTACGCCTCTCCCTCGCCCACGCGCGCGGTGGTTCGCAGGACGAGGAGAGGGTTTTGAATACAGTGCCCTCTCCCTCTCCCTCGCCTCGCCTCTCGCCCTGGACGGGCGTGCAGCTTCAATCGGTGTCAGATTGCCAGAAGCATATTATACTATAGTATCATCATTGTTGGACCTTCCGAAGAGGCGAAGAGTCAAGTGCAAGGTTCACACGAGTACGAACTATTGAACCTCCTGAAGAGGCAAAGAGCCAAGCGCAAGGTTTTATAGGAGTTGTCGTCCTAGTAGGAGTGTACTACAACTATAGCGAATGATGCTACTGTATGATGCCGCCACGTCACGTATATCCAAAGTTGTGCCACCTTTTTTTTCAAAGAGCATGTTGGATCCCGTGCAACAACCACACAAGTTGCACGTACACATAACACATTTACTAGTAATAAATTCTAGAGGACAAATGCCAGTATGCCACACAAGTTCATCTCCAATTCATGTGATAAATTTGTGCACGACTAGTCTACATATATTCACAGCGCTACCGTTCACAATTACCGTACTCCACTTACACGTTATAGATGGGCTACATGTCCTCCTCCAGGTTCCGGTCCCAGGTGTTCTTCATGGATGGCAAGATCCATAGCAGTGGGTAACAGGAATCATTGTCGCAGCTTTCTAGTCCCGTTCCACATGATGGAGACTCATCCAAGCTGAAGCGGCATAAATCGGGATAGCGTGTCCCAAAGATGTCGCTCATCCAGCGTGCGCGCTCAAGACACAACCATGCTTCATGAACGGCAGGCCTTCCGTGTCGTGGCATGAAGGTGGCATCCGCTTCACAATGGGGTAGCTGTCCCGATGAAAAGCGAGTTCTTCCAAGAGTGTTCCTCGGCACCCACGTAGCATCACGGGGTCGAACTCGCGCCGCTCATCCGTACACGCGCATCACAGATCCGGACACATGGTGACGCATATAGTCAAGGTCCATGCATAATAATGTTGTGCTCAAATATGGCGGTCAGTAATACTGTGCAGCAAATAGTACTACTCCGGTATAGAGGAAGTAAAATAACCGGCTTATTATATATAGCCATTCTTGGCTACATGGATGAGATAGTAAGACATGGAAAAACAAAAATGGTGGCAGCTAGTGGGTTCAAGTCTTCAAGGGCCTAGGTAGCTATACGCGTCCTCCAAGGTAAAAAGTACTCCTACTAGTACTACTAAGTATACTACTAGTACAACAATGAAAGAGAAGGCGAGAGGGTTAAAAAATGGAATACCTGGGTAGATGGTGACGGTCCGATCGTGGTAGATTGTGTGACCATGTTGCACATTAGTGGTACCATGGGTAACGACTGCTAAGATAGTTGATCCAAATATGCCAAAGTCAGCTACAAGGTTCCAGGTTAGACCGAATCGCGGACGCAAATGCACATCCAAGATCGGCGATCTTATTTTGATCGGGGGATGACTGGTCCCTGCAAAATAATGGAGTACCGTTAGGGATGCAAATGATGGTTTGTGCATTCCGTTTGTAATCTCCCATACCGTAGGATGGCAACTAGATGAAACAAGTCCCGTGGCTTGTAACCGCGAAGATGCGGCCTAGATGGCGCACGACGTCTTCGAACGTGTAGGGGTACAAATCTGCTGCCGCCAACATGTGCCAGCCTCTGCCGTTACTTCCTCTTGCATTGATGGCAATCCTTATGTCGAACACCGCGATGAGATAGTAATTGTTGTAGCCGTGTCGCTTTGTTGGCGGGTCCGCAATTGCTATCTTCTTCAATCTCATGTAGGCATCATCGTACATATTCAAGCCCAGCCAGTCCGGAAGGCCGATCCCAATGGTGGAGAAGGGGTCTACCGGAATGGCCGCACTGTTGTGGATGTTGTGCAAAATGATGGTGGTATCCGGCCGGAGGTATGCAAGCCAATCTTTGTTGGCACCGACCCAGACCTATATATAAGACGGTGGGTGAGGGAGTCCTGGACTAGGGGGTATCCGGACAGCCGGACTATATACTTTGGCCTGACTGTTGGGCCGTGAAGATACAAGACTCAAGACTTCGTCCTATGTCCGGATGGGACACTCCTTTGCGTGGTAGACATGCTTGGCGATCTGGATATTAGATTTCCTTCTTTGTAACTGACTCTGTGTAAACCCTAGCCCCCTCCGATGTCTATATAAACCACAGGGTTTAGTCCTTAGAGACCAAATCATAATCATCATAGGCTAGCTTCTAGGGTTTAGCCTCTACGATCTTGTGGTAGATCAACTCTTGTAATACTCATATCATCAAGATCAATCAAGCAGGAAGTAGGGTTTTACCTCCATCAAGAGGTCCCGAACCTGGGTAAAACATCGTGTCCCTTGCCTCCTGTTACCATTAGCCTTAGACGCACAGATCGGGACCCCCTACCTGAGATCTGCCGGTTTCGACACTCACATTGGTGCTTTCATTGAGAGTTCCTCTGTGCCGTCGCTGCAAGGCTCGATGGCTCCTAAAATCATCAACGACAATGCGGTCCAGGGTGAGACTTTTCTCCCTGGACAGATCTTCGTGTTCGGCGGCTTCGCACTGCGGGCCAACTCGCTTGGCCATCTGCAGCAGATCGACAGCTACGCCCCTGGCCATCATGTCAGGTTCGGAAACTTGAACTACATGGCCGATATCCGCAGAGACTTGATCTTCGACGGATTCGGTCCTATGCCAGGAGCGCCGAACAATCGCGACGAGCACGGCTTAGACCTGCTGTCTGACAATACTCGGGATATCGCACCTGCAGGAGCTCCGGACCTAAATCCGGGGCAGATCGCACCGTCCGAGGACGGGCGGATGGACCCCGCCTCGGAGGCCGTACACTCATCGGCGGTAGAGCCGAACACCGGCTTCACCCCCAAGAAAGCCTGTGTCACCGGACCCCCGGACTCGTGTCCAGCTGTAGGTTCTAGTCCGCGCACCCCCGAGCCCGCCGAATCTGGTTGGGCTCCAGTAATGGAGTTCACCGCCGCGGATATCTTCCAGCACTCGCCCTTTGGCGACATGCTGAACTCATTAAAGTCTCTCTCTTTGTCAGGAGACTCATGGCCAAACTATGTCCGTCTCGAAGGGAAGCATGCAACGTGGGAATTCGTTGCCCACCCACCACCCACTTCATTGCCACGGTCGATTATTTGACCGACGTGCTTGATTTCGACTCTGAAGACATCGATGGTGTGGACGACGATGTAGGAGAAGAATAGGAACCACCGCCCACGGGGCGGTGGACAGCCACCTCCTCATGTGATATATATATGGTGGACACTCCGAAAGAAACCAACGACGATGAGGCAATGGAGGATAACCCCTCAAGGAAGAAGGCAAAGTATGAACGTCATCAGCGCCACCCCAAGCCCCGCCACAACAAATGCTGGCACAGGAGTCAAAAACAATCCGGATGGTGCCGAAGATGAATACAATCCCGATCAGCCTGCCCTCGAGCAGGCCGGATAGGCGACAGACGGATACTTGGAGAGGGACAACTACATGCCCCCCTCCGAAGACGAGGTGAGCCTCGGCGACGTTGAATTCGGTGTGCCTGAGGACCCCGTGGAACAAGTTCGCTTTAAGCGATGGCTTATGGCCACGGCGAAAAGCCTGCAAAAGAAGCAACAGCAGCTCAAAGCTGACCAAGATTTGCTCACAGACAGATGGACCAAGGTCCTGGCCACCGAGGAATACGGACTCGACCACCCGCCAAAGGGTACGCAAGGCACAATTCGCTACCTCAACCTAAGAAGGAGGACCTAAAGCCCCGACCCCGACGCCGACACAACACGGTCCGGGGCAATACGCAGGAAACGCGAGGCAGCATCCACAAACCTCAACGCAATAGTCATAAGCGTCACAAAAATAATGATGACGACCAAGACAAGGGAGTTGGTGCCGAATTCAGCAGCCCCCAGTCCGGTCAGCGCAAAAAGAATAGCTCAAGCCCATCCGGCCCGAGCAGCATACTCGATCAACCATGTGAAATTCATGGTACCCCTAGAAGGGCGGCCAAGCATACCAATAGAGAATGTTGGATCCTCAAAACAAAACAGCCGATTGTGTGTCAAAAACAATGAAAGGAAGTTTCAAAACAACAAGAAGCCGACCAAACATGGCGAGGTCGAAGGAAGATCCTCCACAGTACAAAAATACGGCCGATCATCTCCGATCACATCGACCGTCCGGACAACATCAACCATAGCAATTTAATTGCACTTACCATCGACCCAATAGTTTGTGGGCTCCATCTCACACGAGCCCCTATGGGCATAAAACTATCAATAACATCTTCTAAAAGATGCCAGGTGCAAAGGCCAAGTTTTACAGGCCCACCATCCTAGTGGTTGTCTTTGGATCACCAAATAAATACCATGCCGAAGAATAAGTCTTCGGCATTGTCCCCTTATACAATAACTACCACATACTATCGGGATGAACCACATTGGCTAGACTCAATGGGGTACAACATCAGGCCAATCTCGCGCGACATAGTCACAATTATGGGCAAGGCCGAACTCCACCCTCAGAGTGGAAATCATACCACCGCTGGAATAACGAGTTGTGCCCATTCATCAAATTCTGATTCGGCAGCCAACTACCCAGACACCAATTGAGGAGTATGAGTTACTTTATGGCATGATAGCCCGGTTCGGCCAGGCTCCGATCAGGCACCCGCTGTTCAACCACAATATGACATGCAGCTGCCTTTAAGCATTTGTCTTTACAGACTGACTTTTGCACAGAATAGGACTGGCAACATGGAATCAGCTCGGACGCATAAGGCGGGAACACATAAGTAACCCCCCAAGGAGACAGTCCAGATACACTTCGGATCCACACACAGCCCCCTCCAGTCCGGCCACGACAGGTTCCACCAGCACACCTCTTTTCATATGCATAAACCATACTCATACACATAGACATGTCACTCTACTACAATACGTAGACTAAAATAACACTCACCCGCCGTCGTTCCTCATTGATGATCTTTTCCTCGTCATAACGACACCCGTACACAGTGTCATGTCCCACTATGCCAGGGGCTTCATAGTACTCATGATATGGCAACAAAGTCGGGCCACCTTTCCGGTCGCTCGGCACCCCGAACTTATAGCACTTTATACATCAGCTCCGAATCATGTCTTGGGTCATTAATTGGATTTGCTCGGCTCCCATATTTTGGTACCTTACATTCCGCTCCATCGGCTAAGGTAGCGCTGGGAGAATTACTGCAATTGTGTCCCGGTTCTTCCAGACGAGCACCTCAGTAGAGAAAGCTTAAAACTGACTGTCATGATACAACGAGAGCTGGTCAGCTGTTCGAGAGGTTGTAAAATCTTTAAAGATTTATTCCGCATAATGCCATTATAAATGCAAAGTGTGACGGATCGGTCTTCCGATCAAGCGCCGATAGAGCCCCTAGTACGGTCTTCCGAACACCAGGGGCTGTGCCCACCATACTCGAATTCCTATGGCTAAGTGAGAGTGATAAAGCCCTATAGTCTGATTGCCTAGTTCGTGGTGATGAACATGTCCTTCAAGGACCCAAAAATGGGATAAAGAGTGTTCAGGTATGTCCCGAACACCCCCATATTTTTTACGTGGGGCCAGAAGCCGACGACTGGCCAACTCTCATGATTCATATATATACTAAAATGGCCGCACAGGAAGAAAAAATGTTCATATAACAGGCAATAAACAATAAAAGTGCCAGTATCCCACATTACAAAGGACAACATGACTGCCTTCAGGGAAATATAGTGTCTTTCGTACACTATTCCGCCACAAGGCGGGCTCCTTTCAGGACACCTTCATAGTATAATTCGGGCTTGCAATACTCCTTACCCTCTGGCGGTCCGTCGGTCATAAAATTTTCAGCATCAAGCTTCCCCTAGTGCACCTTCGCACGGGCAAATGCCGTGCATGCACCCTATATGCAGACCGATCACTTAATGACATCGAGCCAAGGGCAAGCACCAACAATCCACTTCACGAGTCCGAAGTAACTGCTTGGAATTGGCTCAGCGGGCCACAGCCGGACAACTAAGTCCTTCTTGGCTAGTTCGGCCGCCTGGTGCAGTTCGACCAGCTGCTTCAGCTGATCGATAAAGGGCACCGGATAATTCGGCGCCAAATAAAGGGACCAGAAATGCTTCTCTGCAGACTTCTGTCGGGTGGTTGGTGTGACATATGCCAACGGGTGGCTTATCATTGTGGGATCCAATAAAATGTCGCCGGTGCCTGGAAACGGGATAAGGCGAAGACATGCACGTCGGCGAATCTTACCCAGGTTCGGGGCTCTCCGAGGAGATAACACACCTAATCCTGCTCTACGGGGTCTCCGTGTTGGGGAACATAGTAATTTCAAAAAATTTCCTACGCACACGCAAGATCATGGTGATGATATAGCAACGAGGGGAGAGTGTTGTCTACATACCCTCGTAGACCGAAGCGGAAGCATTGACGCAACGTAGAGGAAGTAGTCGTACGTCCTCCCGGTCCGACCGATCCAAGCACTGTTACTCCGGCACCTCCGAGTTCTTGACACGTGTACAGCTCAATGACGCACCCTCGATCTCCGATCCAGCAGAGGCGCCGAGGGGGAGTTCCGTCAGCACGATGGCGTGGTGACGATCTTGATGTTCTCCTGTCGCAGAGCTTCGCCTAAGCACCGCTACAATATGACCGAGGTGTAATATCGTGGAGGGGGGCACCGCACACGGCTAAGGAACGATCAATGATCAACTTGTGTGTCTAGGGTGCCCCCCTACCCCCGTATATAAAGGAGGGAGGGAGGAGGTGGCCGGCCCAAGGGGGGCGCCATAGGAGGAGGAAACCTACTCCAAGTAGGTTTCCCCTCTTTTTCCTAATCCAAGTTGGAGGGGGAAGGAAGGAGTACTAGTAGTAAGAAGGAAGAGGGGAAGGAGAAAGGAAGGGGGCGGCCCCCTCCCCAATCGGATTGGGCTTGGGGGCACGACCCTCCCTTGCTCCTTCTCCTTCCTTCCACTTGGGCCCAATAAGGCCCATATACTTACGGGGTTCCGTAACCTCCGAAGTCTCGGTATATTCCCAAACTCTTACGGAACCTTTCCGGTGTCCAAATATATCCGTCCAATATATCAATCTTTATGTCTCGACCATTTCGAGACTCCTCGTCATGTCCGTGATCACATCCGGACTCAACAACCTTCGTACATCAAAATACATAAACTCATAATATAACCATCATCGAAACCTTAAGTGTGCAGACCCTACGGTTCGAGAACAATGTAGACATGACTGAGACACGTCTCTGGTCAATAACCAATAGCGGGACCTGGATGCCCATATTGGTTCCTACATATTCTACGAAGATCTTTATCGGTCAAACCGCATAACAACATACTTTGTTCCCTTTGTCATCGGTATGTTACTTGCCCGAGATTTGATCGTCGGTATCCAATACCTAGTTCAATCTCGTTACGCAAGTCTCTTTACTCGCTCAGAATACGTCATCTCATAACTAACTCATTAGTTACATGCTTGCAAGGCTTAAGTGATGAGTATTACCGAGAGGGCCCAGAGATACCTCTCCGACAATCGGAGTGACAAATCCTAATCTCGAAATATGCCAACTCAACATGAACCTTCGGAAACACCAGAGAGCACCTTTATAATCACCCGATTCGTTGTGACGTTTGGTAGCACACAAAGTGTTCTTCCGTAAACGGAGTTACACAATCTCATAGTTGCAGGAACTTTGTATAAGTCATGAAGAAAGCAATAGCAGTATGCTAAACGATCAAGTGCTAGGCTAACAGAATGGGTCATGTCAATCACATCATTCTACTAATGATGTGATCCCACTAATCAAATGACAACACATGTCTATGGTCAGGAAACATGACCATCTTTGATTAATGAGCTAGTCAAGTAGAGGCATACTAGTGACCATAGTTTTATCTATGTATTCACACATGTATTATGTTTCCGTTAATACAATTCTAGCATGAATAATAAACATTTATCATGATATGAGGAAATAAATAATAACTTTATTATTGCCTCTAGGGCATATTTCCTTGATCTCCCACTTGCACTAGAGTCAATAATCTAGATTACATAGTAATGATTCTAACACCCATGGAGTCTTGGTGCTGATCATGTTTTGCTCGTGAGAGAGGCTTAGTCAATGGGTCGCAACATTCAGATCCGTATGTATCTTGCAAATCTCTATGTCTCCCACTTGGACTTGGTCCCGAATGGAATTGAAGTGTCTCTTGATGTGCTTGGTCCTCTTGTGAAATCTGGATTCCTTTGCCAAGGCAATTGCACCAAGATTGCCACGAGAAGATCTTCATTGGTCCCGATGCACTAGGTATGACACCTAGATCGGAAATGAACTCCTTCATCCGCACTCCTTCATTTGTTTGCTTGAAGCAGCTATGTACTCGCTTCACATGTAGATCCCGCCACGACGCTTTGTTTAGAACTGCACCAACTTACAGCTCCATAGTTTAATAAAAACACGATCCGGTTTGTGATTTAGAATCGTCCGGATCAGTGTCAAAGCTTGCATCGACGTAACCATTTACGACTAGCTCTTTGTCACCTCCATATACGAGAAACATATCCTTAGTCCTTTTCGTATTTCAGATGTTCTTGACCGCTGTCCATGATCCACTCTGGATTACTTTGGTACCTCCTGCTAAGCTTATTGCTAAGCATACGTCGTGTCCGGTACACAAGATTGCATACATGATAGAGCCTATGGCTGAAGCATAGGAACATTTTTCATTTTCTCTATCTTCTGCTTGTGGTCGGGCATTGAGTTCGACTCAACTTCACACCTTGTAGCACGTGCAAGAAACCTTTCTTTGCTCGATCCATATTGAACTTTTTCAATATTTTGTCAAGGTATGTGCTTTGTGAAAGTCCTATTAAGCGCCTTGATCTATCTCTATAGATCTTGATGCCTAATATGTAAGCAGCTTCACCGAGGTCTTTCATTGAAAAACTTTTATTCAAGTATCCCTTTATGCTATCCAAAATTCTATATCATTTCCAATTAATAATATGTCATCAACATATAAAACTAGAAATGCTACAGAGCTCCCACTCACTTTCTTGTAAATACAAAGCTTCTCCAAAAGTCTCAGATAAAACCATATGCTTTGATCACACTATCAAAACGTTTATTCCAACTTCGAGATGCTTGCACCAGTCCATAAATGGAACGCTGGAGCTTGCACACTTTGTCAGCACCTTTTGGATCAACAAAACCTTCCAGCTGCATCATATACAACTCTTCTTCTAGAAATCCATTCAAGAATGCAGTCTTGACATCCATTTGCCAAATTTCATAATCATGAAATGCAGCAATAGCCAACATGATTCGGACAGACTTAAGCATCGCTACGGGTGAGAAAGTCTCATCGTAGTCAACCCCTTGAACTTGTCGAAAACCTTTCGCAACAAGTCGAGCTTTATAGACAGTAACATTACCATCAGCGTCAGTCTTCTTCTTAAAGATCCATTTATTCTCTATGGCTTGCCGATCATCGGGCAAGTCAACCAAAGTCCACACTTTGTTTTCATACATGGATCCTATCTCAGATTTCATGGCCTCTAGCCATTTAGCGGAATCTGGGCTCATCATCGCTTCCTCATAGTTTGTAGGTTCATCATGGTCAAGTAACATGACTTCCGAATAGGATTACCGTACCACTCAGTGCGGATCTTACTCTGTAGACCTCACGAGGTTCAGCAGAAACTTGATCTGAAGTTTCATGATCAATATCATTAGCTTCCTCACTAATTGGTGTGGTTGTCACGGGAACCGGTTCTCGTGATGAACTACCTTCAAATAAGGGAGTAGATACAATTATCTCATCAAGTTCTACTTTCCTCCCACTCACTTCTTTCGAGAGAAACTCCTTCTCCAGAAAGGATCCATTCTTAGCAACGAATGTTTTGCCTTCGGATCTGTGATAGAAGGTGTACCCAACAGTCTCTTTTGGGTATCCTATGAAGACACATTTCTCCGATTTGGGTTTGAGCTTATCTGGTTGAAGTTTCTTCACATAAGCATCGCAGCCCCAAACTTTAAGAAACGACAACTTTGGTTTCTTGCCAAACCACAGTTCATAAGGTGTTGTCTCAACGGATTTTGATGGTGCCCTATTTAACGTGAATGCGGCCGTCTCTAAAGCATAACCCCAAAATGATAGCGGTAAATCGG
The DNA here is from genome assembly GCA_021437245.1 of Aegilops speltoides. NCBI lineage: Eukaryota > Viridiplantae > Streptophyta > Magnoliopsida > Poales > Poaceae > Aegilops > Aegilops speltoides. The sequence continues at coordinate 169,165,379 of CM038143.1, read as the reverse complement.
TAAGAGACATCATAGATCGCACCATATCAAGTAAAGTACGATTCTGACGCTCGGACACACCATTTCGTTGTAGTGTTCGGTGGCGTGAGTTGCGAAACTATTCCGCATTGTTTCAAATGTAAACCAAACTCGTAACTCAAATATTCTCCTCCACGATCGATCGCAGAAATTTTATTTTCTTGTTACGATGATTTTCTACTTCACTCTGAAATTCTTTGAACTTTTCAAATGTTTCAGACTTGTGTTTCATTAAGTAGATATACCCATATCTGCTCAAATCATCTGTGAAGGTGAGAAAATAACGATATCCGCCACGAGCCTCAACATTCATCGGGCCACATACATCTGTATGTATGATCTCCAACAAATCTGTTGCTCTCTCCATAGTTCCGGAGAACGGTGTTTTAGTCAACTTGCCCATGAGACACGGTTCGCAAGTACCAAGTGATTCATAATCAAGTGATTCCAGAAGTCCATCAGTATGGAGTTTCTTCATGCGTTTATACCGATATGACCTAAACGGCAAGCCACAAATAAGTTGCACTATCATTATCAACTCTGCATCTTTTGGCTTCAACATTATGAATATGTGTATCACTACTATCGAGATTCAATAAAATAGACCACTCTTCAAGGGTGCATGACCATAAAAGATATTACTCATATAAATAGAAAACCATTATTCTCTCGATTTAAATGAATAACCGCCTCGCATCAAACAAGATCCAGATATAATGTTCATGCTCAACGCAGCACCAAATAACAATTATTTAGGTCTAAAACTAATCCCGATGGTAGATGTAGAGGTAGCGTGTCGACGGCGATCACATCGACTTTGGAACCGCTTCCCACGCGCGCATCGTCACCTCGCCCTTGGCGATCTTTGGCTTATTCCGTAGTCCCCTGCTTCGAGTTGCAAATATTAGCAATGAACCAAGATCAAATACCAGTGCTACTACGAGCTTTAGTTAGGTACACATCAATAACATGTATATCACATATACCTTTGTTCACTTTGCCATCCTTCTTATCCGCCAAATACTTGGGGCAGTTCCGCTTCCAAAGGACCGACCGCTTGCGGAGAAGCACTCGGCCTGTGCTTAGGTCCAGATTTGGGTTTCTTCTCTTGAGCAGCAACTTGCTTGCCGTTCTTTTGAAGTTCCCTTCTTCTTCCCTTTGCCCTTCTTCTTGAAACTAGTGGTCTTGTTGACCATCAACACTTGATGCTCCTTCTTGATTTCTACCTCCACGGCTTTCAAAGATCGCGAAGAGCTCGGGAATAGTCTTGTTCATCCCTTGCATATTATAGTTCATCACAAAGCTCTTGTAGCTTGGTGGCGATGATTGAAGAATTACATCAATGACACTATCATCGTGAAGATTAACTCCCGGTTGAATCAAGTGATTGTTATACCTAGACATTCGAGTATATGTTCACCGACAGAACTATTCTCCTCCATCTTGCGATGTAGAACTTATTGGAGACTTCATATCTCTCAATCCGGGCATTTGCTTGAAATATTAACTTCAACTCTTGGAACATCTCATATGCTCCATGACGCTCAAAACGCCGTTGAAGACCCGGTTCTAAGTCGTAAAGCATGGCACATCGAACTATAGAGTAGTCATCGACTTTGCTCGCCAGACGTTTTAACGCCGTCGGTTGCATCAAGAAGCAGTTCGCACCCAGCGGTGCTTCCAGACGTAACTCTTCTCAGGCAACAATGAGGATAATCCTCGTGTTATGGACCCATCCGTGTAATTGCTACCATCATCTTTCAACTTTGCTTTCTCAAGGAACGCATTAAAATTCAACGGAACAACAAAGACGAGCCATCTATCTACAAACAAACATAGACAAGCAAGATACTATCAGTACTAAGTTCATGATAAATTTAAGTTCAATTAATCATATTACTTAAGAACTCCCACTTAGATGACATCTCTCCAGTCATCTAAGTGATCACGTGATCAAATCAACTAAACCATAACCGATCATCACGTGAGATGGAGTAGTTTTCAATGGTGAACATCATTATGTTGATCATATCTACTATATGATTCACGCCGACCTTTCGGTCTCCGTGTTCCGAGGCCATATCTCGCATATGCTAGGCTCGTCAAGTTTAACTCGAGTATTCTGCGTGTGCAAAACTGGCTTGCACCCGTTATAGATGGACATAGAGCTTATCACACCCGATCATCACGTGGTGTCTCAGCACGACGAACTTTGGCAACGGTGCATACTCAGGGAGAACACTTCTTGATAATTTTAGTGAGAGATCATCTTAAAATGCTACCGTCAATCAAAGCAAGATAAGATGCATAAAGGATAAACATCACATGCAATCAATATAAGTGATATGATATGGCCATCATTTTGTGCTTGTGATCTCCATCTCCGAAGCACCGTCGTGATCACCATCGTCACCGGCGCGACACCTTGATCTCCATCGTAGCATCGTTGTCGTTTACGCCATCTATTGCTTCTACGACTATCGCTACCGCTTAGTGATAAAGTAAAGCAATTACAGTATGCGTTGCATTTCATACAATAAAGCGACAACCATATGGCTCCGCCATTGCCGATAACTTCGTTAAAAAATATGATCATCTCATACAATAAAATAAGCATCACGCCTTGGCCATATCACATCACAACATGCCCTGCAAAAACAAGTTAGACGTCCTCTACTTTGTTGTTGCAAATTTTACGTGGCTGCTACGGGCTTAGCAAGAACCGTTCTTACCTACGCATCAAAACCACAACAATAGTTTGTCAAATAGACTCGTTTTAACCTTCACAAGGACCGGCGTAGCACACTCAGTTCAACTAAAGTTGGAGAAACAGACACCCGCTAGTCACCGTGTGCAAAGCACGGCGGTAAAACCAGTCTCGCGTAAGCGTCTGGCGTAATGTCGGTCCGGCCGCTTCATCCAACAATACCGCTGAACCAAAGTATGACATGCTGGTAGGCATGACTTATATCGTCCACAACTCACTTGTGTTCTACTCGTGCATATAACATCAACGCATAAAACCTAGGCTCGATACCATCGTTGGGGAACGAGTAATTTCAAAAATTTCCTACGCACACGCAAGATCATGGTGATGATATAGCAACGAGGGAGAGTGTTGTCTACATACCCTCGTGAGACCAAGCGGAAGCATTGACGCAACGTAGAGGAAGTAGTCGTACGTCCTCCCGGTCCGACCGATCCAAGCACCGTTACTCCGGCACCTCCGAGTTCTTGACACGCGTACAGCTCAATGACGCACCCTCGATCTCCGATCCAGCAGAGGCGCCGAGGGGGAGTTCCGTCAGCACGACGGCGTGGTGACGATCTTGATGTTCTCCTATCGCAGAGCTTCGCCTAAGCACCGCTACAATATGACCGAGGTGTAATATCGTGGAGGGGGGCACCGCACACGGCTAAGGAACGATCAATGATCAACTTGTGTGTCTAGGGTGCCCCTACCCCGTATATAAAGGAGGGAGGGAGGAGGTGGCCGCCCAAGGGGGCGCGCATAGGAGGAGGAAACCTACTCCAAGTAGGTTTCCTTTTTTCTAATCCAAGTTGGAGGGAAGGAAGGAGTACTAGTAGTAAGAAGGAAGAGGGGAAGGAGAAAGGAAGGGGGCCGCCCCTCCCCAATTCGGATTGGGCTTGGGGGCACGACCCCTCCCTTGCTCCTTCTCCTTCCTTCCACTTGGGCCCAATAAGGCCCATATACTTACCGGGGTTCCGTAACCTCCCGAGCTCCAGATATTCCCAAACTCTTCCGAACCTTTCCGGTGTCCAAATATATCCGTCCAATATATCAATCTTTATGTCTCGACCATTTCGAGACTCCTCGTCATGTCCGTGATCACATCCGGACTCAACAACCTTCGTACATCAAAATACATAAACTCATAATATAACCATCATCAAACCTTAAGCGTGCGGACCCTACGGTTCGAGAACAATGTAGACATGACCGAGACACGCCTCTAGTCAATAACCAATAGCGGGACCTGGATGCCCATATTGGTTCCTACATATTCTACGAAGATCTTTATCGGTCAAACCGCATAACAACATACTTTGTTCCCTTTGTCATCGGTATGTTACTTGCCCGAGATTTGATCGTCGGTATCCAATACCTAGTTCAATCTCGTTACCGGCAAGTCTCTTTACTCGTTCTGTAATACGTCATCTCGTAACTAACTCATTAGTTACATGCTTGCAAGGCTTAAGTGATGAGTATTACCGAGAGGGCCCAAAGATACCTCTCCGACAATCGGAGTGACAAATCCTAATCTCGAATTATGCCAACTCAACATGAACCTTCGGAAACACCTGTAGAGCACCTTTATAATCACCTAGTTACGTTGTGACGTTTGGTAGCACACAAAGTGTTCTTCCGGTAAACAGGAGTTACACAATCTCATAGTTGCAGGAACTTTGTATAAGTCATGAAGAAAGCAATAGCAAGATACTAAACGATCAAGTGCTAGGCTAATGAGATGGGTCATGTCAATCACATCATTCTACTAATGATGTGATCCCACTAATCAAATGACAACACATGTCTATGGTCAGGAAACATGACCATCTTTGATTAATGAGCTAGTCAAGTAGAGGCATACTAGTGACCATAGTTTTGTCTATGTATTCACACATGTATTATGTTTCCAGTTAATACAATTCTAGCATGAACAATAAACATTTATCATGATATGAGGAAATAAATAATAACTTTATTATTGCCTCTAGGGCATATTTCCTTCACTCAGCATGATCACTAGATCAACAAGTAGCTACAAGAGGCTCCTTGAGCTGTTCGGCGAGAGGAGGAAGAAGGGGCAAGGCTAGCTTTCTTCTCCTCTCGAAGTAGTGTCTAAAACTATCAAAATCCAATCCTTTGCATGGGTGCCCCGGGGGGTTTATATAGGCCTACCCCCAGGGGTACAATGGTAATTTGGCCGGGCCTGGGCCCTGCCTTCAGTGTCGACGCCGGCCGGCTTCTCTGCCGACCGCTGGGGCCTGCCGACTGGTGGGTCCCGCCGGCTGCGGGCCTCCTGGTAGACAGGTAGGCCCCACCGCTTGAGGGTCTTGTCGGGGGCTGGTTACTATTGCTTCACCCTTGATGACAAGGGCTTGGTCGAGGTAAAGCATGGCTACAGTGCCGCTGCCTTGCGGGCGCTCACTATAGCCTTACCTCATCTTGTCTCCTTAATGAGGCTCATTCTTCGAGGGAGGGAACAAGCCGGCTAGGGAGAGCTGGCTTCATCCCTGGCTGACTAGGAGGCGTGTGGCCGCCTTCGGATGTCTCTCTGGCCAAAGGGGCCCGCCGCCTATGGGCCGTACTGTCGGCCCATCGTGGGTGATGTCATGGTCAGCATGGCAACAGTGCCACGCCGGACGGGTCATGTCAGCCCCGTACGGTGTACTGTAGCCATGCGAACCCCGAGATTCGGGGGCGGCATGCTTTACTGTTGCCACGCCCCGTCTCGTTGCCGTTATGTTGGTACAAACTTCGAGGGCCCGATCTGGGCCGCCTATTGGGGGCCGGCTTCTTGGAATCGGCCATGTGGTGGCCGGCTTCCTGGAGTCGGCCATGTGGTGGCCGGCTTCCCAGAGTTGGCCCTCTCGCGGCTCTCTTCAGGAGGATCCTTGGTCGGGCCGCCTCCCGGTAGTCGGCCGATGGGGTAGCCGGCCGGGGGAAGGCGGCCCCGCGTCTTGGATGCTCGATGGTTTGATCAGCCTTATTATTTTTTCAAGAGCCAGGGGGAGCCGGCTAGGCTACCCGTGGTCATTTACTCCGACAACTTCTTCTCCTCAGTTCAGTAGAATTGGGCAACATCTGATATGTTGCGCGGCAGGTCCACAAACGCCCCTGGAGAAACAAGAATTCAGCTTGTCGCTTAGAGTTCCTCCCATTACTATGTGAAAATTGCTTTGAGTACAAAAGGCCTTACCAGCCGCAACCTTCCGTGCCTCCTGAATGTCCTTCAGAGCACCTCGGGCTTCTTCCCGAGCATCATCTGCGGCTTGGAGAGCTTGGCCGAGTTCGGATTCTTTCCCTGCTAGACTCTGCTCCAAAGTCTCGCCTTTCTTCACGGCCTCCTGGAGCTCTCGCTCAGCTTCAATGACCCTGGCCTCATGCTTCTCGCGAAGAGCCTGTTCGGCGGCGGCCTTCTTGTCGGCTTCGGCCACAGCCTTCTTTAATGCCTCAATTTCGGCACTCGCTCCTAGAGCATACAATACAAATATTTTCATCAGGCACAACTACTCATTCGTGCCCAACTTAGAAAAAGGTTTCGACATACCTTGCTTGTCCTCCAACTGCTTCTTCACGCAGCCAAGTTCTTCTTCGGCTCGTTCCAGACTCTGCTTTAGTCCGGACACCTCCGCATTATGAGAGGCGGTCATCGCTATAGATGCCTGTTTTCCAAACAAAGGGACATACATCATTGATGACCCACAAGTGTAGGGGGTAAATCGTAGTCCTTTCGATAAGTAAGAGTGTCGAACCCAAGGAGGAGCAGAAGGGAATGATAAGTGGTTTTCAGTAAGGTTTTGTCTGCAAGCACTGAAATTGTAGGTGATAGATAGTTTTGTGATAAGATAAGTGGTAACGAATAACAAGTAAATAAAGTAAATAAAGTGCAACAAGGTGGCCCAATCCTTTATGGCAAAGGATTAGCCTGGACAATTTCTAATAATGAGAAAGGAGCTCCCGAGGACACATGGGAATTATCGTCAAGCTAGTTTTCATCACGTTCATATGATTCGCGTTCGGTACTTTGATAATTTGATATGTGGGTGGACTGGTACTTGGGTACTGCCCTTTCTTGGACAAGCATCCCACTTATGATTAACCCCTATTGCAAGCGTCCGCAACTACAAAAAGAAGTATTAAGGTAAACCTAACCACATCATTAAATATATGGATCCATATCAGCCCCTAACGAAGCAACGCATAAACTAGGGTTTAAGCTTCTATCACTCTAGCAACCCATCATCTACTTATTACTTCCCCATGCCTTCCTCTAGGCCCAAATAATGGTGAAGTGTCATGTAGTCGACGTTCACATAACACCACTAGAGGAAAAGACAACATACATCTCATCAAAATATCGAACGAATACCAAATTCACATGACTATTAATAGCAAGACTTCACCCATGTCCTCAGGAACAAACGTAACTACTCACAAAGCATATTCATGTTCATAATCAGAGGAGTAATAATATGCATAAAGGATATGAACATATGATCTTCCACCAAGTAAACCAATTAGCATTAACTACAAAGAGTAATCAACACTACTAGCAACCCACAGGTACCAATTTGTGGTTTTGATACAAGATTGGATACAAGAGATGAACTAGGGTTTTGAGAGGAGATGGTGCTGGCGAAGATGTTGATGGATATTGACCCCCTCCCGATGAGAGGATCGTTGGTGATGACGTTGGTGATGATTTCCCCCTCGGGGAAGTGTCCCGGCGAACAGCTCCGCCAGAGCCCTAGATTGGTTCCGCCAAGGTTCGCCTCATGGCGGCAGAGTTTCGCCCGTAAGCTTGCCCACGATTTTTCCAGGTAAAAGTGATGATATAGCGAAGATGGACGCCAGAGGCCCACCAGGGGCCCAGAGATAGGGGCGCCCTATAGGGGCCTGCCTCTCTGGACAGGTGTGGGCCCCTAGCGTATTCTTTTCTCAAAATTCTTATTAATTCCAAAAGTTGTTTCGTGGAGTTTCAAGACTTTTGGAGTCATGCGAATAGGTTTCAACGTTTGCTCCTTTTCGGCCGAATTCCAGTGCCAAGCATTCCCCTCTTCATGGTAAACATTGTAAAATAAGAGAGAATAACCATAAGTATTGAGATATAATGTGTAATAACAGCCCATAATGCAATAAATATTGATATAAAAGCATGATGCAAAATGGACATATGAACTCCCCCAAGCTTAGACCTCGCTTGTCCTCAAGCGGAAGCCAAAATCGAAAAATATGTCCACATGTTTAGAGATAGAGGTGCCGATAAAAATAAAATACGGACATGAGGGCATCATGATCATTCTTATAACAGTAACATATATAGATTTCATCATATGATTTCTTATGCTCTAGTAACAATCAATTCACAATGTCAAGTATGGTTCAAAAACTTCATTGGGAACTAACAAACTATAATCTCAGTCATTGAAGCAATTGCAATTTATCATAACATCTGAAAGAGTCAACAATAGAGCTTTTCAACAAGTTCACATACTCAACTATCATGTAGTCTTCTATAATTGCTAACACATGCAATACTTGTGGTTATGGAGTTTCAGCCGGACACTGAGAAAGATAGGGGCTTATTGTGTTGCCTCCCAACGTATTCACCTTTAGGTGATGTCAACAATAATAGCCCATGCTAACTTACATCCAATTGGATATATATATATCATGATCTTTCAAACACGAGGAGCTTGCCAAAGGATAAAATGAAAAAGGGAAAGGTGAGGATCACCTTGACTCAAGCATAAAGTAAAAACATAAAGTAAAAGATAGGCCCTTCGCAGAGAGAAGCAGAGGTTGTCATGCGCATTTAGGGTTGATGCATAAAATCTTAATGCAAAAGAACGTCACTTTATATTGCCCCTTGTATGTGGACCTTTATTATGCAGTCCTCGCTTTTATTACTTCCACAACAAGTTCGTACAAAGCTTATTTTCTCTGCACTAATAAGTCATACATATTTAGAGAGCCATTTTTATTGCTTCCACCGATTACAACTTACTTGAAGGATCTTACTCGATCCATAGGTAGATATGGTGGACTCTCATGGCAAAACTGGGTTTAAGGGTATTTGGAAGCACAACTAGTATCTCTACTTGGTGCAAGGAATTTTGCTAGCATGAGGGAGAAAGGCAAGCTCAACATGTTTGGAAGGTCAATGACAATATACTTTAACTGAGATGTCGGAAAACATATACCATTACATTGTCTTCCTTGTCCAACGTCAACTCTTTTAACATGTCATACTTAATGAGTGCTCCCAATTATAAAAGGTGTCCAAGATAATATATTTATATGTGAACTCCTCTTTCCTTATCACTTCCTATTAATTGCAACAATGACCAAGGCTAAGTTTGTCAACTCTCAACAATTTTTATGCCTCATACTTTCTATGTGTGAAGTCATCACTATTCATAAGATCAATATGACCTCTTTTATTCTTTCTACTTTCTCAAGATCATAGCAACAAAGCAAAGCCCTTGAATCAACACTAATCTTTATTATAGATAGCTGACGGACTCGATTACAAAAAGAGATCACAAAGCAAAACTCAAACTACTTGATATCAAAACTTCAATCTACTAGATCAAGATACTACTAAAGGGAACAAACTAAATAAAGAGGTAAAGATGGGAGTGTGATGGTGATACGATACTGGGGCACCTCCCCCAAGCTTGGCAGTTGCCAAGGGGAGTGCCCATACCCATGTGATTATTTCCTCGGAGGTGGTGAAGGTGGAGATGTTGCATTTTTCTTCTCTAGCTTGCGTCTGAGGCTAAAATTTTCCTCCCTCAGATCCTCATTCTCGAGCTCAAGTTTCATTATCTTTTTGCATAATGCCGCCTTGCTGTCCTGCAAAAAATGTGGTGGGATAGATTGAACCTTAGGGAGGCTTGACTTCTAGAACTCCACATGCATATCGCTAGGTTGAGGTAGTGGATCGTCCCCTTCATCGGAGCTTGTCTCCTCCTTCCCCTTTGGATCATGATCTTATTCTTCTCCGGAGGTCCAGTCATCATGCTCCAAGTCCTCGTAGACCTTAGGGTCTGCAAGGTAGTCAGCAACATAGCTTTCCCCTTCCGAATCCTGAGATGACATAATGCTCTACATCTGCAACAGAAACAGCTCGAAACGAAAACAGAGGATATTTGCGTGATATGGTGGTCAAAACCTTCGGGAGTATATGTAATGAATTTTTACCGACCGAAATACGTAATGTGCAAGAAAACGGAGTCCGAGAGGCACACGAGGTGCCCACGAGACAGGGGGCGCGCCCTCCACTCTCATGGGAGCCTCGTGTCCCTTTCGTACTACTTCTTTCTTCCTAAAATTTTTAAATATTCCAAAACTGATAAAAATTGCCATTGGAGTTGTTTTGGAGTCGCTTTACTTAGCATACCACATACCTATACCTTTTCAGAGTCTGGAACGTTCTGGAAAGTGTCCCTTATGTATTCCTCAGGAGTTACGGTTTCAATAATATTAGTTTCAACATTGATAGGGTTACCTGAAATATAATGTTTAATTCTTTGACCGTTTACCACCCTTGGACTCGTGCCTTCGAAGTTGTTGATTTTTATAGCACCAGAACGATAGACCTCCTCGATAACGTAAGGACCTTCCCATTTTGAGAGAAGCTTTCTTGCAAAAAATCTTAAACGAGAGTTGAATAATAACACATAATCTCCTACGTTAAACTCACGCTTTTGTATCCTCTTATCATGCCAGCGTTTGACTTTTTCTTTGAAAAGCTTGGCATTCTCATACGCTTGGGTTCTCCATTCATCAAGTGAGCTGATATCAAAAAACCTCTTCTCACCAGCAAGTTTGAAGTCATAATTGAGCTCTTTAATAGCCCAATATGCCTTATGTTCAAGTTCAAGAGGTAAATGACATGATTTTCCATAAACTATCTTATAAGGAGACATACCCATAGGATTTTTGTATGCAGTTCTATATGCCCATAATGCATCATCAAGTTTTTTGGACCAATTCTTTCTAGATCTATTCACAGTCTTTTGCAAAATTAATTTGAGCTCTCTATTGCTCAACTCCTACTTGACCACTAGACTGCGGATGATAAGGAGATGCGATTCTATGATTGACATCATACTTAGCAATCATCTTACGGAAAGCACCATGAATAAAATGTGAACCACCATCAGTCATAACATATCTAGGGACTCCAAACCTCGGAAAAATAACTTCTTTAGGCATTTTAATATAAGTGTTATGATCAGCACTACTAGTTGGAATAGCTTCTACCCACTTAGTAACGTAATCAACAGCAACTAAAATATGTGTATAACCATTAGAGGCAGGAAAAGGTCCCATATAATCAAAGCCCCAAACATCAAATGGTTCAATAACAAGAGAATAATTCATAGGCATTTCTTGACATCTACTAATGTTACCTATTCTTTGACATTCATCACAAGATAAGACAAACTTATGAGCATCTTTGAAGAGAGTAGGCCAATAAAAACCAGATTGTAGTACCTTGTGTGCAGTTCTATCTCCAGCATGGTGTCCTCCATAGGATTCTGAGTGACACTTGCGTAGAATCTGTTCCTGTTCATGATCAGGCACACAACATCTAATAGAACCATCTACCCCTTCTTTATAAAGGTGTGAATCATCCCAGAAGTAATGTCTTAAATCATAAAAGAACTTTTTCTTTTGCTGGTATGTGAAACTAGGCGGTATAAATTTAGCAACAATGTAATTAGCATAATCAGCATACCAAGGAGCAGTACGAGAAGCATTGACGACCGCTAATTGTTCATCAGGAAAGCTATCATTAATAGGTATTGGGTCATCAAGAACATTCTCTAACCTAGACAAGTTGTCTGCAACGGGGTTCTCAGCTCCCTTTCTATCAATAATATGCAAGTCAAATTCTTGGAGCAAGAGAACCCATCTAATGAGTCTAGGCTTAGCATCTTTCTTTTCCATAAGATATTTAATAGCAGCATGATCAGTGTGAATAGTAACTTTGGAATCAACAATATAAGGTCTAAACTTATCACATGCAAACACAACTGCTAAGAACTCTTTTTCAGTAGTAGCATAATTTATCTGGGTAGTATCAAGAGTCTTACTAGCATACTGGATAACATTCAATTTCTTATCGACTCTTTGCCCTAGAACATCACCTACAACATAATCACTAGCATCGCACATAATTTCAAAAGGTAAATTCCAATCAGGTGGCTGAACAATAGGTGCAGTGATCAAAGCTTTCTTAAGTGTTTCAAATGCATCTACACAATCATCATCAAAGACAAAAGGAATATCTTTTTGCAATAAATTAGTCAGAGGCCTAGAGATTTTAGAAAAGTCCTTAATGAACCTCCTATAAAAACCAGATGACCAAGGAAACTTCTTATACCTTTTATGTCCTTGGGACATGGCATCTTTTCAATAGCATCAACTTTGGCTTTATCAACTTCAATACCTCTCTCGGAGATCTTGTGCCCCAAGACAATGCCTTCATTAACCATAAAGTGACACTTTTCCCAATTCAGGATGAGACTAGTGTCTTCGCATCTCTGCAAAACTCGATCAAGGTTGCTCAAACAATCATCAAAAGAGGATCCATAAACAGAAAAGTCATCCATGAATACCTCACAAATATTTTCACAAAAATCAGAGAATATAGCCATAATGCATATTTGAAAGGTAGCAGGTGCATTACATAAACCAAAAGGCATACATCTATAAGCAAAAGTACCAAAAGTGCAAGTAAAAGTAGTTTTAGATTGATCCTTCGCTGACATAGGTATCTGAGAGAAACCAGAATAACCATCTAGAAAGCAAAAATGTGTGTGTTTGGATAGTATTTCTAGCATTTGATCAATAAAAGGTAAAGGGTAATGATCTTTCTTAGTAGTTTGTTTAACTTACGGAAATCAATTACCATCCTATAACCTGTAATAATTCTTTGCGGGATCAATTCATCTTTATCATTAGGAACAACAGTAATACCTCCCTTTTTAGGGACACAATGGACAGGGCTTACCCATTCACTATCAGCAACGGGATATATAATACCTGCCTCAAGGAGCTTTAGTATCTCCTTTCTTACCACTTCCTTCATCTTGGGATTTAATCGTCTTTGAGGATCTCTAACTGGTTTGGCATCGTCCTCCAATGTAATTTTGTGTTGGCAGAATGTGGGACTAACGCTCTTAAGATCATCCAAAGTATATCCAATAGCAGCTCGATGCTTCTTCAGAGTTTTCAATAATCTTTCTTCTTCTTTCTCTGAAAGGTTAGCACTAATAATAACAGGATATATTTCTTTTTCATCAAGATAAGCATACTTAAGATTATCAGGTAATGGTTTGAGTTCAAACACGAGATCACCCTTGGGTGGAGGGGGATCCCCAAGAATTTCAACGGGAAGGTTATGTTTCAGCATAGGTTCCTGTTTAAGGAACACTTCATCTATTTTCTGCCTTTCCTTCATAAACATATCGTTTTCATGGTCTAACAAGTATTGTTCTAATGGATCAGTTGGAGGAACAGCAATGGAAGAAAGACCAATAATCTCATCCTTACTAGGTGGTTCCCTTTCACGAGGTTGTCTACTAAACTTAGCGAAATTAAACTCATGAGACATACCATCTATGCCAACAGTGATAATATTCTTTTCGCAATTAATCTTAGCACTAGCTGTGTTCAAAAGGGGTCTACCAAAAATAATGGGACAAAAATCATCTTGTGGGGAACCAAGAACAAGGAAATCAGCAGGGTATTTAACCTTCCCACACAAAACTTCAACATCTCTAACAATCCCAAAGGGTTTAATGGTATCCCTATTAGCAAGCTTAATAGTAACATCAATGTCTTCTAATTCAATGGGTGCAATGTCATGCATAATTTCTTGATATAAAGTATAAGGTATTGCACTAGCACTAGCACCCATATCACATAAGCCGTGATAACAATGATCTCCTATTTTAACAGAAATAACAGGCATGCCTACGACAGGTCTACGTGTCTTGGTATATGGTCTAGCAATATTAGCAGTCTCACCACAGAAAGAAATAACATGCCCATCTAAATCCTCATCCAAGAGATCTTTAACCATAGCAATACTAGGTTCAACATTAATTTGCTCAGGAGGTGTATAAGTCCTAGTATTACTCTTACGAACAATAATCAAAGCTTTAGCATGATCTTTTATCCTAACAGGAAAAGGAGGTTTTTCAACATAAGCAGTAGGAACAATAGGATCACTATAGGTAATAGTCTTTTCTTTGACTGTAATAGGTGCAACTACTTTCACTTCAACAGGAGGATTATATTTAAACCACTTCTCTTTAGGGAGATCAACGTGAGTAGCAAAAGATTCACAGAAAGTAGCTACTATCTTAGAGTCAAGTCCATACTTAGAGCTAAATCCACGGAAAGCATCAGTATCCATAAAAGATTTAACACAATCGAACTTAGGTGTCATACCTGACTCCTTACCATCGTTGGAACCCAATCTTTAGACTTGCGTTTAATTCTTTCCAATAAATCCCATCTGAAATCAACAGTCTTCAGCATATAAGAACCATCATAGGAAGTGTCGAGCGGGTTGCGATTATCAAGAGAAAGCCAAGCATAAAAATTCTGAATAATCATTTCCCGAGAGAGCTCATGATTGGGGCATGAATATAACATTGACTTAAGCCTCCCCCAAGCTTGAGCGATGTTTTCTCCTTTGCGAGGCCAGAAATTATATATGTAATTACGATCACGATGAACAAGATGCATAGGATAGAACTTTTGGTGAAATTCCAACTTCAATCGCTTATAATTCCAAGATCCCGTATCATCACATAGCCTATACCATGTCAATGCATCTCCCTTCAAAGATAAAGGGAAGACCTTCCTTTTGACAACATCATCGGGAATACCTGCAAGCTTAAATAATCCACAGACTTCATCCACAAAGATAAGGTGTAAATCGGGATGCAATGTTCCATCTCCTGCAAATGGATTAGCTAGTAGTTTCTCTATCATACCCGAAGGAATCTCAAAGTAAATATTTTCATAAAGTTCAGTAGGTAGAGGAGCAACTCTTTGCTCTTCAGGTTGGGGTGAAGATACCCCAAACAAGCCCCTCAAAGGATTAGTTTCCATAGTGACAAGTAATAGAAAATTTCAGCACACTATATAAATGTTTCCTTACCAAGTTCCACTCACCAAAAGCGCTACACTCCCCGGTAACGGCGCCGGAAAAGAGTCTTGATGACCCACAAGTGTAGGGGGTAAATTGTAGTCCTTTCGATAAGTAAGAGTGTCAAACCCAACGAGGAGCAGAAGGAAATGATAAGCGGTTTTCAGTAAGGTTTTCTCTGCAAGCACTGAAATTGTAGGTGATAGATAGTTTTGTGATAAGATAAGTGGTAACGAATAACAAGTAAATAAAGTAAATAAAGTGCAGCAAGGTGGCGCAATCCTTTATGTAGCAAAGGATAAGCCTGGACAATTTCTAATAATGAGAAAGGAGCTCCTGAGGACACATGGGAATTATCGTCAAGCTAGTTTTCATCACGTTCATATGATTCGCGTTCGATACTTTGGTAATTTGATATGTGGGTGGACCGATACTTGGGTACTGCCCTTTCTTGGACAAGCGTCCCACTTATGATTAACCCCTATTGCAAGCATCCGCAACTACAAAAAGAAGTATTAAGGTAAACCTAACCATAGCATTAAACATATGGATCCATATCAGCCCCTAACGAAGCAACACATAAAATAGGGTTTAAGCTTCTATCACTCTAGCAACCCATCATCTACTTATTACTTCCCCATGCCTTCCTATAGGCCCAAATAATGGTAAAGTGTCATGTAGTCGACGTTCACATAACACCACTAGAGGAAAAGACAACATACATCTCATCAAAATATCGAACGAATACCAAATTCACATGACTATTAATAGCAAGACTTCACCCATGTCCTCAGGAACAAACGTAACTACTCACAAAGCATATTCATGTTCATAATCAGAGGAGTAATAATATGCATAAAGCATCTAAACATATGATCTTCCACCAAGTAAACCAATTAGCATCAACTACAAAGAGTAATCAACACTACTAGCAACCCACAGGTACCAATTTGTGGTTTTGATACAAGATTGGATACAAGAGATGAACTAGGGTTTTGAGAGGAGATGGTGCTGGTGAAGATGTTGATGGAGATTGACCCCCTCCCGATGAGAGGACCGTTGGTGATGACGTTGGTGATGATTTCCCCCTCCCGGAGGGAAGTGTCCCCAGCAGAACAGCTCCCCAGAGCCCTAGATTGGTTCTGCCAAGGTTCCAACTTGTGGCGGCGAAGTTTCGTCCCGTAAGCTTGCCCACGATTGTTTCCAGGGTAAAAGTGATGATATAGCATAAGATGGACGTCGGAGGCCCACCAGGGGGCCCAAGATATAGGGGGCGCGCCCTATAGGGGGGGCACACCCCCTATCTCCTGGACAGGGTGTGGGCCCCTTGGCGTATTTCTTTCGCTCAGAAATTCTTATTAATTCCAGGGGTGCCTCCGGGAGGGAAACCTTTCCCCCTCTTTGGCGATTCGGCCTCCAGGGATGAGGAAGCCATCCTTTTCTTCCCTCCCCCTGTGGGGGACTCGTCTTCTTCCTCCTCCTCTTCGTCTTTGGAGGAGGGATGGTCGCTGGAGTCTTCGGATTTTCTGTCCAAAGCGTCGTGGTGACGGAGGCCGCTCCGGGTCTTCTTGAACTTCTTGGAGGCCTCTTTCTTCGGCGCCTCGTAAGGCACTGGGACCAGCATCTTCGTCAGAAGAGGTCCTGCCGGTTCTTCCGGCAGTGGGGCCGGATAGTGTATCCGCCCCCCTTTTTTGTCCATTCCTGGGATTATTGTAGAAAGCATGATAAAAGCGTCTCCCTCGGGACATTCCAGCTAAAACGTGGATGGACAGAGCACGGCAATGACTTACTGGACTTGCAGAGCGGGATAGTTGATATCCGCGGTCCTCGGCGGAGCCCGGCCACGGTTTGCCAGACTTGAAGAGCACCTTCCAGATGTCCTTGTGGGAGGAGCCGTAGAGCTCCCGTAGGGTCTGGTGCTCGGCTGGGTCATATTCCCACAAATTGCAGGCTCGACGCTGGCAAGGGAGAACCAGGCGAACTAACATCACCTGGACTATGTTGACGAGTTTGACATCCTTATCGACCACGCTCTGGACACGTGTTTGGAGCACTGACAACTTGTTGGATGAGGACCAGTTCAGGCCCTTCTCAGGCCAGGACATGAGCCGCAGTGGGGCTCCGGATATGAATTCAGGAGCAGCGGCCCATGTTTTACCACGCGGTTCGGTGATATAGAACCACTGCTGCTACCACTCCTTGACGGAATCATTGAAGACACCCGTCGGCCATGTGACCTTGGGCATCTTGCTCACCATGGTGCCACCGCACTCGGCTTGCTCGCCATTCACCACCTTGGGCTTCACGTTGAAGATCTTCAGCCATAAGCCGAAGTGGGGCAAAATACGGAGAAAAGCCTCACACACGACGATGAAGGTCGAGATGTTAAGGAAAGAATTGGGGGACAGATCATGAAAATCAATCCCGTAATAATACATGATGCCGCGAACAAATGGGTGAAGGGGAAACACGAGCCCGCGGACAAAATAAGAAGAAACATGACCCTCTCATGGGGTTCCGGAGTGGGGACGATCTATCCCGCCGGCGGAAGACGGTGGCCGATCTTCTTGGCCAGGTACCCGGCCTCTCAGAGCTTTTTGATATCCCTCTACCAGACGGTAGAGGACCTCCATTTGCCTCCTGCTCTGGATCCAGACATCTTCGGAGAACCTCTCTTCGGTGGAGAAGAAGTGTGCTTGGGCGCTAGGGCTCGAGCAAAGGGGAATGGACTAGCGGAAGGGAAGGGCGTGGGTAAAGAGGAAGAGACCTTATCTCTTTATAGAGGCGGCAAAAGCTTTTGCGCCTCCCCACTTGCCTAGTGGAACCTGCTCGTTCCCCACTAGCCGCGATTAGCGGTGCGGTTGGGCTACCCGTGCCCGTATTAATGAAAGCCCCGCGATAAGGGGAGCATGATCTCTGCTTCGACGAGACCGCCTCGCAACATGTGCGGTGTTTGGTAGTAGAGAGACGGTTCAATAATGACTTATCCGTGGTGCTATGTCATGCTATCCAATGATGTCAGCAGATTATGTTTGTGGAATATCGTTCTCTCTATGATGGCATGTGAAGATCATCTTGCAGATCCGGACACGATTCAAGTGTTCGGTAATTACTTTGGAGTGTTCGGAGATGGAACCCGCCTTGCAATGCCGAAGACAATCTACGTGTCGGACTCATCGTCATTGAAGCCTGGTTTAGGGGCTACTGAGGGAGTCCTAGACTAGGGGGTATCCGGACAGCCAGACTATATACTTTGGCCGGATTGCTGGACCGTGATGATACAAGACTCAAGACTTCGTCCCGTGTCCGGATGGGACTCTCGTTTGCGTGGAAGACAGGCCTGGCGATCTGGATATTAGATTTCCTTCTTTGTAACCGACTCTGTGTAAACCCTAGCCCCCTCCGGTGTCTATATAAACCGGAGGGTTTAGTCCTTAGAGACACAATCAAAATCATCATAGGCTAGCATCTAGGGTTTAGCCTCTACGATCTCGTGGTAGATCAACTCTTGTAATACTCATATCATCAATCAATCAAGCAGGAAGTAGGGTTTTACCTCCATCGAGAGGGCCCGAACCTGGGTAAAACATCGTGTCCCTTGCCTCCGGTTACCATTAGCCTTAGACGCACAGATCGGGACCCCCTACCTGAGATCCGCCGGTTTTGACACCGACAGTGGGCAGCGGAGAAATTATGGGATGGAAATGGAATAACTAAGTACTACATGATCAAACTCCATTATTGACCTGTTCATCGGACAAAATCCGACTACCTCTCAACTCGACAACTCTAGCAGAGTCAACGTGCAACCATGGCAGGGAGCGGTGGACTATTCGAAGGATTGTCCCATAGAAGAACCTTCTCCTCGAGGACGCATGGAAGACCAACAAGCATGGCCTTTTCCCAAGCCTCTTTAAGCAGCGTCTTGAAAAAGTTGGTGCAGGAAGCACCGAGTCTTGCGGTGGTGAGGACATCAGAGCGGCGTGCAATTTCTCCCAGAGGATCGTTGTCCAAGGTCTCCCAGCCCCGACGAGGAGTAGAACCGCCTGGCGAATCCATGGGAACAGCGACGAACTACCTTCTCTTCGGGGGGAGGGGAACTGGCGAGGAGGAGATAAGAGCGTAGTAACCGCAGGGCCTCGTCCCTTTCAACTGTAGATCGTTCCTCAGCAAAGGGGTGAGGCTATTATTTACTACTAGTACTAGCATTATGGAACGTTATGGGATTGCATTATGCTGTAAATAATAGCACTAGTAAGAAATTTTTGGCACTAGGTAGTAGTTTTTGGCGTGGATTAAGAAATTTTGGGTATGTTTTTGCCATTTTTTGTACACGCCAACTAGTGTCAAAAAACGTCTTACATTATGTGACAGAGGAGTACGTACTGCATCTTGTGGCAATATTAGTACTACTTTTCTCAACTAGTAGTGCGATGTACTGTACTTCTAGTCTAGTCTAGTATAGTGCACAAGTTTTGAACTCTTGAATCTCAGGGCTAAGGAGCTACAGTTGGAAGTGGAGGGTACTAGTGTTCTCTAGAACCATCGATGTACTATCAATGCAGGGGAACTACACCTGCGTAGTGGCCTAGTGGGTACTCTCGGTGCTCTATCAGCCGCTCCTCTCACGTAGCTGGCCTACTCAGCCGCTCCTTTCACGCACACACTAGCAGCCTGTTTATTAGCGATGGTTACTGCGGGGGCAGAACATTTGATTTATTTGATACAACGAGACTAGGCTTTTCGCTTCCATTTGTGGAGGTGTAATGGATCTCGTCAAACTTTGTTAGTAGTTCCTTCTTTATGAATGAGATGAAGCAAAGCTTTTGCCTCCGTTTAAAAAAACGCGTCAAGAGGAATTTCTTTTATAGTAGAGCCGATAATGGAGTGTAGTCCATGCGTGCAACGCCACAAGCTACAGAGTAGTAGTTGAGCACTTTACATACAGAGCCATATTGCACAGTTCCCAATGCCCCGCCAGGCTTTTCCGGCTCCTCGGGCTTAATTGGGAGGCGCTAGTTTAAATATGCTACTAGCTGATGAGGAAGCTGCAAGCGAGGTGCGTCTAGGGCGAGCACGCGAGCCACGGGATGCTAGGAAGGAAAACCCGTTCACTTGGCTAGCTTATCCAATGCACCCAGATTGTGGGGCCGCACGTCCGTTTGACCTCAAAACTCAAACTACCCGTGTAAAATATTGGCTCGCAGCAAAGTGTAGTAGTACTATTTAAAAAAAGGCCGTCGTGAGTTCGGCCGGGATCGAACCCACAAAACTAGGTATACACTCCCGCGACCACTAGTAGTACTCGTTGGAGTACAACGCAACCTAGAATCACCTTTTGTCGCTAGTAGTACGTACATTGTTCCTTACAAGAAACCCCTAATAATGCAAGAAACCACTAAAATGCCAAGAAACTACTACCACTTGCATACGTGTGTTCCCAGACGAACACGTCACCGTGTACCCTCGACGCCGGGGGTGATGCACCGCAGCTCACGTCGAAGGAGACCCGTTGGAAGCGCGGTACGCAAGACAATCCGGCGGGCGCTTTTGTAGACCCGAAACCCCACACGCCCGGGAGGGACCACGTCAGGGCGCGCGGCAGCTATGGGCTGCCCTAGGTCGACCTGATCACCACTAGAGCCTCGAGGTTTGCCGCCCTGCAATGAAGAAGAACGAACGAAGAACGAGAAAGAAGAAGAACAAGGGAGAAGGTAAAAGTAAAGGTAAAAGATGTAGATAGATTGTTCGATTGTGTGTTGTTTTTCAATCGGCCGTCACCTCTTGTCTATATAAGAGGCGGGTGGACTTCCCATACAAGAAAAGGACTTGCCTAGCCATCCAAATCATCAAAACCTAATAAAACACGGACTATTCACGACCCCCGGCCCGGATGTCCGGCTCAAGGCCCGGATGATCCGGCCTAGCCTAGTTTCTTGACAGCAGCTTACTGTTTTGGCACTAGAATCCTCATACTACCTCGGATTTGGACGTTTTTATATCCAAATCAACCGCCTGGACGAGACGCACAACTTTCATGTTGAACACTTTTTCATCCGAGGCCATCTTGAGGGTGTTTCGGGCCGTTTTCTAAAGTCTGCAGCGAGAAAACGTGTCCGGACACCGGACGATCGCCTGATTGTCCGGTCTTTACCCGGATCATCCGGAGTTGATCCAGATCATCCGGCTTCAACTTTTAGCTTCTGTTGTTTTGGTCAATTTTTCGGCCTCGGCGGATGATCTCGACCCGGTCCGGATGATCCGCCATCTGATCTTCAGCAGCGCACAGTTTTGACTGTAACTTTTGCATACGAACTCGGATGGGGACGACCTTTATATCAAAATCGTCCGTCTCAATGAGACGAAGAACTTTTCTGTGGTAACTTTTTCCATCAGAGGCTATCTTGATTAGGTTTCATGCCATTTTCTAATATGGTGTCAACACGAGTATCTCCGAAATTGGCATATCTTTTACACTTGAGCTCCGTTTTGATCCGTCCTCACATTTACTTTGATTATCTTGAAGAGAGCCATCAAATGGTGACATGAACTCATAAATTTGACCTCATCTTGCTATAGCCTCAAGTCACTCTTTGTGATGATGCCCTTTTTGAGCGTCAACACATGCCCCCTGTTTTTCGGCAAAGCTAGCGCGCCGAAAAATAACTTGCAAAACGTTTGTCTAAGGACGATGTCAACACTCCATCGGCCATTTATATGCTTAGGGCGATAATTATATATCGGCCATTATTTTTTTGAATCCTTGATGCAAGCTTGGGCGAAACCTTCTCAACTTCGTTAACAACTCGATGATAAAGTTTCATAGATATGTATCTCAAGGTCATCCTCCGAACCATATTGTTCACCCTTTTGTTAGGACTTTGCAGATAATCAACAATAAACTTTCTCCAATCCTCACTTTTACCTGCATAAAAACAATATTAGTGGCCGAAGCGGTGGACTTCGGTTCGGCCTTACCTATGTTGACGAGACTAAGCATCGGCTATTGATAGAAATGCAACACATCATGATTAACATAGTAGCCGGATGCTTGCTGTGCCAACTCTTTCGAATTGTCATGCCTAGAAATATGAACAATTTTATAGCAACCCAAGGTAAATTTTGCATCTAGACATGCCTCAAGATAAACAATAAGTGATTCGTCAAAACATTGATAACCCTTGGATATTTGTTGCACTACTCATAACGAATCACTGAAAGCCTCAATATGTATAGCCATATAGCATGTAAAAGATTCAATCCGAATAACAATGTATATTCGACTTTGATTAATTGTGCAAAAAATATTCTAAGTGGCATGAGGCTTCATAAAATTGCACCATAAGGAGATATATAAACAACACCAACACCTTGGCCATTGTGAATTCAACCATCGAAACATAATCTCCATAGTACTAGAGAGACAAGGCTAATATCTTAACATGTACCTTGTCTCGGTTCCAATTGAACTAAGGACGATGTTAGAATTTCACACCAGCCATGATCGGATAGTTTCTTAGGACGATAGTTAAGTATCGGCCATTATCATGAGGTCCATGTAGAATTCATCCATTAAAGCATGTATAGCCGAAATAAACAAAATAAAATAGCAATAAAATATTTCGGCCCCTTTGTCTTAGCAACAAAAATGTATCTAACCAAATGTACAGTGATTTGGTAATACTCTCTCATGATATAGATATTTATGTTGCACCCATGGATCAAAATAAATCCATGGAGGGTAATTGATCATACCTAGGGACGAATTCCATGGCAAAGGCATCAAAGGCATGGTTGAAGAAAATGGATGATGTGCTAACCAAAGATTTTGATGTTGTGATGCACACCTTCGGCTTAATTGTTTGTGCCTTTCATTATTTTCCTTCTTCACTTTTATTGTACTTGTTGCAACAGAAGCATGCACATCATTTTTGTCTTGATTGATCTTCTTGGGAACCCATGCCATGTTCTTCTTTTTCAGCTCTTGTGCACTAAGATTTTGTAATTTCTTCTTTTGCCAATATGATAAGCCGAGTGGGCATCTTGGCTGTGATTCTGTTTTGACCAATGTCAATTCTTTTTTGGCTTTGTGCACTCTCAACTTCTTTTCTTCAGATTTGGCATTTTGAGTCTTAACAATTGATTGCTTCATCTCATTGTCTGTAGTAGCCAATGTCAACACTTTCATTGGCTCTTTTTCATTTGAGATCAAATCTGAAGCAGCACACTTACAACCATCTCTTTTCACGCGGTAAACTTGCTTTACCACCTCTTTCTTCTTCCTTGAGCTCTGGACCGATTCCTTATGATTGAAACGGTCTTTGACACATGATTGTTCAAATATTGATCTCCTTGGAGCTGCATAGTATTGGTGAGATGGTCTAGAATAAGATGGATAATGTACCCTTGTATCATACATGTCCCATGATGAATATGTATCTATATGAGCATAGGGAGGCATCCACGGCATTGGCATTGGCGGCTCAAAATAAGGATATGAATATGTTGCATTAAAATTATCATTTTGCCAATACCAATCCTCATATTTGCGCCTTGGGGGTGATCTTGGTTTCTTTGCATGATTTGGCCGATAAGCATTCTTCTCTTCACTCTTCTTTTGATATTTATCCAATAGTTCAGCAAAGGTGATTTTTGATCTCTTACACTTGCGCTTATTCCGGCCTTTGTTTTCTTTTGGTTTGCTTTCATCGATCATTAGATTTGCTTGCTGCCCCCCCAGTCCTTGGCGTCTCCATTGTAGCTTTGATGGAACTCCCGCCCTCAAGATTATGCTCGTTATGCTCTTCAAAAACTTCTTTACTTGAAAGCTTGATCCCATCACCTGCAGCTTTTACATTCTCTTTAAATGGATCGGCTTGAAGCAGCCGATGCAAAAACTTTTTGCCATCGGGACCAATCGGAATAGACTGGTCATCTCTTGGTGTTTCAACAAACTTCAATCGTCCATTTTCAATGGCCGATTTAACTATTTGATGAAACATGTTGCAATCCTCAAAATTATGCTTGGACGAATCATGCAACTTACAATACATTCGTCCTTGGATTGATGGCTTAACATGGTGATCAAGAATTGTAATGTAATTATTTTTCAGCAACAAATCAAATATTTTATCACACATGCTTGAATTGAAGGTATACTTCTTGTTTCCTAGCCGATCTTGCTGTTTGAACAGCTTTGGAGATAAGCAAACGAATGGTTCAGATTTGGAATCTCCCCATTCGGCTATGCATTGTGTTTTCCACTCTATCTCCGATGTCCTTGGATAAGATATTATATTAGCATCGGTTTTCTCAATAGAATTTAACCTTGGCTTTAAATTTCTAAAACGAAGATATTTAGAACATACATGTCTCAGTTGAGACCAAGTGTAAGCCAAGTAAGAAATAAGCAAAGCTACCCAACTAGATATGAACTTTAGAGAAAGCAACGGGAAAAGCTTTGGTTGTAACAATAAGTCATTATCGGTCTTTATAAATGGTGCAATGGGTTGACCGATATGTTCCGTAACAATTTTATTGCTAACAAGTAAATTACCCTTCTTCATTGGTCTTTCAAAATTAATCATGATGATTTTTCTAATAGATGCATCAACAAAAAAGTTCTGACCAAATCTGAAAATAGGTAAATTACTTGCTAAACATACCTCTTTAAATATGTTGGGAGAGCATGATGGTGGTGTGACTTGAACAATATCATGCTTCGCCTTTGGATGGCTCCCCAACGCCTCTTCATCATCTTTTTCTTGATTTCGTGCATCATTGCCTTGAAGATCCATGTCAGCTGAACTTTGTTCGACTACTTGTTCTTGTCCTTGAGGCTTGTCAATTTCTATGGCACGGAACTCATAGGGCAGGAAGTAGGTTCCATTGACCTCGGAAAAATCAAGTATGGTTGTTTTGCTATGCTTTCCATGCCCTTTCTCAATAATGCTTGCCTCTTTGGATTTGATGGATTCAGAATATATACTACTTGATTCGGCTTTTTCAACCGAAGTATTTTCATGTTCCCAATCATCCTTCTTTTCATTGATACTACCAATTGGCAATGCTTCTTTTATCTGAGCCAATTCTTTTTCTATTTGTTTCTGACGGCGAGCGGCAAAATTAGATTTAAGCTTTTTCTCAATTTCAGCCCACTCCGGATATGATTTCCCCCCAATGCTTTTAGATTCTTTTGGCAATGACACACGGGTGTTGCCGAAATTTTGCAATTGTGTAGGGGGTGTATAATATGATGTAGTACTAGGTGAAGGCATATGCATTGTTGTAAGACCATACTTTTGCTCGCCAATTTTATCAATTGGCAAAGATTCATCTTCTTGCAAAACTCTAGCTTTTATTGCGGCATAATCAGGAAATAGCCCTTTTTCATGTTGTTCAAGGCAAATAGCACTAATCCTCTTATTCTGGGCTAAACTCTTCAATGCAGCCACCACTACCTCATCTTCTATAATATTTGGCACAACGGCTCCTGTAAAATTTACATTTATTCGGCTATGACCAGAAAGGTGTGAAGCCGAATTATGAGCATCTACAATTGTGTATGGTGCCGAAAAATTACTAACATTAGGTGTAGCATATGATGGTTGAGAGTAACTGGCGAAATAGCTAGTAGTAGCATGGCCAATTCTCTCATTCATCGGCATGGTTGGATTCACATATTGCAAATTAGTTGCCGATGAATAAAAAGGTGAAACACTTTCTTGTATGCTATTGGAAATTTTAACATGAGGTGTTTCAAATTGATTAACCAAACTCATCATGTTGTTCATCGGCATATGGATTTGTGGGGTTGCCGATGCATGAGAGTTTGGATACATATGTCGTATGTTGCTAAAATCATGAGAATTTGAAGCATGAAAATTGTTTTCCATCGGCCCTTGCGCATAATTAGATGCATGATTGATAAAACTAGGGCTAGCCGATACATTATGCTCATTAGGTGATCTAGCAACAACATACGGATTATTTGCATCTACAAAGGGGAATTGGGTATTCATATTACCTTTGTAGATTGCAGCAATTTGATGACGATCTCTTCGTAGCAAGAACGGGCTAGAGACCGTTCAAAGCTTCGTCCCCAGCGGAGTGCCAAAAAGTGTGTTCGCACACAAACACGTCACCGTGTACCCTCGACGCCGGGGGTGATGCACCGCAGCTCACGTCGAAGGAGACCCGTCGGAAGCGCGGTACGCAAGACAATCCGGCGGGCGCTTTTGTAGACCCGAAACCCCACACGCCCGGGAGGGACCCCGTCAGGGCGTGCGGCGGCTAAGGGCTGCCCTAGGTCGACCTGATCGCCCCTAGAGCCTCGAGGTTCGCCACCCTACAATGAAGAAGAACGAACGAAGAACGAGAAAGAAGAAGAACAAGGGAGAAGGTAAAAGTAAAGGTAAAAGATGGAGCAAATGTAGATAGATTGTTCGATTGTGTGTTGTTTTCCAATCGGCCGTCACCTCTTGTCTATATAAGAGGTGGGTGGACTTCCCGTACAAGAAAAGGACTTGCCTAGCCGTACAAATCATCAAAATCTAATAAAACACGGACTATTCACGACCCCCGGCCCGGATGTCCGGCTCAAGGCCCGGATGATCCGGCCTAGCCCAGTTTCTTGACAGCAGCTTACTGTTTTGGCTCTAGAATCCTCATACTCCCTCTGATTTAGACGTTTTTTACATCCAAATCAACCGCCTCGACGAGACACACAACTTTCATGTTGAACACTTTTTCATCCGAGGCGATCTTGAGGGTGTTTCGGGCCATTTTCTAAAGTCTGCAGCAGAAAAACGTGTCCGGACACCCAGACGATTGCCCGGATTGTCCGGTCTTTACCCGGATCATCCGGGAGTTGATCAAGATCATCCGGCTTCAAATTTTAGCTTCTGTTGTTTTGGTCAATTTTTCTTCCCTCGGCCGGATGATCTGGACCCCGGTCCGGATGATCCGGCCATACAGTGCTGCAGCGCACAGTTTTGACTGTAACTTTTGCATACAAACTCGGATGGGGACGATCTTTATATCAAAATCGTCCGTCTCAACGAGGCGAAGAACTTTTCTGTGGTAACTTTTTCCATCAGAGGCCATCTTGATTAGGTTTCATGCCATTTTCTAATCTGGGGTCAACACGAGTATCTCCGAAATTGGCATATCTTTTACACTTGAGCTCCGTTTTGATCCATCTTCACATTTACTTTGATTATCTTGAAGAGGGCAATCAAATGGTGACATGAACTCATAAATTTGACCTCATCTTGCTACAGCCTCAAGTCACTCTTTGCGATCATGCCCTTTTTGAGCGTCAACAACGTGGCAGAGTTAAGATAAGACTACCTTATCAACCATTGTACATGCTCTTATTAACAAAAATCCTCAAGTGACCTCCTAACTCCGGCCCGTCCACCTAGTCATCCTCGGCCATGGGACGTAGCTATCGCCGCCGGCAGAAGGCGAGGTCAAAACCGCCGGCGGTGCGGAGCCCATGTTGTGGCAGCCCGGATGCCAGCTCCGTCCGGCACCCGCGGCTGCTAGCTAGCCAAGATAGCTCCATCCAGCTGCTTGTCTGCAAGGATTGCTAGCTAGATTGGCACGGCAGCGCGGCGGCTTGCTTCAGCAGCAGCGCTTAATGCCACCCATCCGCTCGAAGAAGGCGAGGCGGAGGCTTGCTCCCTCCTGAGTCACGCTCGGGCCAGCCTGCCAACCCGTGTTTTGGCCAGCGCGGCGTCCGACCCATCCCGGCAGAGTGGTGGCCAACTCGCTCATCATCGGCGCCACCGACGAACACGCATCAGTACTGTTTGAAGTAATGTTCAGGAAAAATAATGATTTGAGGGGGAATAACATGATAGAAGGTCAGATGTGGGTCCCTCGTGTCAATGGTCAAACAAAAGATGTTGGTTTAAGCTGCCTCGTCAGCACGGACGTGTGGGCCAACCCTGTCATAAATGGGTTTAAACGAATCTAATCGGTAAGAGTACTTGGTAGTAGTTTTTGGCATGGATTAAGAAATTTTGGGTATGTTTTTGCTATTTTTTGTACAATAGATCTTCTTAGGGCTGGTTGAAAGTGGTAGTTTTTTGTTAAATACTCTACATATTGTAAGTAGGAGTGAAAGTTAAGCTTTGGAAGCCAATAAGCAAGGCTAGTTACATAGTGCATATGTGTACATGATTGAAAGTAAATATCAACCATGAGTGACTAATATCTTGATGGAAAACTCAAAACTATGGAATACTAGGAAAAAATGTGCATGGTTCGAAATACTAGCAATGTTCATGTCTGTTGCAACGAATCATAATTAGAATAATACTTATTCACAAACTTGGTACAAAACACTCTAATTTTGATATACATATGTCACTAGAGATATATTATGTTTCAATTAGAATATATTCCTTGGGCTGTTTTGGTGAGGTCAGGGAGGGATGTGGTTGGTTTTAAGATACTAATTATGGGGTTTTCTGCAAATTGGTAGACAAGTGAGATGTTGGTGAGAAAAGGCGAACACTTACCTCACAATCGTTAGATGTAGATCTAATGGTCAGAAACGACGGATGGCAGACACACCAGCATCACCAACTTAGTCTTGTGTAGGAGTACTAGCAAGATCCGTGCATTCCACGGAACATCAAGATGCATTTTTTTATAAAACACTTGTTGTGATTGACCCTTGCGGGAGTAATCCCATGTGTAAAAACTAATGATCTCTCGAGAAATATGAGATAAGGTGAAGAGGAGTGGGGTGTGCTGGTGGTTGGTGGTCGGAATGAGCGGAGGCATGGGGATTGACGACGCCGGCAGCGGCCACTAGGCCAGTTTGTTCCAGAGGCTTCCTTTCTTAATTGCTCAACAATGAGGTTTGTTGGAGATAAGGATGAACGAGGGAAGGCCTTGTCTGCAAATGTGGAGAGGGGTGCGGATATCTTAGTTTAATTTCCATCCGTCAGATATAGATCGGACGGTCTATATTGCAAGATGGCACATGTACCATCATCACCAACTCCGTTTTTTATAAGAGAAGAAATATAAGTATGGAGATACAAACGTATTATCGATACTTGCTTCCGTAAAGTAGCATCTACATTCTATTCAATGCCTCGGCATGTGGGGCCTTAGCACAATGACTTCTTGACTGTGTAAAACAAAGATTTTCCCGTCGCCGACAAGGAGGGGGTGACGGCGGCGCGCTTTTTGGCTTGCTCTAGTCCTAGTAGTCATACTAGGTGGTCTAAGCACATGCAGATTTATTCTTTTTCACGTCTCGTGTTCGCCGTACTGCCATGACTGTTGATGAATAGACGGTAAGTTATTCACGAGGAAACCCTTGTTGAGCGTGTTTGCGAGAGAGAGAGGGAGACAGTGTGTGTGTTTGATATGTTAGAGACTGAGGCAATGATAATAGATTATTTGTGTCTATGTGTGTGGAGGATAGAGACATGTACATGGGGCTTTGTGTTGTGGTAACGTGGAGACACATATACATAATTAGAGAGTGAGTGTGTGAGATACACATGCGGACATGGGGAGAGATGAGGATCCAGATAAATGGGTGTTTGTGCGTGTCTGTGTGTGTTTGTGCACGCGTTTGTGTGTGAGAGGGAGAGAGTGTATGTGGAGTAGAGAGACCACTGATGATGTAAACCTAGTATAAGGGAAGGGGGAATGATGTGACATGTGTAGTAGCGAGATAGCATGGGTGCGTGCGGGGGGAGCAGACTATTTGGAAGAGACATCGAGTGTGTGTGTGTGGGAGAGGGGTGGGAGAGGGGTGTGAGAGCGAGAGAAAGAGAGAGCTAGCGACACACACACAGAGAGAGAGAGAGAGAGAGAGAGAGAGATAGGAAGAGAGGGGGCGAGAGGGGTCGTTTGTGTCCATAAATGGTGTATAGATAGGGAGACAATGTTGATGTTGTCCGAAATTGGCCTATGAACGGAGACGCAAGGGAAGCGAGTCATCGTGTGTGTGATAGGGACTTCATGAGAGATCTAGAATAGATGGTGTAGAGAACAATGTGCGAAATCGAGAACGATTATACATTAGGGAGCTATGCAAAGAGTCACGACATATATGTATACAGGGAAGGAGCTGGGGTGGGTCCGCATGTGGGAGAGATAGAAAGAGGAGAGTGGTGCATAAGAGACAAAGTGTGCTTATTTGCAGTGGGGGTGGTGTGTGAGGTGAGTGCGTGAGAACCACATAACTAGGGAGATAGACGTTTGGGGGCGACGTTTTGTGTGTATGGGAAATATACACTCTACATAGTGCGTGTGCTTGGGTAAGAGAGATAGCGGGAGACCTAGAGAGTGAGGGAAGAGATGTGTGCATGCCCGAGAGACAAAGTGATAGAACCTATGTTGGGGTCCAGACTTTACAAGAGAGAGGGGTGGTAATGTGCTAGTGTGTTGGTGTTTGGGGGAGAGAATGACTTGTCTATGTGTGTGTGTGTGTGTGTGTGTGTGTGTGTGTGGTGGGGGGGGGGGGTTGACTCCAGATAAAGAGTGAGGTGTCTATATTTGAGGGAATTTAGCGTAATTGAGATATTGTGCACTCATGGTTGATCAATTTGTTTCACAGTTTGTACTATGACATAATTATACTTTTGAACATGCGTGATATACCTTGATGTACCAGAATTACAAACCTAAGATTGGAATTTTGGAATTCGACTCCATCATTAGCTTTTGTAATTCATTTAAACGGAGGTACATTTTTTAAGCCGGGATTTCGTGATTTCAAATTCATATATCAAACCTAGAGATATACACATACGGGCATGTTCAAACTTTATAATCATCCACTTTATTCATACACATACACATGTTTTGCTTTTGTCATCATATTTAGGATAAACACATTTGGAATTTCATTTGAATTGGACCGTATGGTCGTATTTGCTTGTAGTAGCTCAATGATCCATATTTGAATTGAATGGACAATCTAAGTTTCGAGTTGGAGACACTGATTTTCAAAACTTGCACATTTTTTTTGCGTGCAAAACAAACAAATTGTCGGCCATGATATCATAGTCGGCCGTACGAGAGCAGAATACTTATAATTTTAGGCGCCAAAAGCTTTCAAATTTCCCGCTCACTTTGAAATATCACGCGCCCGAAAGTTTAGCCCTGCAGTATTCCTGTTTTACCCCTGCCACATGAACGGAAGAGGGCTGCTTTGGTAAATCCATTGTTTTCCCCTCTTTGCCCCCAACATTCTTCCCGAGAGCCCCTCCCCTTCCCCTCCCCGACCCCCCAACCATGGCAAGCCGCCAAATCTAGTCCTCCGCCGCAGCGGTGGACCTCACACCCCGCCGGATCTACCTTCCACACCTTGGAACCCCCAACTACCAACTCACCACTTCACCGGAGCCACTTCAGCGACTGGCTTGTCCACCGCTCTAGATCTCCTTGACCGCCATCAAGGTCCACCACACCGGATCTGCTTAACCGGCGCCCTCGTCCACCACAGCGTAGGCCCTTCACTGACTCTCTCATCCTCCCCTTCGCTGGCCCTTCATACAAGCCCTCGTCCGCCGCAACAGATCCGCCTCACCGAAAGCATTGATAACGCGCCACCAAGCCTTCGCCCATCGCACCGACCTGCTCCACGGACGCCATATTCAACTCCACCGGCCCTGCTTTACCGACGCCGCAGCCTCATCAGGTTATTTTGATTTGTACTCCTTTGATTTTTCTCTTCATCATGCAACTGTTCACTTACCACAGATGAGCTTTCTTGTATGTCGACAGCGCCATAACCGTAAAGCACCGAGCCGCTTCAAAGAACGGGCGACATACCGCCCAAACTCAATCGCAACACGAGCACCATCGACGATCCTTAGCTATCAAGTATGACAACGATACCCATAGGCCGCCGAGAATTAGGTACTATTATCCAACGGCTGGCGCCTACATTCACTTTCCTAGCATAAGCACCGCACCTTGTCAGTTTTTCATGAGACGCGTTATTCTGCTTGCACCTGTAGGGCCATACTTCTGGCAGTGAACATGTTACATGTGCTAAATTACATACCAGTGCACATATAGTTAATATGCTTTAGTTTTGTTCTGATGCCACCTGTTGGTTCCATCAGACTGCTTAATGTTCTCTATGCTTAATTACACATCAGCAAACTAGCATGTGGTTCCGCTGCTTTTGTTCGCTTTTACCCTACATTATCTCGATGCTAGCTATTACATCACCGCTCCGAGCCTCTGCTCATTACTTGTTTGTGTGTTCTTGATCTTCCCAAGTTGCATGACTAATTTGATGCTTCTATTAGTTATGGAGCTGCCAACCCCATCAAGCAAAATATTTGTTCTTTTGGGGCTGGCACCTCGAACAAGCATAAAAATAGAGGGAAGCAGATATATTGTCGTGTATGCACACACCCTTCTTTCATTAGTTTAGATGAACCATTGATGATCAATTCGGACCAGTGCATGCGATTAAAATTAATTTTACCTAAATAGATGGTGCAGAATAAACTACAACAACTAGATTTGCAACCACGTGATGCTGACGATATCTTCAAAGAACATTGCAACAGCAGCTAGGTTTCACAGCAACATATGGTAAGCCAGTGTGTTTTAGTACACGTGAAATGTAATGCGAGTGGGCTGCTTTCTTGGCTTGTGCCCTCAACCTGTAATCCTACCGAATTACAAATAGTTCAGTTGTCTGATTTGCTGTATTGCTTGATTCGAATGCTTGTTTGTTGTTATGCTATACCTGACTTGGCAAATATGTCGCGATTAAGGTGTCAGTACTATCGTAAAGAAATGCATGCCTATTTCATTTGAGTCCTTAACTTTTCCTCTCAACTTCATCACAAGACTGTCTTCGTAGTTTATATGAGGCCACAGTGTTAAGTGGTTTCTCAGATTATTTCAACTGCTTAGATGCCTTGGCAACTTAAATATAGCGGTGGTACACTCCCTTTGAACTAGGGATGTCAACTGGGTCCCGTTTAATCCCCATTAAAGTCCACTAGTGGTATGATAGTTCAAAAGAGTTTTTGTTTTTTGAGGAAAATGAACTAGGGAGGTAGCAAAAACTAACTAGATGGGACTGGCGGATGTCATTTATTTGCCACTTACATCCCTAGTTTGATCTTACCATTTTAATTTCTTTTTGACTGATGCTGCTTCGAACCATTTAAATATAGTTTGCCATGCTCGGCAATAATTCGTCCATTGTTTACCATGTAAGCTTACTGCCTGGATCATATGATAACTATCTCGTACTTATGTCCAGGGAAACCTTTCAGGATGCCGTTCACACTAGGACACAATGTACAACCCCAAAATCTATTTGTGGAAGCAGTGCGCCATCCATGTTACCAGATGGTAGCAGTTCAAAGGCAACACCGCCCGAGAGTAGTCCAAGAACAGATATTATAGTGCTTGAGGCTCTACTAGAGGTAGAAAGAGATGGTGTGGCTGCCATGAATGAGGTAATCTTTATCTTGAGGCTGGAAATTACGGAATTAGCGGCACGCATTATGCAAGCAACCCAAGAATTGGAGGAAGTAAGAATGTTGCATTTGAAGACGGAGGAGGTCCTGCTGTTTCTGCTATGTGAAGCCCAAGGTAATCCCAGTTCTTCTTTAGATACTAGTTGAAATTGACATTAGATTATTGTACTTGCATGTTGTGTCATGTCTCTGAATGGATTATGTTGCAAGACCCCTATGTTGTCCATGTGTTGTAATGATCCAAATTTTTTAGGCGAGGTAATCCTTGGTACTTGTATGATTGACATAAGGTGAACTGTTTTTCGTGTGAGCATATTGTGTTGGATGAAATAATTGTTTGACTCAGAGTGTATCCAACCTACTGAATTCGAAGATCATGTCATTTCTAAATCATAATCATATATAAAGGTGGAATAAATCTTTGTTGTGGTTTTGAAGAAATAAATAACAAAATGTATAATTATCTGTGGATATTTGTAATCGAATACAGATTGGATTAGAATTTAGTTTGCCAGGTCCCAGGGCAAACGTGAATGCTAATTCTCCCAAGTTTTGAACGAAGCAGCTAAACACCCACTATGATTTGTGGGCTGCCCGAAGCAAGTGTTTGCGAGATGGAAATTACTGTCTACCCCTGACACTTGACATCCTTATCGACCAGATTTACACTGCTGTCGATAGGGGTAGACTAGTAACTTCAATCAGACGTGACACGACGGCCTCTGAGCCCATTCAGACACGGTGGGCGCCAAATGTGGGCGGCAGAACACATTTGATTCAAGCTCGTCCGAAAGACATGTGTCTCTTCCTCCATTTCCCCATTCATACACGGTGGGCGGCAAAACAAACTCTCTTCGTCCGAAATCGATGTAGGCTAATATTTTACATAGGGGCAGATGTGTAACTTCCATCAGATGTGACACAGCCTGTCAGGACCCCGACTCAATGCCACATCGATCTAGCATGTAACACCTCATATCACTTTGCGGCCTCACGCACGGTATCCCCACGGGTGTCGCCTTACCTTTGCCTGGGACCGTTTGCTCCTTTGGGCACACGTATATGATAGTGTCGCTAGCATCCATATGATAAGGAGTCCGGACTGACATGGCTAGTCGTAAACCCAAAGTGGCACAAACTTACAGGGACAGGCATCCATGACCCAGCATCGAACGTGTCGGTCATCGCCGAGTGAATCTAGGCTGTAGCACTTTGGGCTAGCAGACTCGTGAACTGGCAGAGCGGGCTAACAGACCCCGGTATTCATCGCGTGACATTTCCCGAAGGATGTACACAGAACGAAGAAGGACACATGCCGCCAGCCTAAGTGTTCTCGAGTAGTAGCAAGCTACCATGGCTCAGTGGAAGCACTAGGAGACATTTCCCGGTAAGAGAGGCTACTAAGGATAAACAACTAGATAGTCAGATCCCACACATACCAAGCATTTCAATAACATACACACAATATGCTCGATATGTGCAAATACAACATGGCATCACAACATGACTCTAAAACTCAAGTATTTATTCAATAGGCTCCGAGGAGCGAGGTATTACAAACATGGGTCTCATGACCCAACATTCAGAGCATACAAGTCAAAGCACAAGCGGAAGCTTAACATGTCTAAGTACAGACATCTACAAATGAAAAAGGCTGAGGAGCCTGACTATCTACCAGATCCTGCCGAGGGCATAAGATCGTAGCTGAGGTAACAAGCTAAACGTCGAAGTCCATACGGAACTACTAGTGAGAATGAAGTCTCTCTGCAAAAACATAAAATAGGCAAACGTGAGTACAAATGTACCCAGCAAGACTTACATCAGAACTAACTACATATGCATCATTATCAACAAAGGGGGTGGTCGAGTTTAACTGCAGCAAGCCAGCTTTGACTCGGTGGCTAACCTGAACTACGAATGCAAGTAACTCTTGAGGTGGCGCACACGAGTCCACATATTCACCATATCAATACACCACTATGGACCCGCTCCCGTCTCCCTACGAGAACGCCATCCATAGCACTCACGCTTATCTTGCGTATTTTAGAGTATCCACTTTCACTTGTCTATGAACTATGCAAGGGGTCCAAGTTTCCATATCCGAGGAATCCGCTATTTGAATAGATAATGATAACCCCGCAGGGTGTACTTCTTCACACACGCTCGCCACTTATCGCCTCAGACACGCCATGTACCTCGGCAACCTTCAAGCGAAGCCGGGCGAGGAGTCGGCCACGACCGACTAACCACACAAGTCTCTCGTCCAGGTTTATCGCCTATTCGGGTTCCATCCGCAAGGAGATCCGGACGGGGTGTCACTCACGGCCCCAAACGATGTGTACAGGGTTCCAAGCCCACCAAACGGGCGGCGCTTGGTCTACCCGGCCACGGTGCCTAGTCTGTCCCAAGCCCACCTGTACCGGGTGCCACTTGGTAGACTACTAACACTACCTACAAACACCAGAAACTAGTTGCAACTCCTGGACAGAGAACAAGTTGATTAATAAGCCGAGAGGGGTCGAGTTACCGGAACCCAATGTGTGGTAGTAACTGTTCATGGATCACAAACACAGAACTCAGTTCCTGAGGACGGCTGCAATGAGACAACCCACCATGTACTCCTACATGGCCTCTCACCGCTACCTTTACCAAATCGTGTTCACACATTTAGCTCTCAACAATGAGGACATGTTCACACACTTCCGATTCATTCCCGATGAATCGGACCGACACAACTCTAAGCAATAGCAGGCATGACAAACAAGCATGAATGAGTAGGCACATCAGGGCTCAAACAACTCCTACTCATGCTAGTGGGTTTCATCTATTTACTATGGAATGACAGGTCATGCAGAGGATAAAGGGGTTCAACTACCACAACATGTAACAGTTGAAACATCATTGTCCTAATGCAGTAAAAGAGAGCAGGAGCGAGAGAGTGGGATTGTATCGGAATGAACAAGGGGGTTTTGCTTGCCTGGCACTTCTGAAGATAGCATTGAGTCTTCATCAGTGTCAATGATCACAGCGTCGGAACAACGTCTACCGAGGGAAACAACACCGGCAAACAGAGGATAAACACAATCAATGCAATGCACAATATGATGCATGAACATGGCATGTATATGTGATGTTGTTTGTGCTAATGCAAACAGCAACAAGTTCAATGGAGCTCATTTGAATCAAGGATTCAAATGCAACTCCAAACTTAAGCATTTTAAATGCCCTTTATGTGTTTTCATCTAGACAGCAGGTTTAACTTGCTTTAACTTGCATAAACCAGTGCAGATGGATAGATTGGATTTTTCTGATCATTTTTCATATATAAATTATTTCATTCTGAGCTACGGTTGATTTTCTATGATTTTTAGAAATTTAGGACATTTTCTGGAATTTCCTGAATAAACTTAAATCCAGAAAATGCTTTATTACGTCAAGATTACGTCATCTTGACCTCAAGAGGTCAACACGGTCAAGAACGGTCAAACCCGACGCGTGGGACCCACATGTCACCGCACAAAGGCTAAACCAATTAACTAAACCTAAACTAAAACGCCCAAGTTTAATTAGCATGCGGGCCCATCGCCGCGACACGGGTTGTGGTTAGTGCTAACCTAACCCGCGCCACGCCGCTGAACGGCGTTCACCGTCGGTGACCACATCCCGCTGGCGGTGGCTCACCGGCGTTGCTCGGGACGGTGCTACTGAGCATCGTTCGCTCTGCTTTTGCGGCTACGGCGAGCGGGAGACTTGCGCATCGATGGTGGCAACACCTCGCGCGGGTTGATTAAATCGACGGCGGCGGCAACTTTGCGGCGGCGAGTTCGTGAACATGCGGAAACGAGGCTGCGATGCACTAGGGGACGGCTAGCGGCTGCGTTGGCCTCTGGGGCACCATGAGCACGCTTGAGCGCACAGCGTGGGTGGTTCACGCTCGGCCCACGACGGCGAGGAGGCATGGTGGCGGCGAGCTTCGGTCGTCTTCGAATCGGCGTCTACGGAGAGAGATAGACCACGGGGTAAGGGGGAAGGTGACCGGGAGCTCAAAAGGAGGTCGTAGATCAGCTTAGTGGCCTCGGGGAGGCGGCGGAGACGGCGAATCGGATGGCGGCATCCGGTGGCCGTGGGCGGGGAAGAAAGGTCGGGGAAGCTGCTGCAGGCCGCATCTGCTCGTGTGGCTCGACGGAGACGGCATAGAGGTCGACGGCGGAGCTTCTTTGCTCGTCGGAGAGGCATGTGGAGGCCGGTGCCTGCACGAATGGTGGACGGCGGCGACGGCAGCTGTCGGGCGCGAGAGAGATCCTGGGGAGAGGGTGAGGACAGGGGAGAGAGAGAGGGGGGCCCGGGGGGTGCGTGGCGCTTGTAGGAGCCTCCAGCGGCAGCGGCAAGCAGGAGCTGGCCGAGCGCGTGCGCGCGCGCCGCGGCCACACGCCCTCCTGCCCACTAGCAGGAGGTTGAAGACAGTAGGAGAGAGGAAGAGGTGGGCTGGGCCTAGCTGGGCCGGTCCTGTTAGGCCACCAGGTAAGTGGACCAGGTGAGTTCTGTTCTTTTTAATTGTTCTGTTTTCTATTTTTGCAGTTTGTTTTGATTTGATTTTAAATCAAATCATTTTTATAAATTCTAAAAATTATAATGTGGCCTGGTAAAATATATTCAAGGCCACTCACAAATTTTAGAATTATTGGAGTTATATTTAACACATATCAAATATAAGTCCAATGCAAATAATTATTGGATTAACTCAAATGCCCAAAATAAATATTTCTGAGACTCCAAAAATATTGGTTTGAATTTTACATCATGCCAATATTTTCACAGAATAACAGGAACATTTTCTTGGACTCATTTGATGAGATTTAAATGTTGGTTATTTTTAGAGGTTTTCTGAGGCTTTTGAAAATTTCTCAATTCAAGTTTCATTTGAACTTAAACATGATGCTCACGTGGAAACTAGCATAGGTCAGCCCAGAATTAGGGATGTGACAACTCACCCCTACTAAACAAGAATCTTGTCCCGAGATTCAAGCGTAGGGTAAGATGAAGGGGAAGCGCAACTAACGCAATCTTCACGATCCAGGTTGCACTTCAAATGAACGTTGATTCAATCATCATCTTTGTCTGGTCGTCTTGCTCTGAGAACTCCAGCCAACATGACAACGAGAGGAGAAGGAGACTCTAGAAGGATCGATCTTCTCGAAGATTGAACAACTTAGGATCAACTCACGGAATGAGACATAGCAACATCAGTCGAGCTGAGACACGAAGCACACATCTAGAGGGATGGAGTGGAACAAATGACGAGGGTTCACTAGGTAGACAACAATTCCACGCTTAAAAGGGTGGTGAACGGTTGTCAACGTAGCCAGGAGTTGAGTTGCCATGATGCCACAGCGGGACATCCTGGAGGAGGGTGATTCGTAGGTTATTACCTTAAGTGGAAAAAAGAATTACCTTTGATATAGAGATCATTGAGACTCTCTATACCAGCCTAGGGCAAATCTCGAGCGATCGTTTGGAGGGGTTCGGTAGAATGGCATACCCGGATTAGAATGGATGATGTGGATTACCTTGTTGTAATCAACACAAAGGACGATTTAGTAACTAGGGAAAAGCTCAACAGTAGAGAGTGAGTCCACTGTTTGAAAAGTTTTAGCATAAGCGAAGAAACTAGGAGCAATCCCAGTTAGTGCCGATGATAACACCTAGTGCTTTTGCGAGCTCTCAAGGACTTGAGCATCTCCATATTCATCAAGGTTTTACCAATATCCGTGTCAAGGATCCTGGCAACACAGCGTACTACCATGATGAATACCGGTGGAGGATGCAGATGCAAAGGAAAGATAGCACTTTCTCAGATTTCACCTTGGCGAGGCCAAGGAAAGAAAATTTGGATGATCGACCGAGAGACATTTAGCACTCCGCTTCTAATGTTCTCCTTGATGTGCTAGTGTAACCCATTCATAGATATGGTTTGATATCTAGAACATCAAGTAAAAGGTCGGACTTCGGAAACACCAAAAATCGTAAGCCACAACTAGGGGGTAAATCCTACGAAGTCCTTATGGGGAGGTGGCCAACTTCCTCAATCAAGATACTACAGTAATAGGTCTTCTGGCTGGACGTGTTGGCCACGACATCCTCTTTACCGATTACAGAGAGACCAATATTATAGCTCTTGGGAGACGTTCCAACCATCATATCTGCCTGAGATTCAGATCTGATTGGTGTTAGGATATTCCAGACTCATCAAGTCTAGGAAGGAAAATGAAAGTTTGCAACACAAATCGACGAGACGGCGTTGCGAGATTCTCGGGGAATGAACTACGATAGCAAGCTCCAAAACATGAGCTGGTTCTACTACATACATGTGAACACGTTGTCCAAGACAAGCATGACCATGTAGTAGTCTTATAATGAAACACTACCGAGTTCAGATGAGGAACCATCATCAAGGATTTCGAAGTCTTTACGCGCGCTAGACTTCTTTTCCTTAAACAAATCAATCAGTGGCTTAGTGTGCTACGGAGTTCATATGGAACGAAGATGATCAGTCTAACAGACCACAGAATACTTTGCACGTGCATGACTGACTTGGGATGATTCCGGAGGAGGTAAAATAAGCCTTCTCAAACTCATGGCGGCAACTTGCATCAAATGCACATGAATTAGAGGGACTCACTTCTTTCGTCCAAACATATGCTTCACGAACGGGTCATGAAGATAATGCTTATAAAAGTTTCCAATACTAGCTTAATGTTCAACAAAATCATGGAGGAGATAAGGATGTTGTCGATGGGCTCAACAACAATTCATCCAGATTCCCATGGAGATGGAATTCCATAACTATGTGAACAAGGTGATAGTATTGGTCAGACCCAAAAGATATAATGGTGTATGCTCGAGGAAAATCCATGAATAAGACAACATTACGAACATTGTTGGTTCTGATTTGATTTGACGATAGCCCATACTCAAATCAAAGGTTTGGGGTAAGACAGTAGATCCAACAATTGACCACGAGGATCAATCAATGAAGATATCACCTTTCTTCAACACACATACACAAAGATATCCCTTTGGAATGAACTGAGTCGGACAAGCTTTCATCTTCCAACTCTCCAAGTTGTTGTTTAGCTTAACCAACCAGCTCAGGGGTATCCAACACGGATTCTTGGAGAAAGGGTGGTTTATAAGAATACCAACTTGATCACGAGCTCAACATAACAGTCAGGGGATAACCTGGTAACACTTCCGAGAAGTTATTTGGAAAATCACGAACCACCAATATGTTACCAAGCTCGAGAACAATCTTGCTTTTCAGGGCAAGGCGATATGATCAAAAGAGCAAGCGATTGACACAATCCTAACTCATTGATTGAAGAGTGCACCAGGAAATATGGACTAGGTAGCACGATCAATCTTAGGATGATGATTCAATAACCAACACGCTAAGAATGAAATTGTTGTCCATTAGCTACCAAGCAACGGGTTGCTAGTAGTATTGATTTCACACATCATAGTTCACTTGTCGTCATTCCGGTTGCAACAACACGGGGACCGAGGAATGAAAAATGATGGCGAGAAGTATCACTACATCAAGAATTCATAAGAGGTGGTGCAATTCTCATGACACTCTTGACTTAAAGATGGTAACACTCCAAGATAGAGCAGAACAAAAGCTGGATTGCAATTGATCCGCGGAACACAACTGCTTTGACCCAATCCTGGAAATGAATAAGGTACTGGAGTTTGTTTCTCCTAGTCATTCCGGAATAGAATGGCTTGACGGACCACAAGAGTGACAGGCATCGATGAACAAATGCACGCATACTCTTGACTATCAACTGATAGACGAGGGTCAGAATACAACTAAAGAGGGACAACTCAGAGGAACATATGATTTCCTGAGTTGTGGATGCATGGATTAGCATGTCGAACGAGTTCGACATATTTCTTCCGGACAATGCATGCGGAAAGGTAGAACTGACAGAGTCACAACATAGAATCGAGAACTCATCAAGAGCACTCTTATTGTAATCTTTCGGTTCAGCGAGGAACTTCTGCCGTAAGCAGTTCATGGTATTGGAAGAAGGAAATACCACGGATCTCGAGGACTATCGCAAAGGTTACTAATATCCTAAAGGAACTAGCAAACACTATCAACACGAGGTAAGTAGGGTGAATCTCGGGTTCAAAAACCCAGGAATAGAATACCTACTACTAAGTGGCATCACGGGATGCTTTCGAGAATAATGGCCAGAATCATCACACTGGGAACGCAAAACATGGTTCGATTAATAGGTAGCACTCTAAGACACCTAGGGTCATAATAATAACTCCAACATATATGTCAAGGCAACAGAGTACCTCAACTCACCGATTAATGTGGTTAATCTGGCCCAAAGGGACATCAGAACGGGAGGAAGGGATTTTGCAAATGCTTCAGACTATTTAGAAACCTGGGATGACTCGGACAGCATAACGGCTGTAAATGCTCAAAAGATTGGAGACATGCTACAAAAATGGTGGCATAACCACTCAATAATCATAATATCAAGGTTCTGAGACCAACTATGAACACACGGAAGTAGTAGGAACTGAACCGAGGCTTGAAACCAACAATCCTATAAGTCTACGGATTAGTAACACGTGATCCTGATAGAAAGAAGAGAAGGCCTAGTTCTTAACACCGGTAGAAAAGAATAGGCTGACTCAGATCAGAAGGGCATAAGGTATAAGGAGTAAAAAGAGCCTTACGTTCCATCCCACAATCAATTCCCTTATATAACTAAAGAATTTCTAGACTCAACTTCGACCAGTTTGGCTTTGTAACCTACAGGCAGTCAAGCTCTGATACCAAAGCTGTCAGGACCCCGACTCAATGCCACATCGATCTAGCATGTAACACCTCATATCACTTTGCGGCCTCACGCACGGTATCCCCACGGGTGTCGCCTTACCTTTGCTCGGGACCGCTTATGCCTTTGGGCACACGATATGATAGTGTCGCTAGCATCCATATGATAAGGAGTCCGGCTGACATGGCTAGTCGTAAACCCAAAGTGGCACAAACTTACAGGACAGCATCCATGACCCAAAGATCGAACGTGTCGGTCATCACGAGTGAATCCAGTGCTGTAGCACTAGGCTAGCAGACTCCGTGAACCGGCTGAAGCGGCTAACAGACTCCGGTATTCATCGCGTGACATTTCCCGAAGGGATGACACATGAACGAAGAAGGACACATGCCGGCCAGCCTAAGTGTTCCGGAGCAAGAGCAAGCTACCATGGCTCAAAGGAAGCACTAGGAGACATTTCCGTAAGAGAGGCTACTAAGGATAAATAACTAGATAGTCGATCCCACACATACCAAGCATTTCAATAACATACACACAATATGCTCGATATGTGCAAATACAACATGGCATCACAACATGACTCTAAATCTCAAGTATTTATTCAATAGGCTCGAGGAGCGAGTATTACAAACATGGGTCTCATGACCCAACATTCAGAGCATACAAGTCAAAGCACAAGCGAAGCTTAACATGTCCGAGTACGACATCTACA
This sequence comes from Aegilops speltoides, assembly GCA_021437245.1. Classification (NCBI taxonomy): domain Eukaryota; kingdom Viridiplantae; phylum Streptophyta; class Magnoliopsida; order Poales; family Poaceae; genus Aegilops; species Aegilops speltoides. Next base: position 169,122,373 of record CM038143.1, on the reverse strand, counting down.
AATGAAAAAGGCCGAGGAGCCCGACTATCTACCGAGATCTGCCGAGGGCATAAGATCGTAGCTAAGGTAACAAGCTAAACGTCAAGTCCATGCGAACTACTAGTGAGACCAAGTCTCTACAAAAACATAAAATAGGCAAACGTGAGTACAAATGTACCCAGAAGACTTACATCAAAACTAACTACGATGCATCATTATCAACAAAGGGGTGGTGGAGTTTAACCGCAGAAGCCAGCTTTGACTCGGTGGCTAACCTAAACTACGATCGCAAGTAACTCTTGAGGTGGCGCACGAGTCCACATATTCACCATATCAATACACCACTATGGATCCGCCTCCGCCTCCTCACGAGAACGCCATCCATAGCACTCATGCTTATCTTGCGTATTTTAGAGTATCCACTTTCACTTGTCTATGAACTATGCAAGGGGTCCAAGTTTCCATATCCGAGGAATCCGGCTATTCGAATAGATAATGATAACCCTGCAGGGGTGTACTTCTTCACACACGCTCTCGCCACTTATCGCCATGTACACGTCATGTACCTCGGCAACCTTCAAGCGGAAGCCGGGCGAGGGAGTCAGCCACGACCTGACTAACCACACAAGTCTCTCGTCCAGGTTTATCGCCTATTCGGGTTCCATCCGCAAGGAGATCCGGACAGGGTGTCGCTCACGGCCCCAAACGATGTGTACAGGGTTCCAAGCCCACCAAACGGGCGGCGCTTGGTCTACCCGGCCATGGTGCCTAGTCTGTCCCAAGCCCACCTGTACCGGGTGCCACTTGGTAGACTACTAACACTACCTACAAACACCAGAAACTAGTTGCAACTCTTGGACAGAGATCAAGTTGATTAATAAGCCGAGAGGGGCCGAGTTACCGGAACCCAATGTGTGGTAGTAACTGTTCATGGATCACAAACACAGAACTCTGTTCCTGAGGACGGCTGCAATGAGACAACCTACCATGTACTCCTACATGGCCTCTCACCGCTATCTTTACCAAATCGTGTTCACACATTTAGCTCTCAACAGTAGGACATGTTCACACACCTCCGATTCATTCCCGATGAATCAGACCTGACACAACTCTAAGCAATAGCAGGCATGACAAACAAGCATGAATGAGTAGGCACATCAGGGCTCAAACAACTCCTACTCATGCTAGTGGGTTTCATCTATTTACTGTGGAATGATAGGACATGCAGAGGATAAAGGGGTTCAACTACCGCAGCATGTAACAGTTGAAACATTGTTGTCCTAATGCAGTAAAAGAGAGCAGGAGCGAGAGAGTGGGGTTGTATCGGAATGAACAAGGGGGTTTTGCTTGCCTGGCACTTCTAAAGATAGCATTGAGTCTTCATCAGTGTCAACAATCACAGCGTCGGAACAACGTCTACCGAGGGGAACCACACCGGCAAACAGAGGATAAACACAATCAATGCAATGCACAATATGATGCATGAACATGGCATGTATATCTGATGTTGTTTGTGCTAATGCAAACAACAACAAGTTCAATGGAGCTCATTTGAATCAAGGATTCAAATGCAACTCCAAACTTAAGCATTTTAAATGCCCTTTGTGTGTTTTCATCTATACAGAAGGTTTAACTTGCTTTAACATGCATGAAACCAGTGCAGATGGATAGATTGGATTTTTCTGATCATTTTTCATATATAAATTATTTCATTCTGAGCTACGGTTGATTTTCTATGATTTTTAGAAATTTAGGACATTTTCTGGAATTTCCTGAATAAACTTAAATCCAGAAAATGCTTTATTACGTCAGCACTACGTCATGCTGACCTCAGCAGGTCAACACGGTCAGCAACGGTCAAACCTGACGTGTGGGACCCACATGTCAGCTGCACAGTGGCTAAACCAATTAACTAAACCTAAGCTAAAACTGCCCAAGTTTAATTAGCATGCGGGGCCCACTGTCAGTGACACGGGGTTGTGGCTAGTGCTAACCTAACCCGCGCCACGTCAGCGAACGGCGTTCAGCCGTCGGTGACCACATCCCGCGGCGGTGGCTCGCCAGCGTTGCTCGGGACGTTGCTACAGAGCATCGTTTCGCTCATGTTTTGCGGCTACGGCGAGCTGGGAGACTCGCGCATCCAGTGGTGGCAACACCTCGCGCCGGGGTTGACTAAATCGACGGCGGCGGCAACTTTTGCGGCGGCCGGAGTTCGGGAACATGCGGGAAACGAGGCTGCGATGCACTAGGGGGACGGCTAGCGGCTGCGTTGGCCTCCTGGGGCACCATGAGCACGCTTGAGCGCACAGCGGGGTGGTTCGCGCCAGCCCATGACGGCGAGGAGGCATGGCGGCGGCGAAGCTTCGGTCGTCTTTGAATCGGCGCTTCACGAGAGAGATAGACCACGGGTAAGGGAAGGTGACCGGAGCTCACAGGAGGTCGAGATCAGCTCGATGGCCTCGGGAGGCGGCGGAGACGGCGAATCGGACAGCGGCATTCGTGGCCGTGGGCGGGAAGAAAGGTCGTGGAAGTTGCTGCGGTCGCATCTGCGCCGCGTGGCTCGACGGAGATGGCATAGAGGTCGACGGCGGAGCTTCTTTGCTCGTCGGAGAGACGTGTGGAGGCCGGTGCCTGCGCGAATGGCGGACGGCGGCGACCGCAGCTGTCGGGCGCGAGAGAGATCCTGGGGAGAGGGTGAGGACGGGGGAGAGAGAGAGAGAGGGGCCCGAGGGTGCGTGGCGCTTGTAGGAGCCTCGAGCGGCAGCGGCAAGCAGGAGCTGGCCGAGCGCGTGCACGCGCGCTGCGGCCACACGCCCTCCTGCCCACTGGCAGGAGGTTGAAGACAGTAGGAGAGAGGAAGAGGTGGGCTGGGCCTAGCTGGGCCGGTCCTGTTAGGCCACCAGGTAAGTGGACAAGGTGAGTTCTGTTCTTTTTAATTGTTCTGTTTTCTATTTTTGCAGTTTGTTTTGATTTGATTTTAAATCATATCATTTTTATAAATTCTAAAAATTATAATGTGGCCTGGTAAAATATATTCAAGGCCACTCACAATTTTTAGAATTATTGGAGTTATATTTAACACATATCAAATATAAGTCCAATGCAAATAATTATTGGATTAACTCAAATGCCCAAAATAAATATTTCGAGACTCCAAAATATTGGTTTGAATTTTACATCATGCCAATATTTTCACAGTAATAACAGAACATTTTCTTGACTCATTTGATGAGATTTAAATGTTGGTTATTTTTAGAGGTTTTCTGAGGCTTTTGAAAATTCCTCAATTCAAGTTTCATTTGAATTTAAACATGATGCTCACATGGAAACTAGCATAGGTCAGCCCAGAATTAGGGATGTGACACAGCCGCCCTGCCTGTCAGCCCCGTTCATACACTGTGGGCGCCAACCGTGGGCGGCAAAACACCCTCTCCTTGCCCGAAATAGTTACCTGCAAATATTTGGGAGATGCGAGATTACCGTCCTATCCCCAACCGACGCGATGTCTGAAATTTTAAACGGGGGATAAGTTCGTAACTTTCCTCCATTTCAGAGAAGCACGTCCCAAAGTTTGAGATCCCCCTCCCCTCCATTTCCCCATTCATACACCGGCGGCGGCACGACAACCTCCGCACTGCGGCCAGCCTCCTCCGCCCGCCACCCCATCCTCCACCTTGCTAGAGCCGCTAGTGAGGGAGTCCTGGATTAGGGGGTATCCGGCCGAACTATATACTTTGGCCGGACTGTTGCACCATGAAGATACAAGACTCAAGACTTTGTCCCGTGTCCAGATGGGACTCTCCTTTGCGTGGAAGACAAGCTTGGTGATCCAGATATTAGATTTCCTTCTTTGTAACCGACTCTATGTAAACCCTAGCCCCCTCCGGTGTCTATATAAACCGGAGGGTTTGATCCGTATAGGGACAGCCCATCACCAATTTCATGATGCTCACCACCGTGCGTGAGTAATTCCGTCGTAGGCTTGCTGGACGGTGTTGGGTTGGATGAGATTTACCATGTAATCACATTAGTTTTGTTAGGGTTTGATCCCTAGTATCCACTATGTTCTGAGATTGATGTTGCTATTACTTTGCAATGCTTAATGCTTGTCACTAGGGCCCGAGTGCCATGATTTTGTATCTGAACCTATTATGTTTTCATGAATATATGTGAGTTCTTGATCCTATCTTGCAAATCTATAGTCACCTATTATGTGTTATGATCCGACAACCCCAAAGTGACAATAATCGGGATACTTCTCGGTGATGACCATAGTTTGAGGAGTTCATGTATTCACTATGTGTTAATGCTTTGGTCTGGTACTCTATTAAAAGGAGGCCTTAATATGCCTTAGTTTCCACTAGGACCCCACTGCCACGGGAGGGTAGGACAAAAGATGTCATGCAAGTTCTTTTCCATAAGCACGTATGACTATATTCGGAATACATGCCTACATTACATTGATGAACTGGAGCTAGTTCTGTGTCACCCTATGTTATAACTATTACATGAGGAATCACATCCGACATAATTATCCATCATTGATCCAATGCCTACAAGCTTTTCACATATTGTGCTTTGCTTATTTACTTTACCGTTTCTACTATTACAATCACTACAAAACTGCTACTATTACTTTTGCTATCATATCAAGTATCGCCATACTACTTTGCTACTAAATACTTTGTCTGCAGATATTAAGTTATCCGTGTGGTTGAATTGACAACTCAACTACTAATACTTGAGAATATTCTTTGGCTCCCCTTGTGTCGAATCAATAAATTTGGGTTGAATACTCTACCCTCGAAAACTGTTGCGATCCCCTATACTTGTGGGTTATCAGCAATCCACCACCACCACACAGGAGTAGGGTATTACACCACAACGGTGGCCCGAACCTGTATAAATCTTGTGTCTCTTGTGTTGTGAGTTCATCGAGCTAGCTTAGAGATTGTGGCGAGGCTGAGGGCGTGTTCGGTAGGGAGAAATCTTCGTGCGCACCCCAGTGTTTGAACCTCAAGGGTTTCGCCGGAACCTGATATCCGACAGCGGCCGCAATCACCGCTCTGGCCGAAGATCTGGAGCGCACCACCATGTCTGAAGACGGGAGTTTAAAGCCCGTCTGACTCTTTGCGGCTATAGAGCCTAGCACCAGAGAACCGGAGGGGATTGCATCATCGGTGGGCCTGGAGTCACGCCAGGCTCCCTCTATCCTCAATGAGCCGGACTCGCCTCCGAACCCCAACTCCGAACTCTCGAGATCCGTGTTATATGAGCTTGGCCAGGGAACTTCTGTCCCCCTCTGCTCCATGGACTCTTGCTTCCCTTTCCAAACCTCATTCTTAAATGAGACCTTGGACTTAATGCGATCTCTCACCATTGCAGAAGAATCACTTCCAAACTACGCCCAGCCCACACTAGGGGTTGAGAGCGGGGAATTTTACGTCCCACCCACCACCCACTTCATAGCCACTGTCGAGGACTTAGCTGACATGCTCAATTATGCTTCCGAAGACATCGACGACATGGACGACGTTGCCGGTGAAGAGCAAAGCCAGAACCCGCCGTTACCGAACGCTGGACGGCTACTTCCACATATGACGTGTACATGGTGGACACACCCAAAGAGGATGATGGCGAAGGTGGGAAGGATCCAGTCGAGGACAAGCCCCCCGTGGCACCACCAAAGCATCGACGTGAGCGGCACCGCTCTAAATCGTGTCACAAAAAAGACAGCAATACCGGCACCGGAGACAACAATACTCCGGATAACACCGAAGACCAAGAAGCCCCTATCGAACCAACATCTGATCATGATGATTGGGAGGATGGGCAAGTCAACCCCGACGATCCCATCCGGAATGAGGGCTCCGAGGATTCATCATGCCAGAGGAACCCCTTGAACACGAGCGCTTTAAGCACCGGCTAATAGCCACTGCAAGAAGACTGAAAAAGAAGCAACATCAGCTTCAAGCTGATCAGGATCTGCTCAATGACAGATGGACTGATGTCCTGGCAGCCAGGGAATACGACCTCAAACACCCAACTAAGAGTTACCCGAAGCGCAACCTGCTACCCTAATTCGACGATGAAGCCCCAGAGCCTATACCGCCAACGTGTAACGCTGCCGACAGACCTGACCGGCCACCACATGGCCAGGACAGAGCGGCAACTCAAGCCGAATACCAGCCTGCACCATCCCGCCATAAAGGCAGAGAGACAACAGCTGCAGGATACACTTATGACCTATGAAAGGACCTGGCTAATAGAGCCGATTAGACAATATCAATCTATGGATCAAGGAGGCATGCCCCAGCGCGAGAAGACGACCACCAGGCTTGGCGCGACAAGCACAACTTCACCCGGGCTGAAAACCGCATACGGACTCCATCCGAACTGCATCGTGACATTGCCTGATACAGAGGCGCCGCACACCCCCTATGCTTCACTGATGAGGTAATGGAGCACCAGTTCCCAGAAGGGTTTAAACCCGTGAACATTGAATCATACGATGGCACAACAGATGCCGCACCACATTCACATGGCTCGCGGTGACGATCTACATGCCATCAAATACCTCCCCCTCAAAGTTGAGGGGCCAGCTCGGCACTAGTTAAACAACCTCCCAGAAAACTCTATTAGAAGGTGGGAAGACCTGGTGGATGCCTTTAGAGACAACTTCCAGGGCACTTATATCCAGCCTCCGGACGCCTATGACCTCAGTCACATAGTCCAGCAGCCCGGAGAGTCCGCCAGAAAATTCTGGACCCGGTTCCTAATTAAGAAGAACCAAATTGTTGATTGTCCGGACGTCGAGGCTCTAGCAGCCTTTAAACACAACATCCATGACAAATGGCTTGCCCGACACCTCGCCAAGAAAAGCCGAAGTCCATGGCATCCCTCACATCACTCATGACCCGCTTTTGCGCAGGCGAAGATAGCATCCTAGCCCGTAGCAGCAACAATACAAGCGATCCTGGCACTTCCGAAGCCGGAAACAGAAACGGCAAGCCCCGACACAACAAAAACAAGCGTCGGAGTAACACTGACAATACCGAAGACATGATGGCCAACGCCGGATTCAGTGGCTCCAAACCCGGTCAGCGGAAGAGGTCATTTAAAAGAAACAAAGACAGCTCGTCTAGCTTGGACCGAATACTCGATCAACCTTGCTAGATTCATGGCACCCCTGACAAGCCTGCCAACCATACCAACAGAAGTTGTTGGGTCTTTAAACAGGCTGGTAAGTTAAACACTGAGCACACGGGGAAAGGGTCGCCCAGCAAGGATGGCGACGAGGAGCCTCGCCCATCGAACACAAGGGGACAGAAGAAATTCCCCCCCGAGGTCAAGACGGTGAACATGATATACATTACACAGATCCCCAAGAGGGAGCACAAGCGCGCGTTAAGGGACATCTATGCAATAGAGCTAATCGCCCCAAAATTCAACCCATGGTCAGCATGCCCGATCACTTTTGATCGTAGAGACCATCCGACCAGTATCCGTCATGGAGGTTCAGCCGCGTTGGTCCTCGACACGATTATCGATGGATTCCACCTCACGAGAGTCCTCATGGACGGCGGCAGCAGTCTTAACCTGCTCTATCAAGACACAGTCTAGAAAATGGATATTGACTCGTCAAGAATCAAGCCCACCAAAACTACCTTTAAAGGAGTAATACCTGGTGTAGAGGCCCGCCGCACGGGCTCAATAACATTGGAAGTCGTCTTTGGTTCGCCGGACAACTTCCGAAGTGAAGACTTCATCTTCGACATCGTCCCTTTCTGCAGTAGCTATCATGCACTGCTCGGATGAACTGTGTTTGCTCGCTTCAATGCGGTCCCACACTATGCTTATCTAAAACTTAAGATGCGAGGACCACGTGGTGTTATAATAGTCCATAAAAACATGGATCGCTCCCTCCGTACTAAGAACACACCGTGACCCTCGCAGCGGAAGTGCAGGTCGGCCTTATCAAGCCAAACTCCACATCAGTAGTTAAGCCCCCAGACCCTATCAAACGAGTCCGAACTACCCTGCAAAATGATAGTCCAGCTCGTCAAGAGCTCGATTAGCAATTCAGCCTCTGTCTTAGCCCCAGCCGAACTACGACGTATGTACCGCGTGCACATAACTACGCATTAAAGATACCATGGGCAACGACTGAGGCATATCAAGGATAAAGTCCACAATACGGTTCAACCGTACCTGGACCCCCATATCTACCTTTTTCTTAACTTCGTATTTTTTTAGGTTCCCTACAACCCACATCACCTTTTTATGGTGCCAAGGGCCCTTTTCCCGGCCCCTTATGAAAACCTACTCATTAATCATCTCAAAGGATCACACACCAAGGCGAAAAGCAGCGCAGACGTACGGCAAAGTACCTAAAGGATCTTCAAAGATCACCTCTCCCCATTTTTAGTACTTGTATACAGCTTTCCCTTTTGCTCGGCATGTAAATAGCCGCGATGCTTATAGCATTATCTGTACAAATACGTTTTGACGTATCAATCAGACTATAATGGAAGCAGTTTTTCGCCCAAACTATTAGGTACTGGCTTATTTCCTAATCTGTATTCCCTCTTCTCTTTCGTCTGATTGTCATGTACACCTCGGCATGACCTAAATCGCCATGGGCTCCATTTAGCCACGTACATTCCTTAAAAATAACATAAGTCCGAACACTTTTATAGTACAATTCGGCGTCCCGAATCAAGCATTATATGCATCAGTTCCGAATCATGTCTTGGGTCAATAGTTGGGTTGCCCGGCTCCTGTGATTACTACCTTACATTCTGATTGTTCGGCTAAGGAAGTAAAGGGAGTATCGGCGTCCTGGATTCGGGGGTATCCAGCCCTGCCTGCCTACGGCCCACCACGTGGCATCATCGATGGCCTGGTACGACCCAGCTTCAACACCAACACCGCAAGATCCTCGCGAGGGGCCAAGCCTCGCAAGGCAGGCAATGCCAAGACCCCCAAAGGAGTTGGCCTCCTCAGGAGGCCTCCTGAGGGGCGAAGAGTTCCATGCAATCTACCTCATGAGGCTCAGCTGACATGAGCCATGACGACCAAGGCCAGGCGGGCGCCAGGCGGGCACAGAGCGCAGTTTTCCTCTTCGGTGCAAAGGAGGCAAGCCACAGGCGCGTAGTCCCGACGAATCAGCCAAAGGTTGCCATTCTGGTGCAACGAGACCAAGACCGCCAGTACGAAAGGATGAAGGTCATCGACGAGCCCACCGCAGTGTCATGATTAGAGGCTTTTCGTAGGCGAAGACTACTTTTGTCAGGATAGACTGTACTACTTGTCCCCTTTCGAATCCCGCCGTTGTGGAATCCCTTCCCGCTCATATTTGGGAAGAGGACCAAGGCCACTATAAATAGGACTAGCCACCACCATAGAAGGGGACCAAAATTAGAACAAGTAGAGCACCACATGTAACGCCCTCGATGCGGCTATATCTCCCACGTGTCGAAGCACGACTTAGAGGCATAACCGCATTGAAAGCAATGTCGCAAGTGAGGTAATCTTCGCACAATCCATTTAATTCATAAGGGAAAAGATACATAGTTGGCTTACAGTCGCCACTTCACACAATTACATGAATAAAGCATTACATCATCCAGATACAATCAAGGTCCGGCTACGGAACCAATATAAAAGAAGAACAACCCCACATGCGACACAGATCCCCGATCGCCCCAACAGGGCTCCACTACTAATCGTCCGGAAAGGAAACATAGTATCGACCAAGGGCCTCATCGTATTCCCACTTCAACTCGGGCCATGCCCATCTGCTACCGCATCACCGTACCGCATCTGCTTTTGGTAGAATCAGTGAGCCACAGGACTCAAAGAATCTCACACCATGAGATCAAGACTATTTAAGCTTAAGGGAAGGCTGGTGTCAAAAGGAGGAGCTGCCGCAGTTTACTAGCATATATGGTGGCTACATCGCAAAAGGGAGCGAGAAGAGAAGCAAGGCGCGGTCGTGAAGCTATTAGCGATCAAGAAGTGATCCCGACTACTTACGCTAAGCATAACTCCAAAGATCGTGTTCACTTCCCGGACTCCGCGAGAAGAGACCATCACGGTTACATACACGGTTGGTGTATTTTAATTAAGGTCAACTTTGGGTTTTCTACAACCGACATTAACAAATTCCCATCTGCCTCATAACCGCGGCACGGCTTTGAAAGATAATACCTGCAGGGTGTCCCAACTTAGCCCATAACAAGCTCTCACGGTCAACGAAGGAATAAACCTTCACCCAAGACACTCCGATCGACTCGGTATCCCGACATCAAGACATTTCGACAATGGTAAAACTAAACCAGCAAGACCACCCGACCGGCCGACAAATCCCGATAGGAGCTGCACATATCTCGCTCTCGTGGCACAACGGATGGTTCGCCTATGAGTAAAACCAGCCTCGAGTTGCCCCTGGTGGCCCCTGCAGCTCGCCGGTTCGGACCAACACTGAAGGAGCACCGCCCGGGGCTAAATCAAGATGACCTCGGCTCGCGAAACCCAAGGGAAAAAGGGTGTAGGTGGCGAATGGTAAAACCAAGGTTGGGCCTTGCTGGAGGAGTTTTATTCAAAGCGAACCGTCAAGGGGTCCCATAATCACCCGACCGCGTAAGGAACGCAAAATCAAGGAACATAACACCGTATGACGGAAACTAGGTGGCAAGAGTGGAACAAAACACCGGCATAAGGCCGAGCCTTCCACCCTTTACCAAGTATATAGATGCATTAATTAAAACAATAGATATTGTGATATCCCAAAATATCCGTGTTCCAACAAGGAACAAACTTCATCTTCACCGCAACTAGCAACGCTTATAAGAGGGCCGAGCAAAGCGTAACATAGCCAATCAACGGTTTGCTAGGACATGGATGGTTAAAGGTTGACATGGCAATATGGGTGGCATGATATAGCAAGTGGTAGGTATCGTAGCATAGGCATAGCAAAAGAGCGAGCATCTAGCAAGCAAAGATAGAAGTGATTTCAAGGTATGGTCATCTTGCTCGTAAGGTTCTCGAGTTGTCGAAGGCTTGATCTTCGAGGCGTTCTCAACAGGCTCCTCGCTCACGCATTTCGCCTCCGCTCTACCCAAGGCAAGAACACAAGCAATGGAACCACAATCAAACAAGGAACATATGCACAAGCAATATGATGCATTACATGACATGCTATGCGAGATGTGACATGCTATGCATATGTATGCTCCGGAAGGAAAGTGATGAACCGGGCATCAACTTGGCAAACCAAGTATGCCGCTAGAAAGATGAGATGATTTCGGTTGAAATCGATATAAAGATCACCGAATCGGATGCACGGTTTGCAAATGACAAGCAAAACAAGAATGACGCAAATCATGCTTAACAGCCCGATGCTACTTAGCACGCAACACTAAACTATGCTACAGCACCCCAACATAAAAACAAAGCATATGGCAACGAACTACAGGAGATGCTTAACAAAAGAGGAACACTGAGCTACGGCTAAATCACATCATAACATGTTCAAACAAGCATGGTGAAAGTGCTCAAAAAATCAGGTCCACAGACTTAGTGAAAATACTAACATGCCAGGAATTAACATCAGGAAGGCATGTTTAGAGCAAGCAAACAACATGCTACAGGAACTTATAATAGAAAAGCAAGGCATGACATGATTCTACTCAAAGCATATTTCAATAGTCCCTTACTGACCATAAGCCAAAAAGGACTCTAAGAAATGATGGCACCCATGTAAACATTGCAAGTTTTATTACAGATTTCAGACTTAGTGAAATATCAGGACATGGCAAAAACAGATTCAACATGGCATGTTCGTGAGCTCGATGCACTCACTACAGAGCATCTCAAGATAAACTAAGCATACACCCATTAAGAAGACATGGCATAGGAGCTATACATGGCAAGAACAACATCATAGCATACACGGATCAACTACAACGACCTCGTGAAAATTGAATCTCACGCAAACAGTCTGCCAGGAAACATTTCAAGCAAAAGTAGAGCACGAAAATGACATGCTAGACTACTCCATAAATGCCAACAAAGGCATGGATGGATAGAGCACATCCATATGTCCAAAACACCCTTACTGATCATGCTCAAAAAGGGCATAGATCTCTCTGAAACAACATGAACATATGGCATAAAATTATCAGCAGGACAAGACTTAGTGAAATCACTAAGTTCCTGAAATCAGCAACATCATCATCCCTACTTTGCATGCTTGTTCTAGTCAACACATAGCTCACAAAAATACATGGCCAACACCCCTGAAAAGATGGCATGGCAATGTTCAACTCACATGTAGGACTCAAGTTCATAGGGTGCACACATAATTCATGGCAAAAATGACAAAAGAGCTCGAACTGATAAGATTCTGAAACTAACGATCTGAAGCCATCTTCCAACAGCATTTCGGGCATCAAGATGAGCTCAAATGCAAATGATGCAATGGAGTGAAATGATGTACTCTTCGAGACGAACAATTTGACATATTATACGCCCAAAACGGAGCCACGGTTGCGGAGATGTGATGCGTTGAGAAATGCACGAAATTAATCACAGGAATAAAACTTAGTGGATTTTGGAGGGGGAAGAAGAAAGTCAACCCTTAGGGAAACTCAGATCGGATCCAGATCGGATCGGGCCGGCGCGCTGCACGAGGATGGCCGGCCGGAGGGAGGAGGTCGCCGGCGGTCCGGCGGCGGTGGACGACGGCGGGCGGGGGGCGTACGGGCGACGGCGGGGCGCGGCGGGCGGCGGCGGGCGCCGATAGGAGGCGGGCGGCCGGAGGCGGAGCGCCTGACGGCGGCGGCGGCGGGCGCCGGAGCGGGCGGCGAAGTCCGCGGTGGGTCGCGGACGCGGGCGAGGCGGAGGCGGTCGGCGGGCGGCGGCGGCAGGCAGTATGGCGGCGGCGGCAAGCGGCGGGGCAGACGGCGCTTGGCGCTGGCGGGTGGCGGCGATCGGCGGCGGGGTGACCATGCGCATGGCGCGGCGGCGGCGGGCGCGCTGGGCGGCGGCGCGCGGCCGAGGCCGGGCGGACGGCGGCGGCGGACGGGTTCATGGGGCCGGGCGGGCGGGCTCGGCGGGCTTTCAAGGCGGCGGGCGCGCGCGACACGTGGCGAGCCCGGATTCGCCGGGCAAGCGCGGACGTGTCCGGCGCGACGCGGACGTGTCCGCGCAAGGCGGATCTGGGATTTTAGGGTTTGCCCGTGAATTCGGGAGGGGTCTTTAAATAGGCATAGAGGAGCTAGGAGAGTCCAAATGGGTGAAGTTACCACACGATCGTGATCGAACGATCGAGGGCATGGAAGGGAGTTAGATGGGTTATTGGGCTGTTTTGGAGGGTTGTTGGGCTGCAACTCAAAAGAGGCCTTTATGAGCGCGCCACAACCGTTGAGTACCAAACGAACTCCAAATGACCAAACTTGACAGTGGTCTACCGTGCTATACCAGGGCCACTTGGCAAGGCTCGTCCATTCCGAGAATGTTCAACACCCAGACACGGAAAAAGAACAAGAGGGGACGCCGGGGAACATAGGAGTGTCGGATTGCAAAACGGACAACGGGGAATATGTTCGGAATCATGAGACGAACACGTATGCAAATGAGATGCACATGATGAGATGATATGAGATGCATGACATGAACAAAATGCAAAACGAAAACAAAACCCAACCACGGAGGGAATATCATAGCACATATCCGAAAATGGCAAGAGTTGAAGTTACAAATATGGAAAGATACATCCGGGGTGTTACACCACACCAGCTCAAGAACACCTCACCTCCTGAGGCTTGTTCGTCCACTGTACTAGTTCATCCATAGCCCCTCGAGGCTATCCACCACACCACACTGGATTAGGGTATTACACCACAACGGTGGGCCGAACCAGTATAAATCTCTGTGTCTTTGTGTCTCCTTGAGCTCGACGCGCTAGGCTTAGGAGAATCGCGAGTAGGCAGGCTGGGTAGGTTGAGATCTCCGCACGCACCCTAGAGTTCGAACCTCTCAAGGGTTGCCGGATCCCTAAATCCGACATTTGGCGCACCAGGTAGGGTGCGTCGGATCCTCTCTTCTGTCATTCGATCCGCCACCGCTCCGACATCTCCATGGCCGACGCACGCAGGGCTCGCGCCGAGTGTTGGGCTGTCGCCGCCCGCGTTGCTCAGACGGCTCCGACGGGCGACGGTTGTGCCCGCCAAGGCCTTCTTCTCGGTGGCTAACGCTGCACAGCCCCGCCAGCCATGAGCAGCAAGTTTCATCGCTGCACCTGCCGGCGGCGCCGTGACGGCCGTGATCGCATTCACATCGATCCCAAAGAGCTTCGCTTATCCCATGCACGCCATGCCGTGAATGCGCAGCCGCCCGCCACGACACGGAGCTTTTCGCCACCGCCGTGGGTGATCCCTACGAGGAGTGGCTCGAACAGATCGCCAAGCTCATCAGCGTCGCGCACGGGGGCTCTGACGGGCCGGCTCGCTCGCTACCTCAGCAACCACCTGCAGCGGGCGACATGGCGCACGGGGCTCCTCCACCACCGCCGACCGGGGGTGCCATCATAGAGCCAAGGCGTGTGGCTCCACGGCGCGACTCGCAGCGCCTGGCACCAGCTCGGTACGACATGAGCTGCCAGGTGGTGCAGCGTCCCTAAGAAGAATCGCGCGTGCTTCCGGCACCCCAGTACTAGGCTCGCGTGCCGCCACAGGAGGTGGCAGTGCGCGTGCACCAGGACCACGTTCCACCCCCTCGACGACCTCCGGTGGCCACGGCAGGATGCCGCGCATTCACTCCGAAGCTCCGCAACGTCGTTTGGCCGAGCAAGTTCAAGCCTGACCTACCTCCAGGCTACGACGGCACCGCAGACTTCGCCGAAGTTCCTCGCAGCTCTCGACGAGAAAGCATCGAGGCGCCAGCAAGTGATTTAGAAGATCATGGCAAACCGGTTCCCGGCGGCCTCAAGGATGGCGCGGTTCTGGCTCTCAACTTGACCGAGGGGTCGGTTTCTTCCTCGAGGAGATGCGCAGCCGCTTCATCGCCAACTTCGGGCACTTCATGATCGTCCGCCGCCGCTGGGCGACTGCGCTACCGTGTCAAGCAAAGAACTCGAGAGACCCTGCATAAGTATATCCAGCACTTCAACAACGTTCGCCTCAAGATCCCCAAGGTGTCTAACGAGGCCATCATCTCCGCGTTCACCGACGGCGTCCGTGATGTAAAGATGAAGGAGGAGCTCACCTTCCACGAGGATCTTTGCACCGCTTTGGAGATGTTCAACATGGCGAACAAGGGCACAAGGGCTGAGGAGGGACGCCTCTCCCTCCTCGAGCTCCCTGATGCTGAGCCAGAAGACAAGAAGACCAAGACCAAGGACACGAAGCACAAGGGGCCAGCCCATGCTTGCGGCCAAGCCAGAGACCAAGCGCGGCTGCGACCACCCCGAGTTATCCAAGGGCAAGCGTCCGTTCTGCGCCTTCCACAACGTTTACAGCCACAACACCAGCGACTGCCAGGAGCTCAGGGCTCTCCATGACGGGCGCCTCGGTCAATGCCCTGAGCGCAACGATCGAGGCTACGGTCATGGAGGTGGCCGAGGTGGAGGACGCTGGGACGGACGCGACCGTCATCAGGAGTGGCGCGAACAGCCTCGTGAGGACCGCTGGTAGGACCAGCCTCGCGAGGGCAACTAGAGGGAGCAACCTCATGAGGATCGACCTTAGGGCAATGCAGCCTTGCCTCCTCTGCCTCCGCCGCCACGAAGGAATGAAGATCACCACCAGGATGAGGTGGCTGGGGATTCCAGGAGCCTCGAGCCATTGCTTGCATCTTGGGCGGCTCACAGGCCCCAGCTTCCCATCGCGTCTTCAAGCAGTTCGCACACGAGGTGAATGGAGCGCTCCCCAAGCCTGAAGCAACTCACCTTCTCAAGTGGTCCAAGTGCGCCATCACCTTCAACTCCTCGGACCGGCTCAAGTGTGCGGCCACCACTGGTGCACTCCCCATGATCTGCTCCCCCGTCATCAGCAATGTGACCGTCACCAAGACTCTCATCGATGGCGGAGCAGGACTCAATGTTCTCTATGTTTAGACGTTCGACATGCTCTAGGTGCCATACTACCAGCTTCACCCCACCAAGCCATTCTCAGGAGTGACCGACGGATCGACACACCCGATCGGGCAGGTTCGCCTTCTAGTCACCTTCGGCGAGCGCAACAACTACCGCACCGAGCTCATCGACTTCGACGTCGCCGACATCCGCCTGCCCTACAACGCCACCCTAGGGTACCCGGCACTGGCCAAGTTCATGGCGGCCATGTACCACAGCTACAACATCCTCAAGATGCCAGGAAGCGAAGGCATCATCATGGTCGCGTGCCAAGAGAAGGAGGCAGTGTGCTCCCTCGAGTGCGCCTTCCAGGCTGCAGCAGTTGAGAACCCCGAAGACAAAGACATCGCCCTCCCTCCTGAGGTCGCCCCAAGACAAAGAAGCTGCAGCTGGGACAGGGCTCTCATGAAGGAGCGGCACCCGGGGATGGAGCACTGAGCCTCGCGTATCCTGATGCGGCACCTTCACCCATCGCATAGGAAGGCGCGCCCAGTGCTCCTTCAGGCTGGGCTCGGGGGCTCTCCTTTAGAGGGCCTCAGATCTAGCCAATGTCACGAGAGGGGCGCTCGGGCACCATGTGGAGGCGTTCTTCAGAGAACGCTTCCCAGGAGAAGGCAGCAGGCGTGAGGCACCAGGCGTTCAGGAGTTCATCATCAAGGCAATCAAGGACATTCAGGAAGGAAGGGTTCTGCAGGGTGATCGTCGCCTGCCGCGTGGCGGGGCTCACTGCCCTAGCGAGGGTAAGGAGTTCCACGTCTACATCGACATCCCCGTGCTCAACAGGCTGCGTCCCGAGAGCTCATGTGGCCGTCTCGTGTCGACCAATGCGAGGGTCCGCCTCACAGCTACGTCTGCATGCCTTTTGGCTTGGCGGGCGTGGTTGAGCCGTTCCAGCACTGCATGATGGATGCCCAGACGGCCTGCAAGGCCAGGCACCAGGCGGTCCTGGCGGAGATGGATGAGCACCCTCAGGAGCCTCTCGGTCCCTCCGAGTCTCCCAAGGCTCGGTGCTAGAGTGGCTCATGAGGAACGGCTTCAGCGGCACGCATTTTTTGGCTACTTTAACAACTCTTCAGCAATTGTACCAGGTGACATCTCTCTAGTTCGTTCAGTTTGGGGGCGCCCCTCGGGCTGCATCATCCCTAGGCCGTGTGGGTCCGTCCCTACGGCATGTATCCCTTCTGCATTTATCAGAGCCAGTTACAATCCTTTGCAAGTTACTTTTGGATTATTGACTGCATGACCGGCGCTTCGTTGCTAAGAATGTCCCGCGCCCTTGCAAGCCCTCCCACGACCGCCTCATGATTAAGGACTGGCACAACGTCTGTGCTCGGGTCCGTCCCAGCAGCGTTGCTAAACCCAAGTAGCTGAGCTCTGGCTCACGGGCTAGTTCCCATGTACGTCACCTCCCATGGCTCTTGGTGCCTTGTTCTCGCATGAGCTAATCCTGGGTGGATGAGTGAGGGCGCACGACCTAGTGCCCCCGTGGCCACGGGAACCGCGCGCCGATTGTTTTTCTTCAGAATCTTTGCATGAGAAG
The DNA here is from genome assembly GCA_021437245.1 of Aegilops speltoides. NCBI lineage: Eukaryota > Viridiplantae > Streptophyta > Magnoliopsida > Poales > Poaceae > Aegilops > Aegilops speltoides. Next base: position 169,104,716 of record CM038143.1, on the reverse strand, counting down.
ACAGGGCACGGCGTCTGTGCTCGGGTCCGTCCCTGTAGTGTCGATAAATCTAGCGGCTGAGCTCTGTCTGGTGAGCCGGTCCAATTCACATCACCTCCTGGGGTCGTTGGTGTCTAGCCTTCTCATGCAATAACCTCAGGAAACTCATTCGGCGCAGGCTTCCTAACCATCTCGTAGGACCAATTCAAGCATCTCCAATCAAGACCAGGCGCAACCCGCCTTGAGGTAGGGCCTCGTGAGTCCCGCGCTGGCTCATGGGTGCCCATATACACCTCCTCCAACCCTGTTGTGCAAGCCACATATCAGGCGGGGCTGTACACGCCCCGGGGGTTCTCCTCAGAAGGAGCCCCCTCCCACGCAGCAGTGGAAGCACCATGCTCCACGCTGGCCGTCGACACTACCGAGGAGCGGCTATGCCCATGCAAGAGCGGAAGTGTTATGCTCCACGCTGGTGATAAACAACTGGGAGTGGCCTCGCGGCCGCATTAACCTCAGGGAGCCTCCGGGCTCAGTGACTAGCCTCACCGTGCTGCTCTCCCTCGATAAGGTAGCATGAGGGGGCTGGGCATGGCGGCTACGCTCAGGTCACGCCTGGCGTACCCCACCTCACCAGGCCTCACGGGCCTGGTCTTTGCGCACCCCACCCAAGCGAGAGCTCGGCGAGGAAAAGGCAGGATGGCCTGTTCGCACGTTAAGGGGCACTCCTGAGCATCGCATCTCAGGAGCCTAACTGGTCACATAGCCCCTCACCTCTTGGGCTCATCCTGGTGATCCAGACGACTCGACGACAACCGAGGCATGCGCGGGGCCGGGCCCTGCCGATGCAGAACGCCAAGACCGTCACCCTTTTTTTCAAGCCGTTCGCATGTCAAGGGGGACTCCTGAGCATCGCGTCTCAGGAGCCTAACTGGTCACGTAGCCCCTCACCTTTGGGCTCGACCTGGTGATTCGGACGACTCAACGACGGCTGAGGCACGTGCGGGGCCGGGCCCTGCCAACGCAGAACATCAAGGCTTGCCCCTGCATCTTTTGCTAAGCTATTCGCACATCAAGGAGGACTCCTAAGCTTCGCATCTCAGGAGCCTAACTGGTCACGTAGCCCCTCACCTCTTGGGCTCGTTCTGGTGATCCGGACGACCCAACGACGGCTGGGGTACGCGCGGGGTCGGGCTCTGCCAATGCAGAACAACAAAGAAAATAGAAAAGCTGAATGAGCATAATCTAGTTATTACAAGACATATTGTTCCAAGCAAAAAGTTTTCAACGCCTCCCCGAGGCATGTTGCATGATACAGGATAGACAAGGAAAAGCAGTATCGCTGGGCCACCTCTTCAGACTTGGGCATCACCACTGCATGCCAGCAGAGCCTCATCACCAGGCGTGCCGCCCATTCCTCCGGCTTCAGTTAGAGGACCAACGACTAGGTACTTGCTCAACATGGCGTCCACGAAGCTCTTCATGGCAGCAGCAGCAGCATCCTGGGAGTCGGAGTCCACCGGAGTGAGGAAGGAGGAGAGGTCAAAGCTGGCATCCTAGAGATAAAGATGGCTGAAGACGCACGTCAGAGCCAAGAAAGAAAGTGAGTGCGCCTCGCTTTCCACCAAGTAGGCAAACCCGTCGACAGCGTCTTCAAGCACCGCCACAACTTTAGGAAGCAGAGCAGCAGGGCTCTCCCTCGGGGTCTTCACCACGGCCTTCTTCGGGTCATCTCCAAAGAGCGCCTTCTGGGCATTGTAGAAGCATGCCTCGACAGAGGTAAGAGTGCTACGCTCCATGGCGGCCGCCTTCCTGGCCTCGGCGAGGGCCTCTTGGGCTACCTCTGCCTCCTCCTTCAGCTTCGCCAAGCAGTCGTGCTCTCCAGCCTGCTCTAAGGTCGTCTTCTTCACCTCGGCGCCTTGGTTGGCGACGATAGATTCCTGGGCCTTCAGCTTCTCCTCGCGCTCCTGGAGCTGGCTGGCCTGGGCAGCCTGTCGGTCCTATAGAGCCTTAAGGTCAGCCTCTGCCACGCGGCACCGGTCCTTTGCTTTTGTGCCCTCCTCGCCAGTCGTCATTGTGGCGGCCACCCGAGTGTGCCTTCGGGCTTCTTCACAACCCCAGTGTCAGGCGGATAGACGACAAGATTGAGCCAACCAGAGATCAGCCCCAGGCGTCCCTGCGCCGAACGACGATCTAGGCCCTGAAGCTCACCCTGGAGGAGGTCCAGCGCCGCCCTTGCCCCTTCCAGGATCCCGGAGGGAGCAGGAGCGCCATGACTCGGCCACACGTTGGGCAAGGGAGGAGACGCCCTCGGCACCAAGGCAGAAGATACCTCAGCCTCAGGATGGACCGGGGGCTCTAGAGGCTGGTTGTCCTCTGCAGGCGCGACAAGGTTGGGCGCCGGAGGAGTCGGGCCTCACTACAAAAAAAAATACACTTCCGTGATGATACGTGTTTGTCACAGTAGGTCACATTTTCTGTCATGCATGTACATCCATGACGATTTTATGACAGAATAAAGATAGTTATACCTGTGTTGTCATAGAAGTGATCCATGAAATTACCAAAATTATCATCACGGAAGTGTCCACTTCCATGACGATAAACCCCGCATCACAGAAGTGCTTTCGTCAAGGGTGACTGACACGTGGCATCCACCGTAACGGAACACCGTTAAGTTATCGGGTCGGGTTTTGGATCCGATAACCCGTTAACAACCCCGACCAATGGAGATTTTCCACGTGTAAAATCATCATTCGCTGGAGGAAACACGTGTCGGCTCATCGTTGGGACAGATGTCATCCACTCATTGGACAGAAGGCGCCTATGATACGTCGACATGTGGCACAGCCCAACAGAGGCCCATTCCTGTAAAAAGGCCGGCCCGTTTGACTTGGTCAAAAGGTGGTGGGTCGGCCCATGTAAAGCCTGTTAACGGCCTGTTCGCATATAGCCCATTTACAGCCCGCTAACCCAAGGCCCGTTACGCCCTAACTGAATTAGGCCCAAGAGCGCTATCCGGCCACCCAATATGATTCCAGCCCGTTTCACTTCAGCCCATGTATGGCCCATGACGCCTTTCGCCCATATGAGGCCCTATGTAACTCTTGGCCTATTAACGCCCGTGGTGAAACTTCTGCCCGTAATGAACAAAGGTATCACTTTACACCCATTAACGCCCGTGGTGAAACCGCCCGTAATGAATAGTGTATCACTTTATACCCATTAACGGCTCGTTATTTCGCTAATGCTTCAGCCCATGTTATCTTTTTGTTTTCTCGAGCCCATTTATTCATGGGCTCATTTCCAAAGATTTGTTTACTTACGCCCGTTCTCGCTATTTTCTCGCTTGGACCAAATTCAGCATGTGGTTACGGTCGGCCTGTTTGTGGTCCGTTAATACGTTGGGCCGTTTTCATAGGGTCGTCAAATACGGCCTATTAACGATGGCCCGTTATGGTCGGCCCATAAATGGACGATTCCAACTCTAGCCCGTTGACGGCCATAATGCAGCCTTTTATTGGCCCATGTTTGGCCAATCGATCATACTGCTCGTATAAGGCCCATTAATGATACGGCCCATAGAAGGCCCATTGTTTCTACGACCCATAGAAGGCCCATTGTTTCTACGGCCTGTAGAAGGCCCACTATTTCTACGGCCCGTAGAAGGCCCACTGTTTTATGGCCCATAGGAGGCCCAGTGTCACTATAGTAAATATTAGCCCATGGTTATTGTGGCCTAGTTTTAAAAAATAGGTTATTGCAGCCACTAGCAAACCGCGGAAAAAGAACTACAATGACTACAAGCAAACAAATAAACAAGACAACAAGGAAATAAATAAGCAAGCAACTTACGCTAGGCTATCACGGCTATCACACATATTACATCCATCGGCATCAAAGTTCGCCACCAAAGGCAAATAAACGCTACCGACAAAAGAATATACAAAACCGAGAGCACTTCGTAAGGCACTAGGCCTGCCAGTCGGGCCCCAAACAGTCAAGAAGCTGAGTAGACCTCGCCAGGTCAACGATAGATGCATCAACACTAGATTTAAGGCATGATGGTGCGATGGCAATCCTCCGACATCTTCATTGCATCTTTGACTTCAAGTCGGAGCTGAGCTGAAGCAAGCCTTTCCGCTTTAAGTTGAGATCAAGAAGTCGAATCGATTGAGGCAAATGATCGCACAGAGGTTGTCTCACACCCGCCGTGAGTAGCTTCAACTCACCGCCTTCATCAAGACAGACCTTGGGGTCATCTTGCTGTCCTCAAGATGGTTTGGCCTACTATCTTCCCTAAAGTTCTGCCTAGCGAAGAGATACGACTCAAAGAGAAACAAGGAGACACGTAATGTGGTTTCACAATTATATATGCAAATAAATGGATCTGTTCTGCATAAGGAACATGTTTTTACAACTACAATTTGAAACTGGTAGTTGTAAAAACATCCAATCAGATGTAAACACCAAAGCAAACAGCAGTGCAGGAAATGATGTCTATACAAATCTATACTAGAACAAAGTTTGAAGGCTTGAGAAGGATGAACTTACATTACATGTTAACACGGGCTGGACAAAGCCCTTCTCCATGTTGATGGAAGGATAATTCAATAAATTCCCCAAACAAAATTCTTTATAAGCATTGCCATTATTCTACATTTTGCAAAGAGTAAATATAGATCAAATAATATTGGAAGAAACAGAGGATAATGAAGCTCAGGTGTAGACTGATGATACATAATCAAATAGCAATTAATTAAGTACAGCCTTACAAGGCAAAAGGGAGAGAGGTACTGACAAGAGCAATGCAGAGCCCATTATTGTTTTGAGATCGTATGATCCTTTGAGCAAGGAGATTCATCTAAAATTAGTTTTCATACAAGAGAGAAGGTAAGGCACAAGCAGAAATTTAGGAGTTCAAATTTTGAATTGATATCATAGACAGTACCTGACGCTGGGCTCCCGGCAGTTCTAATAGGGGTTTGGCCATTGGAGTAGGGGTAAAGTGTGGTACACTTGGGCCTGTGTTTTCTGTGGCTGTTGATCTATCTGATTTAACAGGTATCACTACCTTTTCCAAATACCTAGTTTGTACTCCTTGACGATCTATACTCACCCTCTTCCTTTTGGACATCTATTACGAAAGAACAACATTTGACTGGAAAATCATAGTGTGACGACACATGGAATAGGTACAGAAAATGGATAGGTATGGCATATACTCATATATGATGCTTAAACTAAGCAGATGGTGTAACAAAGTAGAAGTAATGCAAGTGGTCAGATGCAAAATATGAGCGACCAATACAACTTTGCAAAGTTAGAGCAAGCACCTTGATGGGTGAATAAGATAGGCCATCCTCCACCATGCCAAGTTTGTTAGCTAGTGGATCATTCCGCAATATTCCTCTCGTGTGCCGATTTTCATATCCATTTTGATAATGTTCAATATCTGACATGCATGAAAACATAAAAACAAGTGAGATTTTGTTTGTAATGCAGAAGTGATTCTAATCCAATACTTCCTCCCTGTAAACCCCTTTGTGATATCTCTGCAATTCTTTTAAAAGATGCCATGCATGCTATAATTTGTTGTGTGCATTAATATAATGTGGCCTACTACTCAAAATATGAGAGCTCCAGAAGTGATGACACTTCGCAGATGACAGCTTCAACATACAGTAAAGAATAACAAGTCGACCTGACTTGACAAATTCAAAATATACTAAGGGAGAACAACTCGAGCTGACCAGTCGACCGCAAGAGAAGAGTATCATCTTAAAGAAGAGAAGAAGAGCAAGCAGATTGAAGATATTACAAGTCTTTCAATACAATGTCAGTTGGCCACCCATGATGAACCAGAGCGCACAGAGAAATACTATTCTTTCCGGTCTCTCCATATGTGGCTCACATGCATTTCGAAACTAAAGTAGGAACATTTAGCTAACCAATTAAACATCTCTCAGTTTTACTAATATCAGCAATAATATCATATATGAATTTGTACAACTAAGCTTGTTTAACTCGATGGGTGGAGCAAAGCTATTACGACACCTAACCACGAGGGCTGATTGTGGTCATCATAAAATGGGGAAAACATAAGCATGATGAGTACAAGGTTGACCGTGGCAAAGGATGGCAGATCCAAGTCGCAAACCGCAAGAAGGGTAGTTAGCAATCGATGTTTGCTTTGAAATAACAACTAAGATTTGGTATGGATAAGAAAGTATGGTCAACAAGTGACCAAGAAATGCAATTATGTTGCTCTCTATATGTCGCGACATGCATTTGGAAACTCAAGGGGACCTTTAGCTAACCAATTAAGTGTGTTGGTTAACTAATATCAGTATCATATCACAATCATATTTGAACAACTAAGCTTTCGAATTCTGAGTGTTGTGTTGTTTAGCTTGAAGGGTGGACTAATGCTAGTACGACAGAAAGCACCTATGCAGATCATAGTAGAGTAGATAAAATGGGAAAACCCTAAGCATCAAGAGAAAAATCAGGAAAGTGGAACTAGCTGACCAAAGGTGGCGACATGCTTTTGAAATGAATATAGGAACATTAGGTGACCAATTAAACACTCTCTATTTTAGTGATATGAGCATCATATCAGATTCGTATTTCAACACGTAAGCTTTGGGTTGAGGTCTTGAGGAGCAGTGCTAGCATGACACGAAGCAACTACGATGATGGTAGTGGATATAAAGGGGGGAAACCATAAGCTTTACAAGTATAGTGCCGGTGCCATGGCGGATCTGAAGGTGCAAACTGGACAAAGCTACTTCGCAACCAATGTTTGCTTTCAACTAGCCACTACGATTTGGTACGGACAAGAAAAGTACAGTAAACAAATTACGATGTATTTTCCGGGTGAGATCAATAACTTAAGAACATATGGAAGAGTACCACCTCTCTTGCGACGCCGTGTAGGCCTATGCTGCTACGTTGAGGGTGCTGCAGGTGCGATGGCTGTCAGCGGTGGGGAAGAAGACTTTAGACGGCAGACGGCCGGGTCGGGGGATATATTCTATTGTCGTGGACGAGGCGGTCGTAGGAGCGGCAACGACAAGGTGGACAACGGTGCCGATGAAGCGAGAGGAGGCGATGAAAGGATCCTGGTCCAGCGCCGTGGATGAGAGACGTCCATCTCTTGCAGTGGACGACGGGGTAGGGGTAGCTGTCGGTGTCAAAACCGGCGGATCTCGGGTAGGGGGTCCCGATATGTGCGTCTAAGGCTAATGGTAACAGGAGGCAAGGGGCACAATGTTTTACCCAGGTTTGGGCCCTCTCGATGGAGGTAAAACCCTACTTCCTACTTGATTGATCTTGATGATATGAGTATTACAAGAGTTGATCTACCACGAGATCGTAGAGGCTAAACCCTAGAAGCTAGCCTATGATGATTATGACTATCCCTATACGGATCAAACCCTCCGGTTTATAGACACCGGAGGGGCTAGGGTTTACACAGAGTCGGTTACAATGAAGGAAATCTAATATCCGAATCGCCAAGCTTGTCTTCCACGCAAAGGAGAGTCCCATCCAGACATGGGACAAAGTCTTGAGTCTTGTATCTTCATGGTCCAACAGTCCGGCTGTCCGGATACCCCCTAATCCAGTACTCCCTCAGTAGCCCCTAAACCAGGCTTCAATGACGATGAGTCCGGCGCGTAGTTTGTCTTCGGCATTGCAAGGCGGGTTCCATCTCTGAATACTCCAAAGTATCTGTTGTAATGAACAGTGTCCGGCTTCCCATCAATGTTGTACTCCTCGGCTTCTGTGCTTCAATGATGGCCATCTCCACGTGTCGAGCGAATACGAGGAGCCGGGCATTTTGCATTTACACCCCGCCTTGCAGTGCAAACCATCTATTTGAAGGACGGGATTCTCAGATCCAAGCCTCACCTCTTCCCTCGAGCGAGCATCCAATGAGAGCGCCCTAAAAAACCATTCCAAAGATGGCCGGTCGCCACAGCTCCTCCTCTCGCTCCCTCGGCTCTAAGCCAGGTGATTGGGAAGAATGTTCTATTCCTCAAAGCCGTTTAATAGAGTTGCAGACCCAAGGGTTTCTTCCACCGGTGTTCATGGTCCCCGTCCGAGCCGGACTAGCCACCTATAATGGCGGGGAGCAAGCGGAGAGATCTCCTAATCCATCCCCGGGGGAGCGAATATGCCTCATCCCACATCTGCTAAGAGGCGTCAGGTTTCCAATCCACCCATTCCTTCGTGGGATCCTGGAGTTCTATGGCCTCCAGTTGCACAACTTCACCCCTGCCTCCGTGCTGCATATCGCAGGATACGTTGCCCTTTGTGAATTATTCCTGGGCTGTGAGGCTCACTTCGGGTTATGGAAGAAGTTTTTCTGCCTTGTCCCACGCAACCAGGGGTAATCCATATGTCAAGTGGGCGGAGCCGAAATATGGCGCGTTGCCGAGACCGGATACCTGTCCGGCACTCCCAAGAAGGCAGCTGAAAACTGGCCCTCGAAGTGGTTTTATGTTGATGACGTTCCCCTTCCGGATCCAGTCCGGACGGGCCTCCCTGAGTTCAATAATGCTCCGCCGAAGGCACGCCTAAGTTGGTGGCCTCAGGGCCCCCAAGAGGAGGATACCAGAGAAGTACACTTCCTGATGAGCAGGATAAAGATACTGGCCAAATCAGGGCTGACAATAGTCGAGGTTATAGAAATATGCATAATGTGGGGGGTGCAGCCGCTTCAATATCAGGGGAAGCCCATGTGGCACTACAACAGGGAAGATGATGCCACCCGCTGTGGTCGTAAAGGTCCGGACTCCACCACTGCTCTGGCAAAAATACTGTCCGATTTGTACAAAAGGGAAGAAGAAGAATTCCTTCATATTAAACCACGGGACGGATTCTCCATGTACAACCCCCCAAGCTGGGTAAGTCGTCACTCTTTCCCCCGCTCCATTTATTCTGGCGTCCTTCATCATGATTATTTACCTCGATATTTCTGAGCAAGAACTGAGTAGGGACATGGAAGGATTCAACAGCCCCTCCCTGCAGCCAGAGGATCCCGGAAGGGCCTCCGATCCAGGACTCAAAGAAGATCCGGATATTACTGTGGAGCTTGTCAACGGGACATTTTATCAGGCCAGCTGCGATGGCGCCTCGGTGGCTATTACCGCCGATTATCCCAGACTGCTACCTGCATCACGTGTAAGCAAGGTCGAAACCTTATCCTCTGAAGAGGATTCCTTCCTGATATCATGCCTTATGCATAAAATATCATATTTTTATAGAGACGACCATCAGAGCGCAGCACCGAGCCCCTGGGGGCTCGTCGGCAAAGGACGTCCGGGTCCGGCAGGCTTAAGAGGAAGGCGGTTAGGGTCGAAACGCCGTTATAGAGGTATGGTAAAAACCTGCTATGTGATTATTGTGTTTGAAATGTAACCGCGTCCTTCGTGTTCTAGCAGAAAGAGGAGTCGCCAGACTATATCCGGAGATCCTGCCGATCACGCCTCCACCAGCCGGATTCCAGAACCGGCTGCGAGAGAGGAGGCCAATGTGGGGCCGATGCCGAATTGTCCTCCGGACGAGGATGCGGATATGCTCTCCGCCATGAATTCCGAAGTAGAGAGTGCCATGAATCACCGGTGCCGACGGGACGTACTTCGCAATAGCATCTTTTCTGAAGAGGCATTTAATGCTTTCAATTTGGGAGATGCATACATTTGAGCTGCTCAAGGCGGGCTCGCCCGAGCGACGGACCAGTATGCAAAAGATATACGGGTAAGGAAATTTGATAAGCATGTGTAGCAGTAGCCCTTGAGACTTGAAACGGTTGGAACAACTGGTTTGAGGATCATTTTATGCACAGGTCCATGTGGATAAGAATACCCAATTATCTCAAGAGCTGGAGGAGTGCAAGACCCAGCTGAGGGCCGCGGTTGCCAAACTAGAGGAATCCCAGAAGGCCTCATCTGGTAACATTTGTCTCAATAGAGAAATTTTAAAGGACTATACCAGTTAGCAATTGGCTTGCTTCATAAGTCTAACAGAAAATTCTGCAGACCATCCCGGGACGAATCCGGAGATCGTAAAAGATAGCGAGTCACATCTCCAAAGACAACTGAAGGCTAGCGAGCGTGTGCTTACGCAGGTTAGGCAGGAGAAGAATGATCTCCAAGATGCCGATGTGTAGGATCGAAAGTATGTCTAGAGGGGGGGTGATTAGACTACTTGACAATATAAAAATTCAGCCTTTTGATAAAGACAAGTTTTTGGCAGATTCACAATGATGATCAAGTCAAGTATCACCCTACACATGCAATTCTAGAGTATATGCAGCGGAAAGTAAATTGCACATGTAGTAAAGAGAGGTGGAGAAGAGCAAACGCAATTTGGAGACATGGAGATTTTTCTCGTGGTTCCGATAGGTGGTGCTATCGTCAATCCACGTTGATGGAGACTTCAACCCACGGAGGGTAACGGCTGCGAGAGTCCACGGAGGGCTCCACCCACGAAGGGTCCACGAAGAAGCAACCTTGTCTATGCCATCATGGCCTCACGCCCACGGAGGGCTAGCCTTACTCGGGTAGATCTTCACGAAGTAGGCGATCTCCTTGCCCTTACAAACTTCTTGGTTCAACTCCACATCTCGACGGAGGCTCCCAAGCGACACCTAACCAATCTAGGAGGTACCACCCTCCAAAAGGTAATAGATGGTGTTGGTGATGATGAACTCCTTGCTCTTGTGCTTCAAATGATATCTCCCCAACACTCAACTTTCCTCACCGATTTGGCTGTGGTGGAAGAAAGGATTGAGTGGAAAGCAACTTGGGAAGGCTAGAGATCAAGCTTCATATGGTGTGAGTGGAGCAACTTGATCTCAACACAAGGGTAGGTAGTTTTCTTCTCGAAATGTAAGGTAGGAGTGGTAGTTCTTTCGATGGCTCTCTCCACTAATGAAGAGGGGTGGAGGGTATTTATAGCCTCCACACAAAATCCAACTGCTACACACATTTGACCAATCTTGGTCGACCGAAGTTGACAACTCGGTGAGACCGAAAGTTCAAATCATGTGAATGTTGGGATTTTCGGGGGACCGAAAATACAATCTCGGTGAGTCCGATTCGTCCAAAGACATGAGCTTGCCAATCTCGGTGGGACTGATTTCATCATCTCGGTGACACCGATTTGATGACGTATGTTCTGTAAGCTTGGCAACTCAAGTTTCGGTGAGACCGAGTTCAGAATCGGAAAATCCGAGATTTCTAGGGTTTGGCTTTGTGGCTGAGGTGGTTCATCTCGGTGTGACTGAGTTTAGGAAATCGATGGGACCGAGATTACTTATGAGTGTATAATGGAAGTGAAAGTTGCTGATAGTTTAGGAGATGTATCACTAAGCACTTTGAGCAACCAGATCATTATCATAACCTCATCCCCTTTTAATAGTATTGGCTTTCCTACAGACTCAATGTGATCTTGGATCACTAAACCAAAAATGGAGTCTTGAGCTTTTGCCAATGCTTGCCTTAGCAATTTGAGGGGTCCACTTTTTCAGTCCTTGCCATACCCATATCACTGAACTTTCTGAAATGATTCTCAAGAAACTATTAGTTCAATGATATATATGTTGTTATTAATTACCAAAACCACCCGGGGATTAGTTGCACTTTCAATCTCCCCCTTTTTGGTAATTGATGACAACATATAGATCAAAGCTTCGACATAGGATATAATCAATGAATAATATCGTCGCTTTGAGAAGTATGTGATAAGCAAGAGCTCCCCTAAATTTGTGCATTATTTAAGATTTGCGCTTGAATGCAAATGCACAATCAATTAGGATCATGGGTCACTCTTCCATGTCACATACATCTTGGTGGAGCGCATAAAATGATAAGAATGAACAGCATGCACCCAATCACCAAGACATGAGTAAATGGTCATACAAGATATGAATAGCATATGATAAGCATTAAGCACACATTAAGGCATAGTACCACCAAGCACTCATTAAGGTAGAATGAAACGAGTATCAAACACACGTAATGTCTCAAATCCAAAAGTATCTCAAAAGACCGCAAATGAACGAAAGAGCAAAAGCGCAAAGACAAAAGCACTCTCTCTCGAAGTCCTATGATCTATACACTTTCTCCCCTTTGGCAACAAGTTACCAAAAGTTCGAAAAGGCATAGAGCTAAGCGCCACCGGGACTCTGCCGCGGCTCTGCCTGGGTTGATGTTGAGTTGATATGCAGATCTGCGAAGACTTCGCTGATGTCTCAGGCTTTGGAGGAGTGGTCACCGAGCTGGAGCCGGAGCTACCGATGGAGCTGTGGAGGTGCCGAGGCTGTAGTCCCGTGTCTCATCCATCGAATAGCAATGATCGGGTCCTGTGGGAACCGGAGCAGTCTGTTGATAAGCATCCCGGACTAGGTCATCTCGCATCTCACGATGAGCTCTTCCTTCTCCTCTTCGCTTCCTCAATATCTGCCTCAAGCTTGTTGACATTATTTGCACTTCAGCCACTTCACATCCAGAGCATGGATCTTGTCTTCAACAATCCTCTCTAGGCTCTCCCGAGACTGCATAATGCTGGCAGGCGTTGCTCAACCCTTTGGGTAGCTTCAAGGAGCTGCTCTCCAACACTCTTGGTTTAGCTGCTGCCGCCGCTGCTTCCTTCTCAGCTTTGGCTTTCTTGGCAGCCTCAATCTTTGCTTGACCTTCAACCGACGTTGATCCTCCTCATCCATCACAACAACATTATCCTCATGCTCAGCTGCAGTGGCAAGTGTGGTCTATCCAACAAGTATGTGCCCGTGCAAACTTGGCATTGATAAGCATCTCAATATGCGGGCAAATCCACACGACCTTTTCTGGTCTGCTGCAGTCCTCTTAATAGTCTCAACTATCAAGTCCATCACCTTGAAAGGTGCCTTCTCATCAAGTATATGCAGCATGTTGATAGAGTATCCTCTGATCATGCGATGATCTCCAGACTTGGGCATCAAGGTATGCCTCAGAATAGTGTTTGTGGTAGGTAGACCTGCCTGGAGATAATACACTTAGCCAAGCTTCCAGATTCCTACATCCTTTGCTGGAACCTCTTTGTACATATTCTTCATAGATTCATGGTTCTTCTTGGGAATACCATAAACATCAACATCATCCTCTCTTGGCACTGGAGCATTCAGCAGTTCTGCCCATTCTTCAACAAATTGAAGAGAATCTTTGGCCTTCACCATCCATGTGATCTTTCCATCCGATAGAAATGAGTCAGGCATAGAATTGCATAATCATTTCATCATTCCAACTGGTCAATTTCTCGACCCACAAAGTCTGCAACACCACATGCAAGTGAAGCTCTCATGCACATGTGGAAAGAAGTCTCGTGTTTTCATCACAATGTATGCCCAATCAACATATCGAGTGTCTCGCAACTATGGGCTTCTTGTCCATCAAGCAGCCTCATAGAAGTCCTGCTGCTCTCTCGTGTGAAATCTGGGATCAACAACAGTCCTTCTCCTCACAAAGATATGGATCAGCTTGTCTCCATAGCCCGAGACCTCTATCTTTCCTTTCCTTCATGTTCTCACTTGAGGATGAGCATCATTGTGGAGTGGCAGTTTCGACGAAGTTTCAAAGAAGATCGGTGCCTCATCATCCGACACACCGGTGGCACATCATCTTTCTTCTTCTCGATGCTAGAATGTTCTGACTGCTTTTCTTGGGCTTGGCAAGAAGCTTTGCTGGAGCTGCCTTGACTGGAGCAGATGGCTTGACTTTGAAGTTGCTCCTGCCTCGATGGCATCACCCATGAGCTTAGGCTTCGAGGAGGCTGGGGTGCTTCCTCATCATCATCTTCCTCTGCTGCTTCATCATGCACTATCCTCTTCCTCTTGGAAGTTTTCTTCACCTTGCTTGTAGCTTCTTCCATATTCAGCTTCTTGGCAACAAAGGATTCCTTCACTTTTCTCGGTGCCCTTCTTAGTTTGTCAACCTTGAGGTTCTTTGGCAACAACTTTCCTCTTGGGCTTTGAGGTGACTTCTTCCTAAACAACAAAATCGAATCCTCTTCATCCGAAGTTCCTCTTCTTCCCGCCCTCGTGGCTGCAGGAGGCAAACCACTTGGTGTGCTCCTCTCACCATCATCCGATGAGCTGCCGGATCGGGACTAGTGCCCGCCTCGAATATCTTCAATAGGTGACTCGACTGTTCTCGCTGTCACCGCATCCGATATGGCCGACAACCCGTGAATAGATAAAGTGTAGGCAGAGTAGAAGAGTTATCACAAACTGCAAGTTTTTGCAAACAAAATGAGTTCAATTTCAGTTTTAGGTTTTCACAGAAGACATTTCGTCGACCGAAGTTTAAAATTCGTGAATCCAAGTGTTCAAACAAGCATTCACACCACTTTCTGTTGACCAAGTGGGTTTCGTCCCGCCGAAAACACTAGGGTTTCACTAAATCCTCATTTCGTCACACCGATTTGCACAACTCGTTGAACCGAAGGTGCAAAGCAATGGCCAGAGGCCAAATCGGTCATACCGAGAATGTAAAATCGGTCTCACCGAGATGTGTTCGCGGAAACCTAACCCTAAAACTTTTACTCAATCTAGTCCAAAGGAACTAATCTAGTGTTCAGAAGATTTCAATCGTGGCAAGATTACAGGCAAACCAAACGCATTGAATCGGAGATGGGAGCACGAGGGATCGAAACTCACCCTAACTTGGTGGAGTTCTCTACGGCAGCAACGGCGCGAGAAGATGTCCGCTGACGGCGACGAAGACCTGCGGCGAGGGCGCACAGCGCATTTACGGAGACGATCCGGAGACCAAGGCGATGGCAAGAAGGGTGGGGGCGAGGCGCTTTTGAAGTAGAAATCAACGCTGCCCCTCGGAGTATATATACCCTTTGTCGTCGGTGGGACCGAGTTGTAAAACTCGGTGGCACCGAGATGGATAATCGCGGATAGCACACACTTCGGTCACGCCGAAATTCACAACTCGGTTTCACCGAGGTGGAAACCTAGATCAATCTAAACGTTTTTGGTTTGACCGATGAGTGAGTTGGTCTGACCGAAAGCACTTAGAAGGTTTTGGAAGTTTAGACTTTGACGGATCGGTGTCTCCGAGTGCTCCTCACTCGGAGGGTCCAAAATTGACTAGTTCAAAGTTTGTGATGTAAGCATGAATAGAATTTGAGACAAGAAAGCATAGATAGCTAGGGGAGGTACTTAGGCATTCTTGTCCATCCATTTGGTCAGAAAAATCAAAACGACCAAAACAACAAATGGATGTCCTCGAATGGATAAAATCATGCATCCAACATGCTCACACAATAAGATAGCAAATGAAATATGTGTCAAACATGCACAATCAAAAACTCTAGCAACTAACACACAATTTGTCGATGACTAGGTCATCTATATATGAGTATATTGACTTAGGAGTCAAATGAGAACATTTGATCATAGGTCATACTCATCGTTTAAGCACAAGTGGGGTTACCACTTTTACATAAAGCATTAATGTGTTCACATCATTTGAAGATGCTTTTGCTCAATTCTTTAGAGCAAAGCTCCCCTAGATGTGAGAACCCCTTTAAAGGGTCAAACTAACCTTGGGTTGTCGAGAAGACTTCATGTAGATGTTGAAGATGTGGATGCTCAATGTTGATGAAGATCATCAAGAGTTGGGAGCAATCCTTTGATTCGGCACTTTCAATACCTACATGGGTTAGTCCCACAAGGAACAAACAAGGATATCCATGGACATAGATTGAAGTACACAATAGATGATGTCCATGAAAGCAATGATTACCTTGTCCTTGACTTACCAACAAGAGGGTTTGTGACTCCATGAACTAGTGCAAGATGTGGAAGTTGATTGCACAAGTTTTTGCCAAAAGAATGTGAGTGAAGTATGTTGGCGGAGTCACCCTCAAGAACTCTCTAGTTCTTCTTCTTCGATCCACATCATCTTGATGGGAATCCTTGGGGTTGTAGTTGAGCTTGACGAAGTAGAACTTGATGTTTCCTTGGGAACCCACTTGACCATGGCTTTAGGTGCTTCAATAAATGCATCAATCTCCTCTTGAAGCTTGTCCTTGCCTTTTAGCTTGTGGTCTTGTGGTGGAAGGTCATCTTGAGCTTGTTCCACATTGGAAGAAGTAGGATCATACTTCTCCTTTTAGAAACAAACTTTGGAGTGGGATATTGACCTTCTTCCCATTCAACACCTTCGGCGTTGAACTTTCGCTCAAAACCAATTCCTTGATTCTTCCGGTGCCTTCCTTGCTTGTAACAATTTCTCAAAGTTCTTGCTTCCGCAAGGCTCTTGTAGACACCTTTCTATAATCCCTTTCAATAAGCTATTTTCTTGCTCAAGTGTAACTTGGCTTGAAACATTGTTAGTGGAATCAAGAGAACTACTAGAAGCAACAATATTGGATTTAGCATGGTTATTGTTACTACTAGATGAAGAATTTTTCTTATGCTTGTCATGCTTAGTTTTAATAGGTGGCAAGAAATTAGACAAGAGAAGTCGCTTTGGCAAGATATGAAGAACTCTTCTTTCAAGATCGCCATTGATTGCTTTTAGGAACTCATGTTCTTGCTCTAGATTGAGCTTCTCGAGCGTAGCTTCTCATGAGATCTTAGGAGCTCTCTATGATCTTCTTGAGTTGTTTCATGAGCTAACTTAAGAGTGTTTAGTTCTTTAGTTAGACGCTCAATCTCCTTCATAGCATTGTCATTCGACTCTTCTCGACTATAAAGACTACTAGCATGTTCATCATTACTAGGCTCACTAGATTTATCATGTAAGAGCTCATCTTCACCAAGCAAGTCATCCTCATCACTATCAAAGTCAACAAATTCAGGGTGTGATACCTTGGGGCCTTTAGCCATGAAGCATCTTCCAATTCCCTCATTTGGTGAATCAAATAAGTCATAGGAGTTGGAGTTGGAGGACACGAGAGCAAGACCGCAACACCTTCATCTTGATCAGTCGGAGTTGGAGTGATAGCTTCTCTCGGATTGATTGTCTGAGTCGGAGCCGAGACCCATTCACCTACATGAGCTTGATGTTTTCTTCTTGTGTAGCTCCTTGATGACTTGTCTTTCGCTTCCTAATCCTTGCTTCTCCGAGAGGGTCTTCGCTCATAACGATCATCTCTACTCCTTCTCTCTTTCCGAGGTGACTCATCCCTTGAGCTTCTTCTTCTTGGAGATTCTTCTCTTCTCTTGTGGGGAGCCGAACACTCATTTGAGTAGTGTCCGGTCTTCCACAATTGTAGCAGCTTCGATCACGACTAGAAGATCTCTTTTCATCATATGATCTAGACTTTGAGCTTCTCTCTTTGCTTCTACTCTTGTAGAATTTGTTGAAGTTCTTCACCATTAGGCTTATCTCTTCATTGGAAACTAGCTTGTCACTTGAGGTTGTGGGAGCATCACATGTAGCTTTGTAAGCACCACTTGACTTGTTGTGAAGCTCTTCCTTATCTTTAAGTGTCATCTCATGAGCAACAATTCTTCCAATGACTTCGTTGGCTTGAGATTCTTGTAGTTTGGCATCATTTGGATCAAAGTGCACACGGTGTCATACTTTCCATCCAAAGCTCGAGAATCTTCTTGATGATGAATCGGTCGGTCATTTCTTCGCTTCCTAAGCCGGCAATCTCATTGGTGATGAGAGCAAGCCTAGAGTACATTTCAGCGACTCCTTCACCTTCCTTCATCTTGAACTTGTCAAGTCGACCTTGAAGAACATCTAGCTTTGATTCCTTTACGGACTCGGTACCTTCGTGCATTTCACCAAAGTATCCCAAATCTCTTTGCATTCTCAAGACGGCTGATTTTGTTGAACTCCTCGACACAAAGCATTGAAGAGAATGTCACAAGCTTGAGCATTGTTTTGCAACATCCGCAATTCATCCGCTAGAAGCTTCACGATCCGAACTTTTCCTTCCTCAAAGAATTCACCTTGCATACCAACACAAATAATGCCCCATGCGGCTGGGTTATGTCCAAGAATATGCATTTTCATTTTATGCTTCCAACTAGCAAAATTTGTACCATCAAAGTAAGGACCTCTTTAAAATTACCTCACTAGACGCCATACTCTCCTAGGTTGTGAAACCAAGCTTATGGAGTCCAATGCAATGGAGACCAATACAATGGAGACCAAAGCTCGATACCACTTGTAGGATCGAAAGTATGTCTAGAGGGGGTGATTAGACTACTTGACAATATAAAATTCAGCCTTTTGATAAAGACAAGTTTTGGCAGATTCACAATGATGATCAAGTCAAGTATCACCCTACACATGCAATTCTAGAGTATAGGCAGCGGAAAGTAAATTGCACATGTAGTAAAGAGAGGTCGAGAAGAGCAAACGCAATTTGGAGACACGGAGATTTTTCTCGTGGTTCCGATAGGTGGTGCTATCGTCAATCCACGCTGATGGAGACTTCAACCCACGGAGGGTAACGGCTGCGAGAGTCCACGGAGGGCTCCACCCACTAAGGGTCCACGAAGAAGCAACCTTGTCTATGCCATCATGGCCTCACGCCCACGGAGGGCTAGCCTTACTCGGGTAGATCTTCACGAAGTAGGCGATCTCCTTGCCCTTACAAACTTCTTGGTTCAACTCCACATCTCGACGGAGGCTCCCAAGCGACACCTAACCAATCTAGGAGGCACCACCTCCAAAAGGTAATAGATGGTGTTGGTGATGATGAACTCCTTGCTCTTGTGCTTCAAATGATAATCTCCCCAACACTCAACTCTCCTCACCGATTTGGCTGTGGTGGAAGAAAGGATTGAGTGGAAAGCAACTTGGGAAGGCTAGAGATCAAGCTTCATATGGTGTGAGTGGAGCAACTTGATCTCAACCAAGGGTAGGTAGTTTTCTTCTAAATGTAAGGTAGGAGTGGTAGTTCTTTCGATGGCTCTCTCCACGAATGAAGAGGGGTGGAGGGTATTTATAGCCTCCACACAAAATCCAACTGCTACACACATTTGACCAATCTCGGTCGACTCGAAGTTGACAACTCGGTGAGACCGAAAGTTCAAATCATGTGAAAGTTGGGATTTTCGGTGGGACCGAAAATACAATCTCGGTGAGTCCGATTCGTCCAAAGACATGAGCTTGCCAATCTCGGTGGGACCGACTTCATCATCTCGGTGACACCGATTTGATGACAGAAGGTTACAGAAGCTTGGCAACTCAAGTTTCGGTGAGACCGAGTTCAGAATTGGAAAATCCGAGATTTCTAGGGTTTGGCTTTGTGGCTGAGGTGGTTCATCTCGGTGTGACTGAGTTTAGGAAATCGGTGGGACCGAGATTACTTATGAGTGTATAATGGAAGTGAAAGTTGCTGATAGTTTAGGAGATGTATCACTAAGCACTTTGAGCAACCAGATCATTATCATAACCTCATCCCCTTTTAATAGTATTGGCTTTCCTATAGACTCAATGTGATCTTGGATCACTAAACCAAAAATGGAGTCTTGAGCTTTTGCCAATGCTTGCCTTAGCATTTTGAGGGGTCCACTCTTTCAGTCCTTGCCATACCCATATCACTGAACTTTCTGAAATGATTCTCAAGAAACTATTAGTTCAATGATATATATGTTGTTATTAATTACCAAAACCACCCGGGGATTAGTTGCACTTTCACAATGTCCGGCTGGGCGTCGAATTATCAGATGTTCGAGCTCAGCTGGCGGACTCCGTGAAGGAGAACAGAAGGCTTCATCACGGCATGTACAGTAAGTGCCTAAACAAACTGTAGTATAATTCGGCGAGGAAGTGTATTAAAGAGTTTATATCTGTAGGTATGTTGATGGGCCGTCCTGAAGAGGAGATGCCCACGTCCGCAGGTGATTTACTGCAAGACCTCTCATAGCTGCACGAGCGAGCTCGGCAGGTGATGCAGGGTATTGCCCAGGCCTTGTGGCCATCCACTTCCCTACCAAAAGGCATGGAGGAGCTCGTGGATATGCTCCAAGGAGCACGGCGGCGCTTCTGATTGTGGAAGATGTCAGCCTGCCGACAAGGTGCGAGGGAAGCCTGGGCAATGGTGAAGACACGCTAGACCAAGCTTGACCCGAACCATATGGCCGAAGTCGAACCGGCGGGGCTAAATGGGCAAGAAATTCTCGTGAGTCTGGTGTATGACCAGGTAGCGTTAGCCGCAAAGTATTCCCAACAGAATTGCAAGCTAGATAGCCTGTTGGGCGGTATAGAGGTAGAATATAGTCAGTCCAAGTGACTATGTAATTCAATGGACATATGTAGTCCCTAGCCGGATTAAAAATCATTTGTCATGGCGGACCTTTTAAATTTCCCCGGATCCGACAAATCGGTGTGTCCAATACCCGCCGCTTATGCAGAATCGGGTATGCGTGGAAACCAAAGTAGGGGTCATAAGTGCTTGAATGCATAAGTACCCAACTAGTTATGTTATATTACATGGGTAGTAAGAAACATCTTCCAGGGAGAATAGTTCCGTTAGGGGTTCCTTTCCCTGGGTACGCATGCATCAATGTACATGTCCGGACTGCGACGTAAACGAGGATACAAAACTTGGGATTCATGTTGTAATAAACGAAAGGAACATCTTTTGTTCACCGAATCAATATTCCCTTAAGAACGCTTAGCTTTGCTTCACCCACCGAGGTACACATCCGCTGAACCGTAGTAACAATCGCAGAGGTGCTCCCCTTATTCCCTAGCCGAATTAACAGGAACATAACGCATAAACACAAGAGCCAGGCAACCCAGCATGGCCACATCTTAAGTCATATTGATGCATATAATGGTGAAGAAAAGGCACATACGGAAAAGAGAAAGCATATGTGATAGGCAAGATGCCATGAAAGTAATTATATTTAGCTTCCGTATAGGAAGCCCCCAGGTATGGTTTACACACGTGGTGCGGCCGGAGTGATCCGAGCATCCGTGACCAGATTAAATACTTTGTGTGAAGAAGTAAAAGGGCGAGAAAGGAAAAGGGAGGAACATAATTAAAAGGGCGGGTTAAGGAGACGAACACTAAGTTCGACACTAGGCGAGAATCTCCGGAGTCCGCCGCTGCCCATGGGTTCGCTCGAGTCTCATTATCGGATGCATTACGCAGCGCACGCCTCCGTGAGAACTTTATCAATAATGAAGGGACCCTCCCACTTAGGTTTGAGCTTGTCCTTCTTCTTCTCCGGTAGGCGTAGAACGAGTTCGCCAATATTATAAGTTTTGGCCCGCACTTCTCTGCTTTGATACTGTCGAGCCTGCTGCTGATAGAATGTGGAACAGGCTTTTGTGACATTGCACTCGTCCTCCAGGGCATCTAAGTTGTCCTGCCGATCTAACTTGGCTTCCTTCTCTTCATACATGCACACGCAAGGTGAGTCGTGGATTATGTCGCAGGGTAGTACTGCTTCTGCGCCGTACACCATAAAAAATGGTGTGTATCCGGTGGTGCGATTTGGCGTGGTCCGCAGCCCCCAGAGTACGATCGAGCTCCTCGACCCAGTGCGTGTCCGATTCCGTCAAGGACCGCACTAGTCTGGGTTTGATACCTCTCATGATGAGACCATTTGTACGTTCGACCTGGCCATTTGTTTGGGGATGGTAGACGGAGGCGTAATCGAGCTTAATGCCCATGTTGCCGCACCAAGTTTTCACTTCATCGGCTGTGAAGTTTGAGCCATTGTCAGTGATGATGCTGTGGGGGACGTCGTAACGGTGTACAACCCCTGATATGAAGTCTATCACTAGTTCAGATTCAGCCATTTTAACTGGTTTTGCTTCTATCCATTTGGTGAACTTGTCCACCATGACCAATAAGTAATTTTTCTTATGGCTTCCCCCTTTAAGAGGTCCGACCATATCTAGCCCCCAGACCACGAAGGGCCAAGTAATGGGGATTGTTTGGAGAGAGGTAGGGGCATATGGCTCTGATTGGCAAAGAGCTGGCAACCGACGCAGTGTTGGACAATGTCCTATGCGTCTGCTCGGGCTGTCGGCAAATAAAAGCATGTATGGAAGGCCTTGCTGACAAGTGCCCGAGCCGCAGTGTCGTGCCCGCCGAGTCCGGCATGGATTTCATCCAAGAGCTGCCGTCCTTCCTCTTCGGAGATGCATCTTTGGAGCACTCCGGTCGCACTTTTCTTATAGAGTTCTCCCTCATGTAGTTTGTAGGCCTTGGAACACCACATAATACAAGGTGCTTCATTTTGGTCCTCAGGGAGCTCCTGCCTATTTAGGTAGGCCAAGAAAGGCTCGGTCCACGAGGCGATTACAGCCATGATTTCGTGGGTCGAAGGTGTTATTTCAGAGGCGGAGCCTCCGATTACATCAGATGGTTCGGAATCTGGGGTTGTATTCAGATCCGGGCTAGTATTGCCGGACTCCCCTTCCCATACCACAGATGGCTTGAACAGCCTTTCGAGGAATATGTTAGGTGACACAGGGTCGCGTTTAGCGCCGATGCGGGCGAGGATATCCGCCGCTTGATTGTATTCTCGAGCCACATGGTGGAATTCGAGCCCCTCGAACCGAGCTGACATTTTGAGGACGGCATTACGGTAGGCCACCATTTTTGGTGGCATCAAAGTCTCCGTTTATTTGTGATATTGCGAGGTTTGAATCCCCGCGCACCTCCAGGCGTTGAATGCCCATAGAAACTGCCATCCGAAGACTATGCAACAGAGCCTCGTATTCGGCTGCGTTGTTGGAGTCTGTGTATAATATTTGGAGTACGTATTGGACCGTGTCTCCGGTGGGGGACGTCAGGACTACACCTGCTCCCAATCCGGCCAGCATTTTAGAGCCATCGAAGTGCATGATCCAATTAGAGTATGCGTTGTACTCTTTAGGGAGTTCGGCTTCTGTCCATTCGGCGACAAAGTCAGCCAATACTTGCGACTTAATGGCCCGTCGTGCTTTGTATGATATGTCGAACGGAAGGAGCTCGATGGCCCATTTAGCAATCCGGCCCGTAGCGTCGCGGTTGTTTATTATGTTGTTGAGTGGTACTTCGGAGGCCACCGTGATCGAACACTCCTGGAAGTAGTGTCGTAGCTTCCGGGATGCCATGAAGACTGCGTATGCTATCTTTTGATAGTGTGGGTATCGAGATTTGCATGGGGTGAGGACCGTGGATACGTAATATACCGGCTTTTGGAGCGGGAATTTGTATCTGTCTGCCTCTCACTCGACGACGAGCACTGCGCCTACAACTTGATGTGTTGCAGCTATGTACAATAGCATAGGTTCGCTTGTATTTGGCGCTGTCAGGACTGGATTACTGGCCAATAAGTTCTTTATTGCATCCAGTCTGGCCGCGGCTGCATCCGTCCACACGAAGTGTTCGGTGCACCGAAGAAGGCGGTAGAGAGGTAATGCCTTTTCTCCTTATCGGGAGATGAAGCGGCTTAAGGCAGCCACGCATCCAGCTAGTTTCTGGATATGCTTGAGGTCTGTTGGGATAGCCAACTGCAACAGAGCTCGGATTTTTGCCGGATCTGCTTCGATTCCTCTATTGGAAACAATGAAGCCGAGCAACTTCCCGGAGGGTATGCCGAAAACACATTTTTCCGGGTTGAGCTTGATGTCGTATGTTCGGAGGTTATCGAACGTAAGCCTCAAGTCATCTATTAGGGTTTCAACATGTCTTGTTTTTATGACCACGTCGTCCACATATGCCTCCATTGTTTTGCTGATCATCTTCTCCGGACATGTTTGAATCATGCATTGATAGGTTGCACCGGCATTTTTAAGCCCGAAAGGCATAGTGTTGAAGCAGAAAGGACCATATTGCTTTATGAAGGCCGTTGCGGCTTGGTCGGAATCTGCCATCTTTATTTGATGGTATCCAGAGTATGCGTCGAGGAAGCATAATGAGTCGTGTCTTGCGGTGGCGTCGATGATTTGGTCGATGCGAGGAAGGGGAAGGGATCCTTGGGGCAAGCCTTGTTGAGGTCTTTGAAATTCATGTATAGGCGCCAGGATTTGTCCTTCTTTGGTACCATTACCAGGTTTGCCAGCCAATCCGGATGCTTGATATCTCTGATGAATCTGGCCTCAAGTAGCTTGGCTAGCTCTTCTCCCATGGCTTGCCGTTTAGGCTCTGAGAAGCGCCTAAGAGTCTGTTTGACTGGCTTGTATCCTTTTAGTATATTGAGGCTGTGTTCGGCCAGCCTGCGTGGGATGCCCGGCATGTCTGAAGGATGCCCGACGGAAATATCCCAATTCTCGCGTAGGAAATCTCGTAGTGCGGCATCCATTGCGGAGCTCAACTATGTCCCATGGCGGCTGTCTTTGTGGGGTCCGTTGGATGGACCTGGAATTTGACTATCTCGTCTGCGGGTTTAAATGAGGTGGACTTGATTCCTTTGTCGAGTATCATGTCGTCCCTGTCCACTGTGGCGTGCAGCATTGTTAATTCTTCGGCCGCTAGGGCTTCGGATAATGCTTCCAAGGCTAGTGCTGCAATTTTATTTTCGACGCGGAGTGCGACGTCCGGATCACTAGCTAGAGTGATGATTCCATTGGGTCCGGGCATTTTAAGCTTCATGTACCCGTAATGGGGTATAGCTTGAAAGCTCATGAATGTGTCCCGCCCTAAAAGGGTGTGGTATCCCCTGCTGAAAGGAGCCACTTGGAATGTGATTTCTTCGGACCTGTAATTCTTCGGGGTGCTGAATACCACATCGAGTGTGATTTTTCCCGCACACCGTGCCTCTCGACTAGGGATAATTCCCCTGAAGGTTGTGCCGCTTTGCTCAAAGCGGCTTTTATCAATTTCCATCTTGTTGAGTGTTTCTTCATAGATCAAGTTTAATCCGCTTCCGTCGTCCATGAGTACTTTAGTGAGCCGAAAACCGTCCACGATTGGGCTAAGGACCAAAGCGACTGGTGCCCGGACTGTCTGGAATTGAGGTTCGTCACTGGAGCTAAAGGTTATAGCAGTGTCGCTCCACGGATTTATTTTTGCCATCTGGCTGATTTCAGCGAAATTTCGATGAGCTCGCTTGCGCCTATTATTTGAGGCGAAAGTATATAGTCCGGCTGTCCGGATACCCCTCTCGGGTAAATCTCCGACAGGGGCTGTTTTTGATGACCCGAGAGGTCATCGTCAGTGCGGAAGCCGATCGGGTGGCCATGATGAAGCCGCCTAGTCGGAGAGTTTGGCCTACTGCCAGTGCTCCCCCAGAGGTGATGCTGTCCTTGACAACGAGACGGGCCATCGAGCCTTGCAGCGACCACATAGTGGAACTCTCAATGAAAGCACCAATGTCGGTGTCAAAACCGGCGGATCTCGGGTAGGGGGTCCCGATCTGTGCGTCTAAGGCTAATGGTAACAGGAGGCAAGGGACACGAAGTTTTACCCAGGTTCGGGCTCTCTCGATGGAGATAAAACCCTACTTCCTACTTGATTGATCTTGATAATATGAGTATTACAAGAGTTTATCTACCACGAGATCGTAGAGGCTAAACCCTAGAAGCAATCCCCCTCTCCGGAGCCCTGAACGGACTCCAGATCAGCCCTCCCGAGAGAGATTAGGGCTTGGCAGCGGCTCCGTATCGTAAAACGCCATGAAAATTTCTCTCTAATTTTTTTCTCCGCAAAATCAAATATATGGAGTTGGAGTTGAGGTCGGTGGACGTCCAGGGGGCCCACGAGGCAGGGGCGCGCCCCCACCCTCGTGGACTGGGTGTGGGACCCCTGACGCTAATTCTTTCGCTAGTATTTTTTTATTAATTTTGAAAAGTTGCTTCGTGGATTTTCAGGTATTCCGAGAACTTTTATTTCTGCACAAAAATAACAGCATGGCAGTTCTGCTGAAAACAGCGTCAGTCCGGGTTAGTTCCATTCAAACCATGCAAGTTAGAGTCCAAAACAAGGGCAAAAGTGTTTAAAAAAGTAGATACGACGGAGACGTATCAACTCCCCAAGATTAAACCTTTGCTTGTCCTCAAGCAATTTAGTTGATAAACTGAAAGTGATAAAGAAAAACTTCTACAAACTCTATTTGCTCTTGTTGTTGCAAATATGTAAAGCCAACATTCAAGTTTTCATCAAAGATTATGAACTAACCATATTCACAATAACACTTAGGTCTCATGTTTACTCATATCAATGGCATAATCAACTAGCGAGCAATAATAATAAAACTCGGATGACAACTCTCAAAACAATCATAATATGATATGACCAGATGGTATCTTGCTAGCCCTTTCTGAGACCGCAAAACATAAATGCAGAGCACCTTTAAAGATCAAGGACTGACTAAACATTGTAATTCATGGTAAAAGAGATCCAGTCATAGTCATACCCAATATAAACTAATAGTAATGCATGCAAATGACAGCGGTGCTCTCCAGCGGGTGCTTTTTAATAAGAGGGTGATGACTCAACATAAAATAAAATAGATAGGCCCTTCGCAGAGGGAAGCAAGGATTTGTAGAGGTGCCAGAGCTCGATTTTGAAATAGAGATAAATAACATTTTGAGCGGTATACTTTCATTGTCAACATAACAACTATGAGATCTTGATATCTTCCATGCTACACACATTGTAGGAGGTTCCCAAATAGAATGGTAAAGTTTATACTCCCCCGCCACCAACAAACATCAATCCATGGCTTGCCCGAAACAACGGGTGCCTCCAACTAGCAACAATCCTGGGGCAGTTTTGTTTAATTATTTTGATTTGATTTGAGCATGGGACTGGGCATCCCTGTTACCAGCCATTTTATCATGAATGAGGAGCGGAGTCCACTCCTCTTGAGAATAACCCACCTAGCATGGAACATACAAACAACCCTAGTTGATACATGAGCTGCTCGAGCATACAAAACAGAATTTCATTTGAAGGTTTGGAGTTTGGCACATACAAACTTACTTGGAATGGCATGTAAATAGAACATATAGGAAGGTATGGTGGACTCATATGGAATAACTTTGGGGTTTATGGAGTTTGGATGCACAAGCAGTATTCCTGCTTAGTACAAGTGAAGGCTAGCAAAAGACTGGGAAGCGACCAACTGAGAGAGCGACAACAGTCATGAACATGCATTAAAATTAATCAACACTGAGTGTAAGCATGAGTAGGATATAATCCACCATGAACATAAATATCATGAAGGCTATGTTGATTTTGTTTCAACTACATGCGTGAATCATGTGCCAAGTCAACTCACTCGAATCATTCAAAGGAGGATACCACCCTATCATGCCACATCACAACCATTTTAATAACATGTTGGCACGCAAGGTAAACCATTATAAGCTCCTAGCTAATTAAGCATGGCATAAGCACCTATAATCTCTAATTGTCATTGCAAACATGTTTTTTCATAATAGGCTTGTCGGGGCGGAGCGGAGGGGACCCGCCCGCCGCGAGCACCTATGGGGCCGGGGCCCCTTGTCTGTGCGGTACAGGGGCGGAGGGAGCACAGAGAGCAGATCGAGGCGATGCACGCGCGGATTTTACCCAGCCGAGCTCTCCTGAGAGATAAAACTCCTCTGCTGCTTTGTGTTTGTATTGGGCTCTGGAGCTTGAAGAGCTACATGAGCAGCTACACCGAGCGTGGGAGTTGCAAAGGATTCAACCCCGCGAGAGTGGCGAATGGACCCAACCCCCACGCTGTGCATGGGCCTCCTTTTATAGTGCAAAGGGTCACCAACAGGTGTCAACGAGGAGAAAGGGGTAAAATGTAAAAGAGGTGGTAGTTGGAACAGTCGGGGAACAAAGGGAGCTACAAAGGCTTGAACAAGGGTTTCTACCTACTTTGACAAGAGGGGACACGGGCATTTAATGCCCGTCGCCGTCGACCCCAAAAGCTCCCCCCTTGCATCTCCGCTCGCCACGGTGATGAATCCACCACCGTGGAGTGCCACCGCGCCCTCCAGTCAGCGCTTATCCACCACGCTGGCCCTCGAAAGGCCCTGTGGTGACGCGGGTAGATGAGCTGAGCGCGGGCACACAGCGCAGCTCTCCCGGCAAGTACCTTGCCGGGGTCTTGATCTTGCCGGGCCCGGGAGCTTGTCGGGCTCTATAACTTGCCGCTCCCCGGGCCCTTGCCGGGACACGTATAGTGCCAAGGTGTGTCTTCTATGATGTAATCTTCTAGTCTCCCCGGCGAGCTCCTCTCGCCAGGGCCTTTGCGTGAGTGATGCAATCTTGAGCCTGGAACGGCCTTCCCGGCAAGCTCCTCTTGCCGGGGTCTTGATCTTCTGTCTTGTATACTTTGTTCTTGAATGGCTTGATATGGAGCAGGAATGGTCTCCGGCAAGCACATGGTAGATCCAGCCGCTGGAGTCTGCAATCGCTGCCCGTGCACACGTTGGGGTACTGAGGTACCCCTACCTTAGTACACCGACAGGAGCTCCCGGGCCTGGGCCACACACGGTGCCGAGCGCTGTTGGGCCAGGCCCAAAACAGTGCACGGGCACACGCGGCCCGCGGCGTGCCGAATCCACTTCCGCCTCTGCCGCCTCCCTGTGCAATAGCACGCGTCGATTGCGGCGTCGTGGGATGGGACGTGCGCATGCAGTCTTTAAGGCATCCACCCCGTGATCGTGGTGCAGAGCGGGGTCGCTTCACCCGTCGCTCCGGCTCCGCTTTTTCGCCACGCGGCCCTCATGCACGGGGGTCGTGGGCGGCGAAGGTGGGAGACCGAGCCGTCCGCAGGCGGAGAAGGCGAGCCGGCCCGCTCCTCCGCCTCCTCGCTTCCCGATTGGCGGCGGGCGGTTGAGCCCCCACCTCGCCCCTTTAAAAAGGGCGGAAGGGGAGCACAATGGCCACACTCATCCTCTTCTCTCTTCGTCTTCATCTTCTGTTCTTCTTTCCGCCATGGAAGGAGGGAATCCCGGTTCTTCGACGGTGGCAGCGAGGGTCGCCTCCAGGCAGCGCACCTCTCCCTATCCCGCTCCCGTGGCGGCGGAGCCGGCCACGAGAGGGAGAGGGAGGGGGCGTGGCCGCGGACGAGGCCGAGGGCGTGGCCGAGGCGGCCGGGGGAGAGGCGGTCGTGGCGATGCGCCTCCCCCGTCTCCCCCGACGTCTCCTATCCACGAGGCGGTCCATACTGGAGACGATCCCTGGGAGTTCTTCATCAAGCTTCGCCGAGCGCCTCGTCGCCGCCTCCGGCTGCCGGCCCCGTTCGCGGACGCGATGGGACCGGATCCGCCCGAGGTGATGGAGTTGCGCATGAGGGGTCAGGGATCAGCGGCACCGGGTGAGTGTCGTGTCCCCAGCCCCGGCGTGATGTTCTTCGACCGAGGGTGGAAGACGTTCGCCGGATCCATAGCTTGACGGCGGGTTTACCCTCCATTTTGTTAATGGAGGCGACCTTCTCGCCGTCAAGGTCTTCGGGACTACGGGACCGGGTGAGATGCTGTGTGGACAGCTCCTCGGATAACGAAGGTCCCTCCTCGAGCGAGAGTGACGAGGAGGGGAGCGACAGCGACGACGAGGGGGATGGCGGGCCCGACTAGGCGTCGGACACCGCTGCCTCGCGCGCCACCGGCGACCCCGTAATCCGGTCGCCGCCTTCTGACTCCCCGGGCCGCCTCCTTGGGCGGCATGGGAGGCTGCGGAAGAGGAAGAGGGGGTGGCGGCAAGGCCGTCATGTCGGAGTACGAGGGCGAGGAGCCCTTGACAGCGTACTGACGTCCCACCACCCCGTCTTCAAGCTCTGCCTCCGACGCCTTCGTCTCCGCCAAGCTCCTGGCCGGCTCCCGGGGTGTTCTCTTGGTGTCTTCGGCGCCGTAGCCTCCGGGAGGCGCCCCGTGCCCGCCACCTTGCGCAGCTCCTGAGGGCACGCCACCCGCAGGCCGCAGTGGGCGCTCACCGCCACGCTCTCCTAGGCGCTCACCGCCACGCTCTCCTAGGCGCTCCTTTCGCCCTCCCCGGCAAGCTTCTCTTGCCGGGGGCTCCTTGACCTACCTCCTGAACTCCTGAACAGAGAAACAGGAGAGGGATCACGGGCACCTTATCTTTTTAACTTGTAAGCCTTCGGGCCTTAGCTGCATTTAAAAACTTGTAATCCTCTCTATCATGTTTTTCATCCTCTATGGACTTGTATTAAACTAGGATGTTATTAATGAAAAGAGGGGAAAGCTTGCTGGACTGAGTCTTGACTTTGTGTCTTGTACGTTCTTACCCTACGCTCTCGGGGAGCTTGCCGGTACGAACACGCTTGCTGAGTGCGGGACATCAGCAGCCCGCTGGCTGGTGTTGTTCCCGACAAGCAACCTCGCCGGGCCAGCTGCAGCGCACTTGTGTTTGTTGAGCATGCTCGAAACGTAACAAGGGCGCGAATCTTGCCGCGGCTCACTTAAACCGTTGAGCGTGCTCGGAAACAAACCACGGGCGCAACTGGGCCACGACTTGGCTCCTCCTGCGCACGGGTTTTACAAGACATGCTCGTGCAAAGACGCAGCCCCGCTTTCCCCGGTCCATAAGAGGATGCATGACGAGGGATGAAAAACTTATCTGATATCGCAGCCCCCAGCAACTCTGGCGTGCCGGAGACGAATCTTGGCACTCGCAGCCCCCGGCGACCCTGGCTTGCCGGGGAAGAATCTTGGCACTCGCAGCCCCCGGCGACTCTGGCTTGCCGGGGCCCAGGTGCTGGTGTGCTCTTCTGGTTTCTCCTTGTTGCTGCAATTTCAGCCATGAAAGCAACTGAGATAGATCTGCAGCAGCTTCACTATTTACATGTACATGTATATAAATCTTAACTCTGCAATACGATGCCGTGCCTTGCCCTTCGTATGTTTATACTCTACGCTCTCGGGGAGCTTGCCGGCGCGAACACGCTTGCTGAGTGCGGAACATCAGCAGCCCGCTGGCTGGTGTTGCCACCGGCAAGCAACCTTGCCGGGCCAGCTGCAGCGCGCTTGTGTTTGCCGAGCGGACTCGGAAACAAGGCAAGGGCGCAGCTGGACCACGACTTGGCTCCTCTTGCGCACAAGTCTCTCATACGAAGGGCATCCCACGGTAGGGCTTGCCACGTTACACCCTCTACTTTACACCCTTTGCACGCTTTTACCCTACGCTTCTAGGGAACTTGCCGGCGCGAACACGCTTGCTGAGTGCGGAACATCAGCAGCCCGCTGGCTGGTGTTGTTACCGGCAAGCAACCTTGCCGCGTCTAGTCGCGACGCACTTAACTTGCTGAGCAGACTCGAAACGAAACAAGGGCGCGAAGCTGGTCGCAGCTCACTTTTAACTCGTTGAGTGTGTTCGAAGCAAGATAAGGGTGCGGCTATCCACGAGCAGGCTCCTCCGCGCACAGGTTTTGCGTACAAAGGATGAACGCACGAGGGATATAACATAAAAAAGCATGGAACTAAAGAGTGCTCTGTACAAAAGCTCGAGCAACTTAGCTTTTCTTTTCTTTGTTTCCTCGTGCTTGCCGGTGGAGCTCGATGGCGCGTCCTCGACGGCAGCGCAGCACTCCGGGGAGGTGCGTTTGCCGGAACGAGCACCAGAGCTGCCCTCGCCGGGCTTAGAGCGCTCCGAGGAGCTGCGCTTGTCGGAGTGAGCACCAGAGCCGTCCTCGCCGGACTTAGAGCTCGATGGCGCGTCCTCGACGACAGCGTAGCACTCCAGGGAGATGCGCTTGCCGGAGTGGAGGGGAGCGGGGCGAGCGGCGCGAGGAACGGGATATGCTCGGACTCCTAATAGCGATAGGAGGAGCAGGATCCCGCCCCGGCACTTTCGCTTTGCTTATGCACGGACGGTAGTCCGGAGCATCCCGCGAGCCTCCGGCGTGTTCTTG
The DNA here is from genome assembly GCA_021437245.1 of Aegilops speltoides. Lineage (NCBI taxonomy): Eukaryota > Viridiplantae > Streptophyta > Magnoliopsida > Poales > Poaceae > Aegilops > Aegilops speltoides. The sequence goes on along the minus strand of CM038143.1, from coordinate 169,072,957 downwards.
CCCAGCAGGCGGATACCACGTCTCGTGGCACGGCGCTGCTGGGTTGTTGTGCTGAGATGGACGCGGCGTGTCCGCGAAGACCGCGGCGCGGTCGTCCGTCCTGGTCCTTGGATCTAGTGGCGCCGCGAGTGTCCTCGCCGGTGTCCGCCCTTCCGCTGGCGCCTCCTCCTCCCACCGTTGGCTCCGGTGGCGGCGGTTGAGACGCAGACGGGCCTCCAACCTCCGAAGCCTTCTTCTTCGGGGCCATGGCGCAGTTGTCGATGGAGTTGCCGACGAAATTGGAGAGGTTGATGAAGAACGCGCCCGCGCGAACGCCGGATCAGGTCCGCACAACCTCGACGCCCCCTACCTGGCGCGCCAAAGATGTCGGGGCGGAGCGGAGGGGACCCGCCCACCGCGAGCACCTATGGGGCCGGGGCCCCTTGTCTGTGCGGTACGAGGGCGGAGGGAGCACAGAGAGCAGATCGAGGCGATGCACGCGGGCGGATTTTACCCAGCTTCGGAGCTCTCCGGAGAGATAAAACTCCTACTGCTGCTTTGTGTTTGTATTGGGCTCGGGAGCTTGAAGAGCTACAGTAGCAGCTACACCGAGCGTGGGAGTTGCAAAGGATTCGAACCCCGCGAGAGTGGCGAATGGACCCAACCCCCTCTACGTTGTGCATGGGCCTCCTTTTATAGTGCAAAGGGGTCACCAACAGGTGTCAACGTAGGAGAAAGGGGTAAAAATGTAAAAGAGGTGGTAGTTGGAACAGTGCGGGAACAGTGGAGCTACAGTGCTTGAACAGTGGTTTCTACCTACTTTGACAGTAGGGGACACGGGCATTTAATGCCCGTCGCCGTCGACCCCAAAAGCTCCCGCCCTTGCGTCTCCGTCTGCCACGGTGATGAATCCACCACCGTGGAGTGCCACCGCGCCCTCCAGGCCGCGCGCCCATCCACCACGCGTCCCTGGAAAGGCCCCAGGGTGACGCGTGGGTAGATGAGCTGGAGCGCGGGCACACAGCGCAGCTCTCCCGGCAAGTACCTTGCCGGGGTCTTGATCTTGCCGGGCCCGGGAGCTTGTCGGGCTCTATAACTTGCCGCTCCCCGGGCCCTTGCCGGGACGCGTATAGCGCCAAGGCGTGTCTTCTATGATGTAATCTTCTAGTCTCCCCGGCGAGCTCCTCTCGCCAGGGCCTTTGCGTGAGTGATGCAATCTTGAGCCTGGAACGGCCTTCTCGGCAAGCTCCTCTTGCCGGGGTCTTGATCTTCTGTCTTGTATACTTTGTTCTTGAATGGCTTGATATGGAGCAGGAATGGTCTCCGGCAAGCACATGGTAGATCCAGCCGCGGGGAGCTGCAACTGCCCGTGCACAAGTTGGGGTACTGAGGTACCCCTACCTTAGTACACCGACAAGGCTGAATCAGGAACAATGAACTAATCATATTTACAAAAACAAGAGAGGTCGAGTTCATACCAGCTTCTCTCATCTCAATCAATCCATCATTAAGGACAGTATAACTGCACCTAATCCCTACCCTCATAGTGATTTGGGTTTTCGGTCATCCATTTGCGCGATCTGGAATTCCTGGCTGTCAGATTTAATGTGAAAAAACGTTTTGCTTCGCATTGTGGCTAATCTGGCCCAGCTGTCCTATGGGCTGCTTCTCCACGGGCCGAAACGGACGCCTCTGGTAAACTGGGCCTGATCTCCCAGCCCATTATCTACCGAGGTCCATCTGTCGCTGGCGCTGCTAAAAAGAAGTCTTCGCTTGAGGGGAGGGAATCCAACCGGCGCTCAATAGTCGATAGTACATTGGAGCAGGCGTTTCTGCTCAGATCGAGCCGAGGCGGCCGAGCGGATGAAGCTAGGCGCGATGGGATCGAGCGGAGGCATGGGATGCAGATCCATCCAAGGCGAGATAAACATGTTCTCCCGTTCCCGAAAAAGGATTTGCATTGGGCAGAGAAGGAACAAATCGATCCTGCCTGCGGTCGGCAGAGCGGATCCAAGCCGCGCCCGAGGCACGCGACCCGACCAATTGATCCAGCCGACACGCGCAGTTCATTCTTTCGCGTGATCTGGCCAACCATCATGTGGCTGTTCATCGTGCAAATCTGTGCGGCTTAGTTTGAAGGGAATAATCAATCACTCTTTTGTTTCTACAAGACGGATGACGTTCGCTCCTTGCCGGTGGCAATTAATGGATGTATACCTCTCTGTTTGCCCACCTTCTGTTGTTGTAGTTCACACACATGTACGCTTCCTCTTAGCACTCTCCGATCACATTTCTTAATCCTCCAACGGAACTATCCGCATGGTTCGGCTCTATCTTTATTTTATTTTCAAGCACGATTCCTTCTACCACCCACAAATTACATACATTGTGCTAATATCCTCCCCGTCCAAATTTTCTACAGGTGTTATCCATACTCGCTGTGGTCAACTGATTGAGGTAGATCATATCTCATATTTATTTTTTTATTTCAGGATTTTTTGTGTTGATAATCTCTAATGGCCTCTGGACAAGTGATTTCTTCACCTGGGCTGCAGATCTTATCCTTTCATCTGTCACCATCCATGTTTTTATGATGTACAATTGCTTAAATTACATGCTGATGTGTGATTCATACCATTGTGTCTTTTGCTGCCGTATGTACCAGGTTACTTGGAACAATACAGTAAAATGCGCAAAAAGCATAGCCATGCTGTTCTAGAGAGGGCAAAGCCACAACATCTTGTTCTTCAATCCATAAACAAGCAAAAGCCAAATAATTATGAGTATGCTTTCTTCACTAAATACACGTGCAACCAAAGGAAAACCTTTTGGCCTGTATTAGAAACTGAAAGAAGGAAATATTAATGTCTCTGTTTTGGTTGTATGTTGTGATTGATGTTTGCAATTGGCATTTTTCATCAGAACTGAGATATTAGTCAAGCTTTCAAACCAGGGGAACAGAAAAGTTGGAAACCAACAGTGTGTTCACATGATTTCCCTATTAATCATGTTGAGGTAACCCAGTGACCTTAACTATGATGATTTTCTGTTGATTGGAAATCTCCTGTAGGTATCAAGGAAACTGAATAGTTCATTTCTCTACCACCGTTTGTTAGTAGTTACCATTCTTCAAAATGGTCTGAAAGGATAAAATAAACAGTTACCAAGTTTTAAAGTTCTACCAATATATGTTCCAGAATTAATTGGACCGGTAGTTTTTAGAAGATTGTTCCTTTCCTATTTGATTAACTACATGAATATTTGTAATGTGCTTAGATTGTCATTCAAATGAAGAGGCTGATAATTTTCAGTGTTGTTGATTTAAATTTGCATGGGATACATCTTATAATGTAACTTCACAATATATTTGTCTTTGAGGGGATTATTATCAATCTGATGTTTCATGGGTCACATGTTAGCTAGACATTCTTCTACTATTGTAGGTTCTACTATTTTTAAACTAAACTATCTATGTACTTGAATGAAAGCAAATACACATACTTTTATTGCTGTTTTGATTAGGTTCTACTATATTTGCTCGTCCGTATCTCATATTGATGATATCCATGGGGCCTATAGACTATAAATTCCTTTCAGACATATGCAGTTTAGAGGAGCTCATTTTCTTATATTTTGAAGCTCATCTTCGGGTTCATTATATGTGCCAGATGGTTGAAGTAGTCTCCATTTACAAACTACGGTTGGGTCATTCCTTCTTTGAAAGTAGATACTATCTCTCTGTAGGACATACACTTGAAACATTTTAATTTGAAATGGATGCTACCAGGTTCCATCTTTGTGCTAGAGATAGCATCCAAGGCAGGAATGAAAGCTTAGCTTCCTGGAAAAAAATTGTACCTGCTAGAAATATCAAGCTGCCTTCCAGCTTTGTATGAGATAGATCCTTCCTACATTTCCAAAGCTTTGATACAAGAATTGGTTTGAATATCAGATTATCTCCTCTCTTTTTATGAACCAATCCAAAATGTAAAAGTAAAACCTTTAACGAACAATACATTCACATCTTCTAATGTATTTCTAGCATTCAACAAGATGTAAGAGTGTGGCAATGCATGGCATACCACACTAATTCAATGCAAATTGATTAAATTCCCCCATTCGGTAACTTAGAAATGTATGTGATGCCTTATGTAAATATAACTTTCATGTTATGTATCACCATAGACTTTTGAAAATCCCTATCAATCCATCATCACAATAGACGGGTGCAGCAACACGCGCCATCGTGGTCTAGTATATCATCATTATTGCCTTTCACTTGCACGACCGAATGGTGTGTACAATAATAATAGTGCATGTGCATTGGGCTAAGCTGGAATCTGCAAGCATTCAACTCAAGGGAGAAGACAAGGTAATATGGGCTCTTGGTTAAATCAACAATCATGCATATTAGAGCCACTAAACATTTTCATTATGGTCTTCTCCTCTCGACCCCCAAAGGAAAGAAAAGAAATAAAACTATTTACACGGGAAAGCTCCCAACAAGCAAAAGAAGAACGATAAATCTTTTTGGGTTTTCTTTTAATTACTACTACAAGCATGGAATTTAAACTAACTAATTTTTTTGGTTTTTCTAAAGGTTTATCAAACACACAAGAAGAAAGCTAGAAAAAGAAAAATTTAAACTAGCATGGATAATACAATGAAAATGTATGAGCACCAACAACTAGAGTGAGTGTGTGAACATGAATGTAATGTTGGTGAGAAATACGTACTCCCCCAAGCTTTGGCTTTTGGCCTAAGTTGGTCTATGGCCATGGATAGCCTGGCTGATATCCGAAGTTGTAACTGGGGTTGTACTGAGATGCAGCAGCCAATGCCTCCTGGCTGCAGCACGGCGGCGAGCTGCCTCCGTCCTCCTCTCGTACTCGGTTTCCTCTTCCCTGGTGACAACATATCTTCTTTTTGCCTGATAATCAAAGAGGGCAGGAGCAGGGAGAGTAATATGGACAGCGCAACGTCTGTCAAAGATTAGTAGATATTGGAGGAACTGTTCATTCCTCTCAAGAAAATGATGACTGACCATAGCATTATAATCTAAATAAGCGGGAGGCAACTCCCTCTCATCTTCATGTGGAGGTATACCAAGATAATTAGCCACACGGGTCGCATAAATCCCTCCAAACAAATCTCCAACTAAACCATTATTATGCAACCTACGTGCAACAATTGCCCCCAAGTTGTATTATTTGTCACCTAATACAACACTCTTGAGAACACAAAGATCAGGAACACACATGTGACATGCTTCATCCTTACCGTTAATGCATCTACCAATGAAGAGAGCAAAATAATGTATAACAGGAAAATGAATGCTCCCTATGGTAGCTTGTGCTATTTCTCTAGATTTCCCACAGTGATACTAGCAAGAAAGTCTTTATATTCAGATTTATGGGGTTCATTAACACTACCCCACTGCGGGAGTTTGCAAGCAGTAGTAAAATCTTCTAGGTCCATGGTATATGATTGATCATAAATATCAAACAGGACACTCCGAAAATTATGCGAAGATGTAAATTTAAACCTTCTCACGAATGAGTCAGTCAAATAGTAGTACTGAGGACACTTATCTTGCATGAAGTCCTCAAGATCGGCATTATGCACATATGTATCAAATTCATCCTTGATGCGTGCATTGACCATAAATTCTTCTGACGGCCATTCACAAGGCCGCACGTCAGCTTCCCTTGGTCATCATCCTGCTCACGCATTCTGAGCCTGTGTCCTTGCTTTCTTGAAGAACCACCTTGGTACATTTTCCTAGACATATTTCTTCCTCTGAAAAATTCTGAAATTTTTAGCAACTCAAAATAAAAATGAATCAAAACTCAACATAACTGATAGCAACTACTCCCACAAGAGCCTAGAGCCTATATCATGCATTAGAATTACTTGGGACCTCATAAATTTGACATGCAAGCTCAAGAACAGGGTCACCTAGGTAGCAAAAATTTGCAATGAATAAAGCAATAGAACAAAAAACTAATTGGACCATTGGAGGAGTCACATACCAAGGAACAATCTCCCAAAGTAGTTTTGTGAATGGACCTTTGAGCTAGGAGATCAAAAATCGCAGCAAAATGAGCTAGAACTCGTGCTTGAGCTGGATGGTGATTTTTTGGGGAGGAAGATGAAGTGTGTGGGTGCAGGAATAAGTGCAGGGGGGCCACCATGGGCCCACGAGGCAGGGGGTGCGCCCTGTAGAGGTGGGCGTGCCCTGGACGCTCGTGGCCAGGTGCCAGCTCCCCATGTTGTGTTCTCAGTGCCAATATTCTCAAATATTCTAAAAAAATCATACTAAATTGGCAAGGCATTTGGAGAACTTTTATTTTCAGGATATTTTTTATTGCATGGTTAATTCAGAAAACAAACAGAAAAATACTATTTTTGCTTTATTTATTCTAATAACAGAAAGTAAAAAGAGGGTACAGAAGGTTGTGCCTTCTAATTTCATCCATCTCATGATCATCAAAAGGAATCCACTAACAAGGTTGATCAAGTCTTGTTAACAAATTCATTCCAAATAACATGGAACCGGAGAAATTTCGAATAACACTAGGTTACCTCAACTGGGATATTGCTACGTCTTGAGCTTGCATTGGTTTTCCTTGAAGAGGAAAGGGTGATGCAACAATAGTAGCGTAAGTATTTCCCTCAGTTTTTGAGAACCAACGTATCAATCCAGTAGGAGGCTCCTCAAAAGTCCCACGCACCTACACAAACAAACAAAGAACTCGCAACCAACGCAATAAAGGGGTTGTCAATCCCTTCACGACCACTTGCGAAAGTGAGATCTAATAAAGATAGTAAGATAAGATAAATATAGTTTTGGTATTTTATAATATAGATGCAAAAAGTAAAGATGCAAATAAAGGTAGATTGGAAGCAAATATGATAAGAGATAGACCTGGGGGCCATAGGTTTCACTAGTGGCTTCTCTCAAGATAGCATAAGTATTACGGTGGGTGAACAAATTACTGTCGAGCAACTGATAGAAAAGCGAATAATTATGAGATTATCTAGGCATGACCATGTATATAGGCATCACGTCCGTAACAAGTAGACCGACTCCTGCCTGCATCTACTACTATTACTCCACACATCGACCGACTCCTGCCTGCATCTAGAGTATTAAGTTCATAAGAATAGAGTAACACATTAAGCAAGATGACATGATGTAGAGGGATAAACTCAAGCAATATGATATAAACCCCATCTTGTTATCCTCGATGGCAACAATACAATACGTGCCTTGCAACCCTTTCTATCACTGGGTAAGGACACCACAAGATTGAACCCAAAGCTAAGTACTTCTCCCATGGCAAGAAAGATCAATCTAGTAGGCCAAACCAAACTGATAATTCGAAGAGACTTGCAAAGATAACTCAATCATACATAAAAGAATTCAGAGAAGATTCAAATATTATTCATAGATAAACTTGATCATAAACCCACAATTCATCAGGTCTCGACAAACACACAGCAAAAAGAGTTTACATTGAATAGATCTCCATTAGAGAGGGGGAGAACATTGTATTGAGATCCAAAAGAGAGAAGAAGCCATCTAGCTAATAACTATGGACCCGTAGGTCTGTGGTAAACTACTCACAACTCATCGGCGGGGCAAGGATGTTGATGTAGAAGCCCTCCATGGTCGATTCCTCCTCGTGAGCACCGCCAGGCTCCAAGATGGGATCTCGCGGATACAGAAGGTTACGGTGGTGGAAATTGTGTTTCGGTTGCTCCCTGGATGTTTTCGGGGTACGTAGGCTTATATAGGAGGAAGAAGTACATCGGTGGACGCCCGAGGGGCCCACAAGACAGGGGTTGCACCCTATAGGGGGCGCCCTCCTATCTCGTGGGAGCCTCGGCTGCTTCTTGACTTGCACTCCAAGTCCTCTGGATCACGTACGTTCCTAAAATCACGCTCCCAAAGGTTTCATTCCGTTTGGACTCTGTTTGATATTCCTTTTCTTCGAAATACTGAAATAGGAAAAAAAAAACAGCAATATGGGCGGGCCTCCGGTTAGTAGGTTAGTCCCAAAAATGATATAAATGTGTAAAATAAAGCCCATAAACATCCAAAAGGGGTAATATAATAGCATGGAACAATCAAAAATTATAGATACGTTGGAGACGTATCAAGCATCCCCAAGCTTAATTCCTGCTCGTCCTCAAGTAGGTAAATGATAAAAAAGAAATTTTTGATGTGGAATGCTACCTAGCATAATTTTCAATGTAATTTTCTTTATTGTGGCATGAATGTTCAGATCCAAATGATACAAAATAAAAGTTCATATTAACATGAAAATGGTGATACTTCAAGCATACTAATCAAAGTAATCATGTCTTCTCAAAATAACATGGCCAAAGAAAGTTATCTCTACAAAATCATATAGTCTGGCTGTTGCTCTATCTTCATCACACAAAGTATTTAATCATGCACAACCCCGATGACAAGCCAAGCTATTGTTTCATACTTTAATAATCTCAAACTCTTTCAACTTTCACACAATACATGAGCGTGAGCCATGGACATAGCACTATATGTGGAATAGAATGGTGGTTGTGGAGAAGACAAAAAAGGAGAATATAGTCTCACATCAACTAGGTGTATCAACGGGCTATGGAGATGCCTAGTAATAGATATCAATGTGAGTGAGTAGGGATTGCCATGCAACGGATGCACTAGAGCTATAAATATATGAAAGCTCAACAAAAGAAACTAAGTGGGTGTGCATCCAACTCGCTTGCTCACGAAGACCTAGGGCACTTTTGAGGAAGCCCATCATTGGAATATACAAGCCAAGTTCTATAATGAAAAATTCCCACTAGTAAATGAAAGTGACAACATATGAGACTCTCTATCATGAAGATCATGGTGCTATTTTGAAGCACAAATCTGGAAAAAAAGATAGTAGCATTGTCCCTTCTCTCTTTTTCTCTCATTTTATTTTTTTCTTTTTCTTTTTTTTCCTTTTCTCTTTTTTTTCTTTGGACATTTTTTTATTTGGCATTTTCCTTTTTTTTCTTTTTTTCTTTTTGTAAAGTACGAAGTCTCATCCCGACTTGTGGGGGAATCGTAGTCTTCATCATCCTTTCCTCACTAGGACAATGCTATAATAATAAAGATCATCACACCTTTATGGATTTACAACTCAAGAATTACAACTCAAAGCTAGAACAAGATATGGCTCTATATGAATGCCTCCGGTGGTGTACCGGGATATGCAATGAATCAAGAGCAACATGTATGAAAATTATGAAGGTGGCCTTGCCACAAATACAATGTCAACTACATGATCATGCAAAGAGCAATATGACAAAAGTAATGAGTGTCATATGAACGGAACGGTGGAAAGTTGCATGGCAATATATCTCGGAATGGCTATGGAAATGCCATAATAGGTAGGTATGGTGGCTATTTTGAGGAAGGTATATGGTGGGTGTATGGTACCGGCGAAAGTTGCGCGGCACAAGAGAGGCTAGCAATAATGGAAGGGTGAGGTGCGTATAATCCATGGACTCGACATTAGTCAAAAGAACTCATGTACTTGTTGCAAAAATCTAGAAGTCATCAAAAACCAAAGCACTACGTGCATGCTCCTAGGGGGATAGATTGGTAGGAAAAGACCATCGCTCGTCCCCGACCGCCACTCATAAGGAAGACACTCAACAAATAAAATTGTGCTCCAACTTCATCACAAAGCGGTTCACCATACGTGCATGCTACGGGAATCACAACCCTTAACACAAGTATTTTTCATAATCACCTCAACTAGCATGACTCTAATATCACTACCTCCATATCTCAAAACAATTATCAAGCATCATATTGATCATAGCATCCAATTCTTTTTCTATGATAGTTTTTTATTATACACAACTTGGATGTTCATCATTCTAGGACCAACTTTATGACCACAGAAAATACCATGCTGTTCTAGAAGACTCTCAAAAAGATATAAGTGAAGCATGAGAGACTAGCAATTTCTTCAAAATTAAGACACCATTGTGCTCTAAAAGATATAAGTGAAGCACTAGAGGAAAAACTATCAAGCTCAAAAGATATAAGTGAAGCACATAGAGTATTCTAGCAAATTCTAATCAAGTAGGCTTCTCCCAAAAGGTGTGTACAGCAAGGATGATTGTGGTAAACTAAAAAGCAAAGACTAATATAATACACGACACTCCAAGAAAAACACATATCATGTGGTGAATAAAAATATAGCTCCAAGTAAAGTTACCAATGAACGAAGACGAAAGAGGGGATGCCTTCCCGAGGCATCCCCAAGCTTGGGCTTTTGGCTATTCTTGAATATCTTGGGGTTCCTTGGGCATCCCCAAGCTTAGGCTCTTTCCACTCCTTATTCCATAGTCCATAAAAGCTTTACCCAAAACTTGAAAACTTCACAACACAAAACTCAACAGGAAATCTTATAAGCTTCGTTAGTGAAAGAAAACAAAACCACCACATAAGGTACTGTAATGAACTCATTCTTTATTTAATTTGCTGTTAAACCTACTGTATTTCAACTTCTCTATCGTTTATAAACTATTTATTGGCCATAGATGCATCAAAATAAGCAAACAACACACGAAAAACAGAATCATCAAAAAGCAGAACATGCAGTAGCAATCAGAACTAACACAAACTTCTGGAACTCTAAAACTCCTACCAAAATAGGAAGTCCTGGACAATTTGTTTATTGATCAGCAGAGAAAATAATCAATGCAAATGCACGTTTCTGTGATTTAACAAAACTAAATTCATGCGCGCAAAGTTTCTGTTTTTCAGCAGAATCAAATCAACTATCATCATAGGTTATCCTATACTTGGCACAAACACTAATTAAAAGATAAAACACATCTAAACAGAAGGTAGATGCAAGATTTATTACTAAATAGTAACAAAAACAAAAAACATAAAGAAAATTGGGTTGCCTCCCAACTAGGGCTATCATTTAACGCCCCTAGCTAGGCATAAAAGCGAAGATAGATCTAAGTAGTGCCATCTTTGGCACTCGGAGAGGAGGATCTCCTTTCTATGGAATTCATTCTTCTATTTAAGGTAATCACATGGCCATTAATGGAATAAGTAAGATTAAGCACATTACGGAAGTTTGCTTCTAGACTAGACTTCATCTCTTTAATAATTTCATTTTGATAAAAGCACAAGAGAGTAGTTGATTCAACCTTATATTCATAGGGTGCCCAAATATGGTTTTAATTTTTTCATAAGTATCTATAGCATCCCCTTCAAGAAAACCTTCTTCAAAAATATAGAATCTAAAACTTGTTTAAAAGAAGCGGGCAAGCCAACATAGAAACTTTTTAAGTAAACTTCAATTTGATATTGTGGCACATAGCTAGCCCGAATCCTTAATAACCTATCCCAAGCATCTTTAAAGACTCATCAAGTAAGTAGCGAAAAATTCCAGAGTCATCCTCATCAAAATTATTCAAGCTCTCATTGGTGACCCCGGTGGGTCTTTCTATAGCATCATTATTTATGAGCTTAGAGAGGATAGAGGGGTTATCCAAGGCACCAGAACCTAGGAAGAGCCCTTAGTTCTTTTTGATTCGACCATGGCAACATGAAGGCAAAATGGAAAGAGAGGGGGAGATTGGGAAAGAGATGGCGAATAAAACGGCAAGGGTGAAGTGGGGGAGAGGAAAACGAGAGGCAAATGGCAAATAATGTAAATGCAAGGGAGATGAGTTTGTGATGGGTGATTGGTATGTCTTGACTTGAGCTAAGACCTCCCCGGCAACGGCGCCAGAAATCCTTCTTGCTACATCTTGAGCTTGCGTTGGCTTTCCTTGAAGAGGAAAGGGTGATGCAGCAATAGTAGCGTAATTATTTCCCTCAGTTTTTGAGAATCAAGGTATCAATGTAGTAGGAGGCTCCTCAAAAGTCCCACGCACCTACACAAACAAACAAAGAACTTGCAACCAACGCAATAAAGGGGTTGTCAATCCCTTCATGGCCACTTGCGAAAGTGAGATCTAATAAAGATAGTAAGATAAGATAAATATATTTTTGGTATTTTATAATATAGATGCAAATAAAGGTACATTGGAAGCAAATATGATAAGAGATAGACCTGGGGGCCATAGGTTTCACTAGTGGCTTCTCTCAAGATAGCATAAGTATTACGGTGGGTGAACAAATTACTGTCAAGCAATTGATAGAAAAGCGAATAATTATGAGATTATCTAGGCATGATCATGTATATAGGCATCACGTCCGTAACAAGTAGACCGACTCCTGCCTGCATCTACTACTATTACTCCACACATCGACCGACTCCTGCCTGCATCTAGAGTATTAAGTTCATAAGAACAGAGTAACGCATTAAGCAAGATGACATGATGTAGAGGGATAAACTGAAGCAATATGGTATAAACCACATCTTGTTATCCTCGATGGCAACAATACAATACGTGCTCGCAACCCTTTCACATCCTTGGGTAAGGACACCGCAAGATTGAACCCAAAGCTAAGCACTTCTCCCATGGCAAGAAAGATCAATCTAGTAGGCCAAACCAAACTGATAATTCGAAGAGACTTGCAAAGATAACCCAATCATACATAAAAGAATTCAGAGAAGATTCAAATATTATTCATAGATAAACTTGATCATAAACCCACAATTCATCGGATCTCGACAAACACACCGCAAAAAGAGTTTACATCGAATAGATCTCCACAAGAGAGGGGGAGACCATTATATTGAGATTCAAAAAGAGAGAAGAAGCCATGTAGCTAATAACTATGGACCCGTAGGTCTATGGTAAACTACTCACAACTCATCGGAGGGGCAAGGATGTTGATGTAGAAGCCCTCCATGGTCGATTCCCCATCCGGTGGAGCGCCGGCGAAGGCTCCAAGATGGGATCTCGCGGATACAGAAGGTTACGGCGGTGGAAATTGTGTTTCGGTTGCTCCCTGGATGTTTTTGGGTATGTAGGCTTATATAGGAGGAAGAAGTACGTTGGTGGACGCCCGAGGGGCCCACGAGACAGGGGGGCACGCCCTATAGGGGGGCGCCCTCCTATCTCATGGGAGCCTCGGATGCTTCTTGACTTGCACTCCAAGTCCTCTGGACCACATTCGTTCCAAAAATCACGCTCCCGAAGGTTTCATTCCGTTTGGACTCCGTTTGATATTCCTTTTCTTCAAAATACTGAAATAGGCAAAAAAAGACAGGAATACAGGCTGGGCCTCTGGTTAGTAGGTTAGTCCCAAAAATGATATAAATGTGTAAAATAAAGCCCATAAACATCCAAAAGGGGTAATATAATAGCATGGAACAATCAAAAATTATAGATACGTTGGAGACGTATCAGATATGCACATCCCCAATAATAAGAATATCATATTTCTTCTTGACAGTAGGAAGAGGAAATTCAAAACCTCCAATAATAATAGTTGGAATTTTTCCAATAGAACTGATGCTATGAACTTGAGGTTGTTTCCTCAGAAAGTGTACCGTATGCTCATTACCATTAACATGAAAAGTGACATTGCCTTTATTGCAATCAATAACAGCCCCTGCAGTATTCAAAAAGGGTATACCAAGGATAATCGACATACTATCATCCTTGGGAATATCAAGAATAACAAAGTCTGTTAAGGTAGTGACGTTTGAAACCACAACAGGCACATCCTCACAAATACCGACAGGTATAGCAGTTGATTTATCGGCATCGGCCATTTGCAAAGATATTTCAGTAGGTGTCAACTTATTCAATTCAAGTCTACGATATAAAGAGAGGGGCAAAACACTAACACCGGCTTTAAGATCACCTAAAGCAGTTTTAACATACTCTTCTGTTTTGTTTAATTTACTTCCTTTTGCCACTGTTTCTAAATAAAACAAATTCAAAAACAATGACAAAATTCCCCTGAACATTTTATTTACAACAATGGAATTATCCCAAAGCACATAAAATTGTTTCAGTTATTTTAACATATATTCGGTATAAATTTGAATATAAGTTCAAATTCAAATATAGTGTTGATTTAAATTCACTGCCCAAATTAGATCCTTAGAAGTGTTCCTAAATTTTGGTTTGATGTATAGCTCTTGCCAAAATTCTCAAACATTGCCAAAGTTGTCACATCCCTAGCTTCTGGTACTGCTTAGTGCCAGCAGCTGGTGTTGCATCATGTTTAAATTCCTCAGAAACTTGAAATGGGGATGACAGAACCCCCAGCACCCCCCTTAAAAACTAGGGTTTACTAAAATCATTTTCAATGAACCCAAAATGCCCTTCTAAAATGTTCATCATCTTTGCCTTGGTCTAGAACCTCCAACAAAAACGGTGCACAAATTTCTAGGTCATCCAAAGTTCACTGGATTAAATCATATGTTATTTGAATTTGGGCATTTAAATGCTAGTAAATATTTTAAATGCCCAAATAATCCTAAACTGAAATGTTCCATGTTGGATATATTCTATACAGTGGGCATGTGTAGTTTGGTGATTTTTGAAAGGGTCTAGGTATTTTTAGAAAAGCCACAAAGATTACAGAAAAATAGAAAACTGAAACAAAAGAAGAGAGAGAGAGAGAGAGAGAAAGAGAGAAAGGAACTTACCTGGGCTCACCTCACCTGTGCAGCCACCTGACGGCCCAAGTGGCCGGCCCAGACCACCTGGCCCCCTCCTCCTTTGCCAGGATGATGGGCGCGTGGCCGACGCACGCCGGCGCATGCCCGGCCACCTCCTGCTTGCCGTTTCGCCCTGGCCTCTTCGGGTGATGCCACGCAGCCCCCCCGACCTCTCTCTCACATTCCCCGTGCTTCTCCCCTCCTCTGTCTCTCTCACGCGCAGCAGCCGAACCCGCCCGTCGCGCCGCTCGCCGTTCCCGCGGCCACCGGCCAACCCACGCCTCACCGACGCGCCCAGAAGCTCCGCCACGTTGTCTTCTTCGTCCTCGACGAGCCACGCGAGCCGGGAGGGCCTGGAACGTCGCCACCGCCATCGTCTTCATCGTCAGCCGCCCGAGATCGCTGTCGTCGTTTCATCGTCAACAAGCCGTCCCCGAGCCCACTGAGACCACCGTCGACGCCACCGTGAGCTCCTCTTCGATTCCCCTCTCTTCCCGCGTGTTTTTCCTCGCTCTAGCCATGCCAATCGCCGGAGCCGTGAGCTTCCGGCCGCCGTCTGATACGTCTCCAACGTATCTACTTTTCCAAACACTCTTGCCCTTGTTTTGGACTCTAACTTGCATGATTTGAATGAAACTAATCCAGACTGACGCTGTTTTCAGCAGAACTGCCATGATGTTGTTTTATGTGTAGAAAAGAAAAGTTCTTAGAATGTCCTGAAAATCCACGGAGGCTCTTTTTGGAATTAATAAGAATATTTGGGCGAAAGAAATATACCAGGGGGCCCAGTGCCTGTCCATGAGACAGGGGGCGCCCCCCCATAGGGCGCGCCCCCTATCTCGTGGCCCCCTGGACCTCCACCGACCTCAACTCCAACTCCATATATTCATGTTCAGGGAGAAAAAAAAGAGAAAAAGTTTCATCGCGTTTTACGACACGGGAGGGCTGATCTGGAGTTTGTTTGGGGCTCCGGAGAGGGGGATTCGTCGCCGTCGTCATCATCAACCATCCTCCATCACCAATTTCATGATTCTCACCGCCGTGCATGAGTAATTCCATCATAGGCTTGCTGGACGGTGATGGGTTGGATGAGATTTACCATGTAATCAAGTTAGTTTTGTTAGGGTTTGATCCCTAGTGTCCACTATGTTCTGAGATTGATGTTGCTATGACTTTGCTATGTTTAATGCTTGTCACTAGGGCCCAAGTGCCATGATTTCAGATCTGAACCTATTATGTTTTCATGAATATATGTGTGTTCTTGATCCTATCTTGCAAGTCTATAGTCACCTATTATGTGTTATGATCCGACAACCCCGAAGTGACCATAATCGGGATACTTCTCGGTGATGACCGTAGTTTGAGGAGTTCATGTATTCACTATGTGCTAATGCTTTGTTCCGGTTCTCTATTAAAAGGAGGCCTTAATATCCCTTAGTTTCTGCTAGGACCCCGCTTCCACGGGAGGTAGGACAAAAGATGTCACGCAAGTTCTTTTCCATAAGCACGTATGACTATTTACGGAATATATGCCTACATTACATTGATGAATTCGAGCTAGTTCTATATCACTCTATGTTATAACTATTGCATGAGGAATCGCATCCGGCATAATTATCCATCATTGATCCATTGCCTACGAGCTTTTCATATATTGTTCTTCGCTTATTTACTTTTCCGTTGCTACTGTTACAACTACTACAAAAACCCAAAAACATTTATCTTTACTTTTGCTACCGTTACCTTTATTATCATACCACTTTTGCTACTAAACACTTTGCTGCAGATACTAAGTTATCCAGGTGTGGTTGAATTGACAACTCAACTGCTAATACTCAAGAATATTCTTTGGCTCCCCTTGTGCCGAATCAATAAATTTGGGTTGAATACTTTACCCTCGAAAGCTGTTGCGATCCCCTACACTTGTGGGTTATCAAGACTAATTTCCGGCGCCGCTGCCGGAATGAAAATATTGAAGATGCTATTATTGATGATAGTGATGATGAAGGTTCTCCCAATGATTATGTATTACATGTTGTTCCTAAGGGTTATGTTATGAATGAAGAAGCTGCTAGGGAAATCTTTGCTTGCAATGATAGATATGACCCTAAGAAATTATTAGCTAAGTGGAAGCAGCCGTCTCTTAATGCTAAAATGAAACCTGACCCTACTTTTGCTACTTCACCTATTTGTGTTACTGATAAGGATTATGAATTCTCTGTTGATCCTGAAATTATTACTTTAGTTGAATCTGATCCTTTTATGGCCTTGGATCTTAAACTGTTGTGGCACATCTTACCAAGTTAAATGATATAGCTACCCTATTTCCTCATGATGATAAGTCTCGCTATTTTTATATCCTTAAGATATTTCCATTCTCATTAAAGGGTGATGCTAAGACTTGGTATAATTCTCTTGCTCCTGGTTGTGTGCGTAGTCCCCAGGATATGATTTATTACTTCTCGCTAAATATTTCCTGCTCATAAGAAACAAGCTGCCTTATGAGAAATATATAATTTTGTGCAAATCAAAGAAGAGAGTCTCCCACAAGCTTGGGGAGGCTTCTCCGATTACTTAATGCTTTGCTGATCATCCTCTTAGGAAAAATGAAATACTTGATATCTTTTATAATGGACTAACCGATGCTTCCAAGGACTACTTGGATAGTTGTGCTGGTTGTGTTTTCGAGGAAAGAACAATGATTTAAGCTGGAATATTATTGAATAATATGTTGACCAATGAAAATAATTGGACTCTTCCCGAGCCAATTCCTGAAGTAATTCCTGAACCAATTGAGCCAAGTCCTGAGCCTATTCCTAAACCCACTCTGAAGAAGAGAGGTGTTTTATTTCTCAGTCCTAAAGATATGCAAGAGGAAAAGAAATCAATGAAAGAAAAAGGTATTAAAGCTGAAGATGTTAAGAATTTACCTCCTATTGAAGAAATACATGGTCTTAATATACCGCCTAAAGAACCACATTCTCTTGATAACCCGACGTAGGTAGTAAAGGTAAATTCTCTCTATAGATATGATAAAGTTGAAATTCCCTCTACTAGATTTCATAGCCCATGCTTAGATGAATTTGATGACTTTATGGCTCGACAAGAAAGTTTTAATGCTTATGTTGGTAGAGAGTTAAAGAATAATGCTTTCGAGATTGGACGTGTAAGTGATAATCTGGCTAGAGTTAAAGATGAACTTCACCTCGTTAGCAAATATGCTTCTATGGTTGCTACTCAAGCTGAGCAAGTACTTAAAGCTCAAAATGATTTGCTTGAGGAATTAAATAATAAAAATGACTTTGCTGTTAGAGTGGCTACTAGAACAGGTAGAATGACTCAGGAACCTTTGTATCCTGAAGGCCACCCTAAGAGAATCGAGCAAGATTCTCAGAGAAATAATTTAGAGGCACCTAGTTCTTCGAAAAAGAAGAAAAAGAAAGACGATAGAACTTTGCATGCTTCTAGTGAACCTACTGTAGATACACCTGAGAATCCCAATGATATTTCTATTGCTGAAACACAATCAAGTGATGAACATGAACCTAGTGATAATTTTAATGATAATGTTCATGTTGATGCTCAACCTAGCAAAAACAATGATGTAGAGATTGAACTTGTTGTTGATCTTGATAACCCACAATCAAAGAATCAACGTTATGATAAGAGTGATTTTGTTGCTAGGAAGCATGGTAAAGAAAAAGAACCATGGGTTCAGAAACCCATGCCCTTCCTCCTAAACCATCCAAGTCAAAGGATGATGAGGATTTTGAGCGCTTTGCTGAAATGATTAGACCTATTTTCTTACGTATGCGCTTAACTGATACGCTGAAAGTAAATCCTTATGCTAAGTATATGAAGGATATCATTACAAACAAAAGAAAGATACCGGAAGCTGAAATTTCCACCATGCTTGCTAATTACACTTTTAAGGGTGGAATACCAAAGAAACTTGGAGATCCGGGTGTTTCAACTATACCATGCTCCATTAAAAGAAATTATGTTAGAACTACTTTATGTGATCTTGGAGCCGGTGTTAGTGTTATGCCTCTCTCTTTATATCGTAGACTTGAATTGAATAAGTTGACACCTACTGAAATATCTTTGCAAATGGCTGATAAATCAACTGCTATACCCGTCGGTATTTGTGAGGATGTGCCTGTTGTGGTTGCAAATGTCACTATCTTAATGGACTTTGTTATTCTTGATATTCCCGAGGAGAATAGTATGTCTATTATCCTTGGTAGACCTTTTCTTAATACTGCAGGGGCTGTTATTGATTGCAACAAAGGCAATGTCACTTTTCATGTTAATGGTAATGAGCATACGGTACACTTTCCGAGGAAACAATCTCAAGTTCATAGCATCAATTCTATTGAAAAAGTTTGAACTATCATTTTTGGAGGTTTTGAATTTCCTCTCCCTACTGTCAAGAAAAAATATGATATTCTTATTATTGGGGATTTTCATACCCCCGTTGAGGTAACTTAGTGTTATTTGAAATTTCTCCGGTTCCGTGTTATTCGGAATGAGTTTGTTAACAAGACTTGATCAACCTTGTTAGTGGATTCATTTTGATGATCATGAGATGGACGAAACTAGAAGGCACAACCTTCTGTACCCTCTTTTTACTTTCTGTTATTTAGAATAAATAAAGAAAAAAATAGTATTATCTGTGTGTTTCCTGAATTATCTGTGCAATAAAAAAATAGTCCGAAAATAAAAGTGCTCCAAATGCCCTGCAAATTTAGTATGATTTTTTCTGGAATATCCGAGGATTTTAGGCACTGAAAACACTACAGGAGGGGCAAGCACCAGGCCACGAGAGTGGAGGGTGGGCCCCCTGTCTCATGGGCCCCTGGTGGCCCCCCTCCACGTATGCCAGCACCCACACACTTCATCTTCTACCCAAAAAAATCCCCATCCAGCTCAAGCATGAGTTCTAGCTCGTTTTGCTGCAATTTTCGATCTCTTAGCTCAAAGCTCCATTCACAAAACTGCTTCGGGAGATTGTTGCTTGGTATGTGACTCCTCCATTGGTTCAATTAGTTTTTGTTCTAGTGCTTTAGTCATTGCAATTTTTTGCTGCTTAGGTGACCTTGTTCTTGAGCTTGCATGTTAAATTTTTGAGGTCCCAAGCAATTCCAATGCATGATATAGTCTCTAGGCACTTGTAGGAGTAGTTGCTATCAATCTTGTTTAGTTATTCACTTTTATTTTGAAGTTACTAAAATTTCAGAAATTTTTAGAAAATGTTAAGGAAGCTTTTGAGGGGCTCTTCTAGCCAAAGCTCTCAGGAAAAACAAGCCAAAGAGAAGGAAAAAGCCAAGTATAATCTTCCTCGCTTAGCGGAAGTACGGTCATGTGAATGGCCATGCGAGTATTTCTTGAAAGAAGCTGGTATTCATGAAGACTTTTATGCTTTAATCGAGACTGCAGGCCTCACCGGTTTCATCAACGACCGAATCGATCAGTATCTCTTACTCACCAATACTTTGGTGCAAAACTTTTATTATTATCCTAAGAAGTCACCGCCTGCAGTATCATTTCATTTATATGATGAGTTCAAAGAAATGTCTTTACGTCATTTTTGTGGGGTATGTAGGATACCTTATGAGGGAGAATTAGAGGAACCCCATCGTAAAGATGTGGGTGGCTTTGTTAATACTATTTCTGTAGAGGAGCCAAAGAAGGGCTCTGAGGCAAAAGTCTCTAGCATACACTTTCCTGTTTTACGCTACTTTGCCATATTTGCTAGTAGATGCTTGATTGGTCGTGGAAATAGTGGAAACTTGAGCGTTCCTGATATTATCATTCTTCAACATGCCTTGCTTGGAGACAATACTTTTAGCATGGGTGCCGTAGTTGCTAAACAGTTAGCCCTGAATCGTACAAAAGGCCCCATATTTGGAGGTATCTATGCTGCACGTCTTGCTAAACATTTTCAGATACCCATTAGGCACCATGAGAAGGAGGAGATAAAGTTGCCTCCTCACATTTTAGGTTACAAGAGCATGGTAGCACACAAGTTCATTGTTGACAACGAAGATAAAATGCTCTTGTATAAACTTAGATTTAATAAGAAACACTTTGAGATTATTATTTTGCCTACACCTTTGTTGTTTGATTTGCTTGCAGAAAATTTTCTTGTCACACCGGAAGCGGTGAACAATCATCAAGCTGAAGCTTTCACTCCAGAGCCTGAACCTGAGCCAGAACCTGAACTGGACCCTTATCGTGCATCATCTGTCCAGTGGGATTCGGAGATGGCTAGCCAGTGGTATCCTGATTACACCTCCCATTAAACCGGAGAGAGTAGCGGCGGTCCTTGGTACTAGACCAACTTA
The DNA here is from genome assembly GCA_021437245.1 of Aegilops speltoides. Classification (NCBI taxonomy): domain Eukaryota; kingdom Viridiplantae; phylum Streptophyta; class Magnoliopsida; order Poales; family Poaceae; genus Aegilops; species Aegilops speltoides. The sequence continues at coordinate 169,051,992 of CM038143.1, read as the reverse complement.
GGCCAAAAGCCTAAGCTTGGTGGAGTACGTATTTCTCACCGACTTTACATTCATGTTCACACACTAGTCGTCGGTGCTCATACTCTTTCATTGTATTATCCATGTTATTTTAAATTTCTTTTTCTCATTTTCTTCTTGTGTGTTTGATAAACTTTAGAAAAACCAAAAAAATTAGTTAGTTTAATTTCCATGCTTGTAGTAGAAATTAAAATGAAAACCCAAAAAGATTTCTAGTTCTTCTTCTTACTTGTTGGGAGCTTCCCCGTGTAAATAGTTTTCTTTTCTTTTCTTTCCTTACTTTGTGGGTCGAGAAGACTATATTGAAAATGATTAGTGGCTCTTATATGCATGATTGTTTAATTAATTTAGAGCCCATATTATCTTGTCTTCTCTCTTGAGTTGAATGCTTGCAGATTCTAGCTTAGTCCAATGCATGTGCACTCTTATTATTATACACATCGTTCGATCATGCAAGTGAAAGGCAATAATGACGATATATGATGGACTTATTGGGATGAGAAAAGCTGGTATGAACTCGACCTCTTTTTTTTGTAAATATGATGAGTTCATCGTTTCTGAGTCAGCTATTATGAAGTAAACATATTTGCAATGACATTTAGAGATTATAGTTGCTTGTGCCATGCTTGATTAGCTATGAGTTATAATGGTTTACCTTGCGTGCCAACATGCTATTAGAATGATTATGATGTGGTATAATGGGATGGTATCCTCCTTTGAATGAATTGAGTGACTCGACTTGGCACATGTTCACGCATGTAGTTGAATAAAATCAACATAGCCTTCATGATATTTATGTTCATGGTAGATTATATTCTACTCATGCTTGTACTCGGTGTGAATTAATTTTAATGCATGTTTATGACTGTTATCACACTCTCAGTTGGTCGCTTCCCAGTCTTTTGCTAGTCTTCACCTGTACTAAGCGGGAATACTGCTTGTGCATCCAAACTCCTTAAACCCCAAAGTTGTTCCATATGAGTCCACTATATCTTCCTATATGCGGTATTTACCTGTCGTTCCAAGTAAATTTGTATGTGCCAAACTCCAAACCTTCAAATGAAATTCTGTTTTGTATGCTCGAGCAGCTCATGTTACAACTAGGGCTGCCTATATCTTCCATGCTAGGTGGGTTATTCTCACGAGGAGTGGACTCCGCTCCTCATTCACGAGAAAGGGCCGGTAACCGGGATGCCCAGTCCCATGATCCAAAAAGATCAAAGCAAATCAAAATAATTAGACAAAACTCCCCCAGGGCTGTTGTATGTTGGAGGCACTCATTGTTTCGAGCAAGCCATGGATTGATGCTTGTTGGTGGTTGGGGGCGTATAAACCTTTACCATTCTGTTTGGGAACTGCCTATAATGCATTTAGTATGGAAGATACATGCATCTCATAGTTGTTGCATTGACAGTGAAAGTATGCCGCCCAAAATGTTATTCAATCTCTATTTTAAAAACGAGCTCTGGCACCTCTAAAAATCCATGCTTCCCTCTGCGAAGGGCCTATCTATTTATTTTTATGTTGAGTCATCACCCTTCTTATTAAAAAGCACCCGCTGGAGAGCACACTGTCATTTGCATTCATTACTATTGGTTTATATTGGGTATGACTTGACTAGATCTCTTTTACCATGAATTACAATGTTTAGTCAGTCCTTGATCTTTAAAGGTGCTCTACATTTATGTTTTGCGGTCTCAGGAAGGACTAGCGAGATACCATTTTGTTATATCATGTTATGATTATTTTGAGAAAGTGTTGTCATCCGAGTTTTATTATTATAGCTCGCTAGCTGATTATGTTATTTATATGAGTAATTATGAGACCTATGTGTTATTGTGAGTATGGTTAATTCATAATATTTGCTAAAACTTGAATGCTGACTTTTCATGTTAAAACAACAAGAGCAAACAGAGTTTGTAAAAGTTTTTCTTTATCACTTTCAGTTTATCAACTGAATTGCTTAAGGACAAGCAAAGGTTTAAGCTTGGGGGAGTTGATATGTCTCCAACGTATCTACTTTTCCAAACACTTTTGCCCTTGTTTTGGACTCTAACTTGCATGATTTGAATGAAACTAACCCGGACTAACGCTGTTTTCAACAGAACTGCCATGATGTTGTTTTATGTGTAGAAAAGAAAAGTTCTCGGAATGTCCTGAAAATCCACGCAGGCACTTTTTGGAATTAATAAGAATTTCTGGGTGAAAGAAATATACCAGGGGCCCCAGGGCCTGTCCACGAGACAGGGGGGTGCGCCCCCCTGTAGGGCATGCCCCCTATCTCGTGGGCATCCTGGAACTCCACCGACCTCAACTCCAACTCCATATATTCACATTCGGTGAGAAAAAAATAAGAGAAAAAGTTTCATCGCGTTTTACGACACGGAGCCGCCGCCAAGCCCTAATCTCTCTCGGGAGGGCTGATCTGGAGTCCGTTCGGGGCCCCCGAGAGGGGGATTCATCGTCGTCGTCATCATCAACCATCCTCCATCACCAATTTCATGATGCTCACCGCCGTGCGTGAGTAATTCCATCATAGGCTTGCTGTACGGTGATGGCTTGGATGAGATTTACCATGTAATCAAGTTAGTTTTGTTAGGGTTTGATCCCTAGTATCCACTATGTTCTGAGATTGATGTTGCTATGACTTTGCTATGCTTAATGCTTTTCACTAGGGCCCGAGTGCCATGATTTCAGATCTGAACCTATTATGTTTTCATGAATATATGTGTGTTCTTGATCCTATCTTGCAAGTCTATAGTCACCTATTATGTGTTATGATCCGACAACCCCAAAGTGACAATAATCGGGATACTTCTCAGTGATCACCATAGTTTGAGGAGTTCATGTATTCACTATGTGCTAATGCTTTGTTCCGGCTCTCTATTAAAAGGAGGCCTTAATATCTCTTAGTTTCCGCTAGGACCCCGCTTCCACGGGAGGGTAGGACAAAGGATGTCATGCAAGTTCTTTTCCATAAGCACGTATGACTATTTACAGAATACATGCCTACATTACATTGATGAATTGGAGCTAGTTCTATATCACTCTATGTTATAACTATTGCATGAGAAATCGCATCCGGCATAATTATCTATCACTGATCCATTGCCTACGAGCTTTTCATATATTGTTCTTCGCTTATTTACTTTTCCGTTGCTACTGTTACAACTACTACAAAAACCCCAAAACATTTATCTTTACTTTTGCTACCGTTACCCTTATTATCATACCACTTTTGGTACTAAACACTTTGCTGCAGATACTAAGTTATCCAGGTGTGGTTGAATTGACAAGTCAACTGCTAATACTCAATAATATTCTTTGCCTTCCCTTGTGTCGAATCAATAAATTTGGGTTGAATACTTTACCCTTGAAAGTTGTTGCTATCCCCTACACTTGTGGGTTATCACCGTCCATGTTGCCGCCGCAGCCACAGTCGATGGTGCTCGCATTTGAGCATGTCACCAAACTCACCATGCTCCCAGGAGCCAAGAACGCCCACCAGCTCGCCCCCCGTGCACTGTAGCACCAACCCCGCAAACACCCGAACTCCGGCGCCGCCGCGAGCCCCGTTCTGGCGAGCTCCGTCCACCCCGCGTCGATCCGTCACCTCCCCTGGATGCGGCCGAGCCTAGGATTCGTCCTGGTGGTCTCCGCACATCCATCCGCCGCCTGTAGCGTAGGTCCGGCGAATTGCCGCGCGGTTTCGGTCACCGCCGGCCGAACTCCGGGGAGGCCGACGTGTCGCCGTCATTAGCACCTAACCACCTGCTAATAACCCCGCTAACCAACCCCACAGCCACTGACACGTGGGCCGTACGCCCTAATAAACCCCGGATTTATTCCCTGTTTAGTTTAGGTTAATACAGCCGACCCCACGTGTTAGTTTGACCCGGCCACGTCAACGTTGACCTGGACCCACTGGTCAGCCTCTATTCCTGCCCTGTTACACTGACGTGTGGACCCCACACGTCAAGTTTGACCCGGGCCAGCCCCTGTTGACCTGCCGACGTCACAGTGTTGCAATGCTGACGCAGTAAAGCATTTTCTAGATTTAAGTTTATTCAGGAAATTATAGAAAATGTCCTAAACTTCTAAAAATCATAGAATATCAACCGTAGCTCAAAATGAAATAAGTTATATATGAAAAATTATCAGAAAAATCCAATCTATCCATCTATACTGGTTTCGTGCATGTTAAAGCAACTTAACCTTGCTGTTTAGTGCAAAACATGATAAGGCACTATTTTAAATTCATAAGTTGAGTTTGGGATTGAACTTTTGGTTCAAAATGGCTCAAACCCATCTGGTTGTAGTTGCATTAGCCCAACACACTCATCCTGCCATGTCATGATCATGCATCATATTGTGCATTGCATTGATTGTGTTTCTTCTTCGTTTGTCGGTGCTTGTCCCCTCTCACTAGACGTGTACCGACGATGTGATAGATGACACCGATGAAGAACTATACTACCTTCAGAAGTGCCAGGCAAGCAAAACCCCCTTGTTCATTCTGATACAATCCTACTCTCCCGCTCCTGCTTTCTTTTACTGCATTAGGACAACAACGATTCATCTGTTACTTGCTGCGGTAGCTGAACCCCTTTATCCTCTGCATGACCTGTCATTGCCACAGTAAATAGATGAAACCCACTAGCATGAGTAGGAGTTGTTTGAGCCCTGTTGTGCCTACTCATTCATGCTTGTTTTTCATGCTTTCTACTGCTTAGAGTTGAGTCAGGTCTGATTCATCGGGGATGAATCAGAGGTGTGTGAACATGCCCTACTGTGTGTGAGCTAACTGTGTGAACACGATTTGGTAAAGGTAGCAGTGAGAGGCCATGTAGGAGTACATGGTGGGTTGTCTCATTGAAGCCATCCTCAGGAACTGAGTTCTATGTTTGTGATCCATGAAACAACTACTACCACGCATTGGGCCCGAAACCAATGGACCCTCTCGGCTTCTTAACCACCCTTGTCCTCTGTCCAGGAGTTGCAAGTAGTTTTTGGTGCTTGTAGTATGCTGGAGGCCATGCACAACGCTGACCCGAGGGGTGGGCTGTGATGCGGTAGGCACGTGGCCGGGTATGCCGGGCGCCCGTTTGGTGTCGTGGAACACTGTACACATCGTTCGGGGCCGTATGTGGAAACCTCGGCCGGACTCCTTGCGGATGGAACCTGAATAGGCAATAAACCTGGACTAGAGACTTGAGTGTTTAGGTAGGCCGTGGCCTACACCCTCGTTGGGCTTCCGCTTGAAGGTTGCCGAGTACATGTAGTGTAAACGGCGGTAAGTGGTGAGAGCGTGTGTGAAGAAGTACACCCCTGCAGGGTTAACATCATCTATTCGAATAGCCATGTCCGAGGTAAAGGACTTCTGGGTCGCCTGTACAGTTCATAGACAAGTGAAAGTGGATACTCTAAAATACGCAAGATAAGTGTGAGTGCTATGGATGGTGTTCTCGTAGGGAGATGGGAGCGGATCCATAGTGGTGTATTGATACGGTGAATATGTGGACTCGTGTGCGCCACCTCAAAAGAGTTACTTGTAGTCGTACTTCAGGATAGCCACCGAGTCAAAGCTGGCTTGCTGCAGTTAAACCCCACCATCCCCTTGATTGATAATGATGCACATGTAGTTAGTTCTGATGTAAGTCTTATTGGGTACATTTGTACTCATGTTTGCCTATTTTATGTTTTGCAGAGAGACTTCAGTCTCACTATTAGTCCTGCGTGGACTTCGACTTTAGCTTGTTACCTCAGCTACGATCTTGTGCCCTCGGCAGGATTTGCTAGATAGTTAGGCTTCTCAGCCTTTTTCATTTATAGTTGTCTGTACTCAGACATGTTAAGCTTCCGCATGTGCTTTCACTTGTATGCTCTGAATGTGGGTCGTGAGACCCATGTTTGTAATATCTCGCTCCTCGGAGCCTAATGAATGAATACTTGAGATGTAGAGTCATGTTGTGATGCCATGTTTTATTTGCACATATCGAGCATATTGTGTATGTTACTGAAATGCTTGGTATGTGTGGGATCTGACTATCTAGTTGTTTATCCTTGGTAGCCCTCTCTTACTGGGAAATGTGTCCTAGTGCTTCCACTAAGCCCTGGTAGCTTGCTACTGCTCCGGAACACTTAGGCTGGCCGGCATGTGTCCTTCTTCGTTCCTGTGTCTGTCCCTTCGGGGAAATGTCATGCGGTGTCTACCGGAGTCCTGTTAGCCTGCTACAGCCCGGTTTACCGGAGTCCTTCTAGCCCAGTTGCTACAGCCCGGATTCACTCGCTGATGACCGACACGTTCGTTGTTGGGTCATGTATGCCTGTCCCTGTAAGTTAGTGCCACTTTGGGTTTACGACTAGCCATGTCAACCCGGGTTCTTTGTCATATGGATGCTAGCGACACTATCATATACGTGAGCCAAAAGGCAAAAACGGTCCCGGGCCTGGTAAGGCGGCACCCGTGGGAATACCATGCGTGAGGCCGCAAAGGGATATGAAGTGTTACATGCTAGATAGGTGTGGCATAAGATCGGGGTACTAACAGCTTTGGTATCAGAGCCTGACTACCTGTAGGATTACCAAGCCAAACTGGTCGAAGTTGAGTCTAGAAATGCTTTAGTTATATGTAGGGGAATTGATAGTGGGATGGAACGTAAGGCTCTTTTTACTCCTTTACCTTATGCCCTCCTGATCTGAGTCATCATATCTTTCCTACGAGGTTAAGGAACTAGGCTTTCTCTTCTTTCTATCAGGATCACGTGTTACTAATGAGTAGACTCATAAGATTGTTTGATTTAAGCCTTAGTTCAGTTTCTACCTCAGTATGTTAACTGGTTACCTCGAAACCATGATATTGTGCTTCTGAGTGGTTATGCCACCATTTTTGTAGCATGTCTCAAATTCTTTTGAGCATTTACAGCCGTTATGTTGTTCGAGTCATCCCAGGTTTCTAAATAGTCTGAAGCATTTGCAAAATCCCTTCCTCCCATTTTGATGTTCCATTGGGCCAGATTAACCACACTAATCGGTGAGTTGAGGTACTCTATTGCCTTGACATATATGTTGGAGTTATTATTATGAACCTAGGTGTCTTAGAGTGCCACCTAGTAATCGAATCATGTTGCGTTCCCTGTGTGATGATTCTGGCCATTATTCTGGAAAGCATCCGGTGATGCCATTTAGTTAGTAGGTATTCTACTTCTGAGTTTTGAACCCGAGATTCACCCCACTTACCTCATGTTGATAGTGTTTTCTAGTTCCTTTAGGAAATTAGTAACCTTTGCATTAGTCCTCGAGGTCCGTGGTATTTCCTTCTTCCAAATACTATGAACCACTTATGGTAGATGTTTGTTGGATCAAAAGATCACAACAGGAGTGCTCTCGATGGGTTCTCCATTCTATATTGCGACTCTGCCAGTTCTACTTTTCTGCATGGGTTATCCGGAAGAAACCTGTTGAACTTGATTCGACATACTAGCCTATGCATCCGCTACTCAGAAAGTTATATGTTCCTTGAGTTGTTCTCTTTAGTTGTATTCTGACCCCCGTCTATCATTTGATAGTCAAGAGTATGCGTGCATTCGCTGTCGATGCTGATTTTTCTTGTGGTCTGTCAAGCCATTCTATTCTGGAATGACTAGGAGAAACTGTCGGATGTTGGGTTCGGGCAGACCCTTAAGGTTCAAACTCTAGGGTGCGCACGAAAATCTTCCCCCTACCAATCCACGTCCGATCGCCTCATGAGAATCTAAGCTAAAACGATGAACAGCACAAGGGACACGAGATTTATATTGGTACGGGCCACCGTTGTGGTGTAATATCCTACTCTAGTGTGTGGTGTGGTGGATTGCCTCGGGGGCTGATGATGAACAGTACAAAGGATGAACAGCCTCGCGAGAGGTGTTCTTGAGCTGGTGCGATGAACTACTTGGGTGAGTTCGATCGCCTCTGGGATGCCCATCCGATGCCCCCCTACTATGGTGGCTAGTCCTACTTATAGAGGCCCTGGTCCTCTCCCCAAATATTGAGCGGGAAGGGCGCCAACAATGGCCATTTTGAAGGGGAACATCTAGTACAAGTTATCCTGACTAAAGTTGGTCTTCGGCTGCCAAAGGCACAGGCAATGACGCTGCCTTGGGCTCCACTGTGACCTCCATACTGCCGCTCTACTGGTCTTGGTCTCGTTGCACTGAAATGGCAACCTTTGCCTGATGCCTCGGTACTCCACGCCTGTGCTTGCCCCATTTGCACCAAAGAGGAAACAAGGACACTGGCGCAGGCCGACGCCCGCCTGGCGCCCGCCTGGTCTCGATCGTCATGGCTTGCGTCACGAGCACCTCGCGAGGTACCCTGCCTTGATCTCTCCGCCTCCTCGCGAGCCTGCCTGGCGAGGCCGTTCCTGAGGAACCCTTGTGTCGTCCGCCCCGCGAGGCTTGGCCCCTCGCGAGGGTCTTGAGTCTTGAGCTGATGAAGATGGGCCGTACTGGGCCACCACTCGAGCCACGCCGCAGGCCGCAGGCAGGCAAGTCTGGGGACCCCCGTTCCCAGAACGCCGACAGTAGCCCCCGGGCCCAAGGCGCGCTCGGACTTGGCTTAGCGGAGAAGTGACGGGGCAAGTGCAGAGCCGCGAGCCCCATCAGCCTGCGGCCTTGGGCGCTGCATGGCGGTTGATTGGACGTGGGCGCATCCGCTTCCCCACGCTGCCTCGGCAACTACTCGACTAACAAAAGGCTGGCCCGGGGTTAGCCTTACCTTCATTACTCTCGTTCTCCTTGCTCCAGATCCCCTTTCTTGCTCTTCGCCCTCCTGCCTCCAAAATCTTCAGATTCGCCGCATCCTTTCTCCTCCGGCGAACGATGGTCCCCGCAAGACCCCGACTGGGGCTGCATCGGCCTGGTACTCGCCGACTCTGGTCTCTCCTAACGTGACGGAGAAGAATCTTGCCCTCACGTGCCAGATGGCGGTGTCGCAGATCAACGAGATGGGGGAGACTGCGCTCCGGCTTGGCTCTACTCGACCGGAGGACAGGGGGAGCACCTTCTACCCCTTCTTCATGAGCGCCGTTATCGCTGGTCTGGTCCCTCCTTTCTCCGAGTTCTTCCTTGCCGTCCTTCACCAGTATCAGTTGCATGCTCTGCATATCCATCCCAACTCCATCCTTCTCCTGTCGATCTTCGCCTACTACTGTGAGACGCACGTCGGGGTGGTGCCCTTTGTGGCCTTGCTGCGCCACTTCTTCTCCCTCCGGGTCTCCGGCGGCAATATCTCGGCGTGCGCAAGCTTTGTCGCGTACTCCAAGTCCGACGCCATCTCGAAGGCCGGGAAGAGGGCCGAGGGCTTCCGGAGCAAGTTGGTCATGGTGGACGTTAGGTGCCACAACCCCTTGCTGGAGCTGCCCAAAAAGCAGCCTGAGGCAGTTGAGGCATGGTCCCGCACGAAGCTGGTGCTAGAGAATATGAACGCCGACCTGACGCCGAGAAGTCTAAGGGCGGCGAAGATGACCGGGGCTTCGCTCCTGAGGGGGTTCCTGTCGCACCGGGTGGCCCCTCTTCAGGCGCACTCGCGCCTGATGTGGAGGCTCGCGGATGCGGACGTCGTCCTCCGCCTGAGCTTGGACTCCCTGAACGACGAGAATCTGACCGCGGCCCTCCGCTTCTTGGTTGGAGAGGAAGTGGCAGGCCCGGTGGATGCTCTGGTCCCTTTGTTCCTTCGTGATGACTGGAAGCTGGTGGTGGACACCATGCCCACCTTCGACGGGGTCGGTCTGGTGCTAGCGGAGGATCCTGAGGCCCAGGCGGCGACGGCAATGGTGAACCTATCCTCTGGTGAATCTAGTGGAGAAGAGGAGGGAGATGACGACGAGGACGAGGAGCGTGACTCGGAGGTGACCTTCAAGGGGACGGGAGAGACTTCCCCCTAGCGCAGGTCCAACGCCCTCCACTCCATGCCTGACGACGACGAGGCCGGCGCCAGGCGAGGAGGGGAGGATGCGCCCCTGGTCCCGAGGAAGGACAGGTCCGGGTTGATCTCCCGAGGGTCTTCCCCAGCCCCCGTGTCGGCCGAAGCCAACTCTAGCCCTTCAGGTGCGCCTTCCTCTGCGGCCGGGCCTCCCGAGGCTGAGCCCCGCAAGAGGCTTTTGGGCTTCAAGCTTGGCTCGAGTCCGTGGGATCCCGCGACAGTCAACCAGTAAGTGCTTGAACTTTGCCTTGCTCCTGTCTTTTCGCCACTGAGGCCTGACATCTTCCATTGGGTAGGCTGCTACCTGCGGCGAAGAGGCTGAAGGGAGGCGCGGTGACCCCGCCTGGGACGGGCTCGTCAGTTGTGGTCGCATCTTCACTCGCGGGAAAGGGAGGCAACAGGGCCAGAACGTCCCCTGTCCGGTCGTCCTTGTGAGGCCAACAGGGACACTCCAGCGAGGAGTCAGCCCCCGCGGCCCTGCTGACTCTGGAGGTGCCTGTGCTTGATGCTGTTGCCAAAGTTGCTAGGGCTCAGGAGGTCCCTGCCTCCCAAGCCGTGATCATGCTGCCGTCTTCTCCTCCTACTCCGCCGGCTCCCGTCTCCTCTGCCTCTTCCGTCGCCTTGGACCGTGCCGCCGACGAGCTGAGTCGGCTGCGAGAGGATCTCCGGAGCGCGGACCCCTGCCTAGTGGCCGGGCGCCTAGAGTTGGTCTCCAGCTCGGTTTGCTCTGACGCCTCCGTCCGAGCGGTGCTGAGCCAGGCTGTGACGGCTTCCGAGGAGGGTATGCAAGCCACCTCCCAGGCCATGGCCGCTCGCGACGCGGCATTGAAGGATGCTTCAACCGTCAAGGGCCGCTGCGAGACGCTGGAGGGCGAGCTGCCAGGGCTGCGTGATGAGCTCGCAAAGGAGATTCGCGACCGCCATGTGAAGGAGGAGGAGATGAAGGCTCGGGAGGCTGCTGTCAAGGAAAGCGACACCGAGCTCTCAGCCGACCACGACCGGCTGAAGACGCTGGAGCAGGCGCTGAAGACGGAGAGGGTCGGATTGGATGCTGAGGCGAAGGTCTTGGCTGAGGACCGTGCGGCCTTCGCGCGTTATGAGGAGAGGGCTCACATAGCGCTGAAAACGCTCTATGACAGGGGCCTGGAGAAACCGCTAGCCGGAGCCAAGGAAGGCCCCGCTAAGCTGGTTCCCTTCCTCATCGAGGCGCTTGAGGAAGTCATGATTGGCATCGGCCCCATGGCTGAAGTCGAGGCTCGCGTCCTTTCCTCCGTAGTGCTGACGCGGATCCTCAGCCACGTCTACCTCCACAACCCCGAGGCCAACCTCGACGACCTGCTGGAGCCCGTGGACGCCAAGCGCTCCGCCGCTGTTGCCAAAGCTATCAAGGGTCGAGCGGAGGCCTTGCTGTCGAAGTTCCGCGCCTTCAACACCGTGCCCAAGCGAGGCGCTGTCGGCTCCGCAGCTCCAGGAGGTGGGGCTGACAAGCGCGACTCCACCATGAGCGGTGGTGCGACATAGGGGTGATCTTCTCGCGGCCTTTTTCCTTCTTTGATTCCTGCAACATGCACCATGCCTCGTGGAGGCATTTAAATTTGTGTCTGGTATTGTGAGAACAATCTATGGTCTGTAATATTTGCTTCTGGATTTGCTAGATTTTGCGATTTCCTTCCTATTTGCTTGTGTTCTACGTTGGCAGGGCCCGGCCCCACACATACCTCAGCCACCCTTAGCCCCGACCGGATCACCAGGATGGAACTAAGGAGTGAGGGGCTACGTGACAAGTTAGGCTCCTGAGTCGCGATGCTCAGGAGTCCCCCTTGACGCGCAAACAACAAATAGGGAGGGGGTGGAAGAGAGGATCTGTCGTTCTACGTCGGCAGGGCCCGGCCCCGCGCATACTTCAACCGCCGTTAGCCTTTCGGAACTAAGGAGTGAGGGGCTACGTGACCAGTTAGGCTCCTGAGTCACAATGCTCAGGAGTCCCCCTTGACGCTCAAACGGGTCTTCATACCTTGGCTCCGCTCGAGGAGGGGCGCGCGATGACTAGGTCCGAGGGACCTGGCTGGGTGGCGTGTGCTTGGGCGTGGCCCGGGCGTAGCCCCCGTGCCCAGCCCCCTCGCGCGGCGCTCCTGAGGGGAGGCGTTGCCATGAGGCCAGACACTGAGCTCTGGGATCCCTGAGGTTGATACAGTCGTGCGCTGCCCTCAGTTGTTTATCACCAGCGCCATGCATAGCGCTTCTGTATGTGTACGGGCATAGCCGCTCCTTGGCAGTGTCGTCAGTCGCGGAGCATGGTGCTTCCACTGGTACGTGGGAGGGGGGCTCCCCTCCGGGAGGAGCCCCCGGGGCATGTACAACCCCGCCCTGACACGTGGCCGGCACGATAGGGCTATGGGAGGTGTATCTGGGCACCCGTGAGCCAGCGCGGGACTCATGGGGCCCTACGTCGAGGCGGGTTGCACCTGGCATTGGGCCTTTGTCGGTGGTACGTCCCTGCAAGGTGGTTAAAATGCAAATGCTCTACGTCCTCAGGTCCCGGCCCTCGAGCGAGCTCAGCCACCGCTGGTATGACAGGTCGCGATGCCTGATACGTCTCCAACGTATCTATAATTTTTGCTTGCTCCATGCTACTTTATCTACTGTTTTGGACTATATTGGGATTTATTTTCCACTTTTATATTACTTTTGGGACTAACCTATTAACCGGAGGCCCAGCCTAGAATTGCTGTTTTTCGCCTTTTTCAAGATTTCAAGAAATGAATATCAAACGGAGTCCAAACGGAATGAAACCTTCGGATCGTGATTTTCCAACCGAACGTGATCCAGAGACTTGGACCCTACTCCAAGAAGCTTCCGAGGAGGTCACGAGGTGGAGGCGCCTGGCGCGCCCCTACCTCGTGGGCCCTTGAGCTCCACCGCATACTCCTTCCTCCTATATATACCAACGATCCCCACGAACGATCGTAACAGAGCCAAAACCTAATTCCACCGCCGCAACCTTTTGTATCCACGAGATCCCATCTTGGGGCCTGTTCGGAGCTTCACGGAGGGGGCATCCACCACGGAGGGCTTCTACATCATCACCATAGCCCTCCGATGAAGTGTGAGTAGTTTACTTTAGACCTTCGGTCCATAGCTAGTAGCTAGATGGCTTCTTCTCTTTTTGGATCTCAATACAATGTTCTCCCTCTCTCGTGGAGATCTATTCGATGTAATCTTCTTTTTGCAGTGTGTTTGTTGAGACCGATGAATTGTGGGTTTATGATCCAAGATTATCTATGGAAAATATTTGATTCTTCTCTGAATTATTTTATGTATGATTGAGTTATCTTTGCAAGTCGCTTCAATTATCCTTTTGGTTTGGCCAACTAGATTGGTAGTTCTTGCAATGGGAGAAGTGCTTAGCTTTGGGATCAATCTTGCGTGTGTCCTTACTCAATGGATGTAAAGAGTTGCAAGGCACGATTGTATTGTTGCCATCGAGGATAACAAGATGGTTTTTTTATCATATTGCATGAATTTATCCTCTACATCATGTCATCTTGCTTACGGCGTTACTCTGCTTTTTACTTAATACTCTAGATGCATGCCGGATAGCGGTCGATGAGTGGAGTAATAGTTGTAGATGCGAATCGTTTCAATCTACTTGTTTTGGACGTGATGCCTATATACATGATCATGCCTAGATATACTCATAACTATGCTCAATTCATCAATTGCTCAACAGAATTTGTTCACCCAATCGTAGAATACTTATGCTCTTGAGAGAAGCCACTAGTGAAACCTATGGCCCCCGGGTCTATTCTCATCATATCAATCTATATCACTTTATTTACTTGCTTTCTTTTTACTTTGCCTTTACTTTTTACTTTGCATCTATCTATCAAAAATACCAAAAATATTATCTCTATCAGATCTCACTCTCGTAAGTGACTGTGAAGGGGTTGACAACCCCTAAGCGTTGGTTGCGAGTTGCTATCATTGTGTGTAGGTACGAGGGACTTGTGCGTGGTCTCCTACTGGATTGATACCTTGGTTCTCAAAAACTGAGGGAAATACTTACACTACTTTGCTGCATCATCCTCTCCTCTTCGGGGAAATCCAACACAGTGCTCAAGAGGTAGCAAGAAGAATTTCTGGCGCCGTTGGAGGGGAGGCTCACGCAAGCAAGTCAACCATACCAAGTACCCATCGCAATCCCTATCTCTCGCATTACATTATTTGCCATTTGCCTCTCGTTTTCCTCTCCCCCACTTCACCCTTGCCATTTTATTTGCCCTCTCTTTCCCAATCTCCTCCTCTCTTTCCCGTTTGCCTTTTTTCCTTTGCTTTTCTGTTTGCTTGTGTGTTGGATTACTTGTTGCCATGGCTCAAGATAATACCAAATTGTGTGATTTCTCGAATACCAATAATAATGATTTCCTTAGCACTCCGATTGCTCCTCTTAATAATGATGAGTCTTGTAAAATCAATACTGCGTTGTTGAATCTTGTTATGAAAGATCAATTCGCCGGCCTTCCTAGTGAAGATGCCGCTACTCATCTAAACAATTTTGTTGATTTGTGTGATATGCAAAAGAAGAAAGATACGGATAACAATGTTGTCAAATCGAAGTTATTTCTGTTTTCACTTAGAGATCATGCTAAAGTTTGGTTTTCATCTTTGCCTAAAAATAGTATTGATTCTTGGAACAAGTGCAAAGATGCTTTTACCTCTAAGTATTTTCCTCCCACTAAGATTATCACTCTTAGGAACGATATCATGAATTTTAAACAACTTGATCATGAGCATGTTGCCCAATCTTGGGAAAGAATGAAATTAATGCTTCGCAATTGCCCTACTCATGGTTTGAATTTATGGATGATCATACAAATTTTTTATGCCGGATTGAATTTTGCTTCTAGAAATCTTTTAGATTCAGCCGCGAGAGGCACTTTTATGGATATTACGTTAGGGGATGCTACCAAATTGCTTGATAATATTATGGCTAATTATTCTCAATGGCACACCGAAAGATCTTCTAGTAAAAAAGTGCATGCTATAGAAGAAATCAATGTTTTGAGTGAAAAGATGGATGAACTTATGAAGATGTTTTCTCCTAAAAATACTCCTCTTGATCCCAATGATATGCCTTTATCTACTTTGCTTGAGAATAATAATGAATCTATGGATGTGAATTTTGTTGGTAGGAATAGTTTCAGAAACAACGCTTATAGAGGGAATTTTAATCCTAGGCCTTATCCTAGTAATCCTTCTAATAATTATGGAAATTCCTACAATAACTCTTATGGAAATTTTAATAAGATGACCTCTGAATTTGAGAGTAGTGTTAAAGAGTTTATGAATTCACAAAAGAATTTTAATGCTTTGCTTGAAGAGAAATTGCTTAAAGTTGATGATTTGGCTAGGAACGTTGATAGAATTTCTCTTGAAATTGATTCTTTAAAGCTTAGATCTATTCCTCCTAAGCATGATATCAATGAGTCTCTCAAAGCCATGAGAATTTCCATTGATGAGTGCAAGGAAAGAACCGCTAGGATGCGTGCTTCCAAAGATGCCTTTATTAAAGCGTGTTCTTCCAATCCCTATGAAAATCAAGATGAAGATCTAAAAGTTATTGATGTGTCCCCCATTAAATCTTTGTTTTGCAATATGAATCTTGATGAATCTGAAGATTATCTTCCTTTACCTAGAAGGCGTTCTAAGAATTTGGAGTTTCTAGATTTTGATGATGAAATTGATGAAAGTGGGATTGAAATAAATAAAAACCGTGATGTTGCTAAACCCACTATTTTGGATCTCAAGGAATTTAATTATGAAAATTGCTCTTTGATTGGTTGTATTTCCTTGTTGCAATTCGTGCTAGAATCTCCTCATGCTTATAGTCAAAATAAGGCCTTTACCGAACACATTGTTGATGCCTTGATGCAATCTTATGAAGAAAAACTTGAGTTGAAAGTTTCTATCCCTAGAAAACTCTATGATGAGTGGGAACCTACTATTAAAACTAAAATTAAAGATTTTGGTTTCATGCTTTGTGTGATTTGGGTGCTAGTGTCTCTACTATCCCCAAAACTTTATGTGATTTGCCAGATTTTCGTGATTTGATGATTGCTCTCTAAACTTGCATCTTGCGGATTCCACTATTAAAAAGCCTATGGGAAGAATTAATGATGTTCTTATTTTTGCAAATAGGAATTATGTGCCCGTAGATTTTATCGTTCTTGACATAGATTGCAATCCTTCATGTCCTATTATTCTTGGTAGACCTTTCCTTAGAACGATTGGTGCAATTATTGATATGAAGGAAGGGAATATTAGATTACAATTTCCCTTAAAGAAGGGTATGGAACACTTACCTAGAAAGAAAATAAAATTACCATATGAATCTATCATGAGAGCCACCTATGGATTGCCTACCAAAGATGGCAATACCTAGATCTATCCTTGCTTTTATGCCTAGCTAGGGGCGTTAAACGATAGCGCTTGTTGGGAGGCAACCCAATTTTATTTTGTGTTTTTTGTTTTTTATTCTTTTTAGGAATAAATAATCCACCTACCTTCTGTTCGGATGTGGTTTTATGTTTTAATAAGTGTTTGCGCCAAGTAGGACCTATAGGATAACCTACGATGATAGTTGATTTGATTCTGCTGAAAAACAGAAACTTTGTGCGCACAAATTTAGTTATGATAAATCACAGGAACGTGCTTTTGAGTTAATTCTTTTTGCTTATGATCAATAAACAAATTGTACAGGACTTCCTATTTTGGTAGAATTTTTAGAGTTCCATAAGTTTGCGTTAGTTACAGATTGCTATAGACTGTTCTGTTTTTGACAGATTCTGTTTTTCGTGTGTTGTTTGCTTATTTTGATGAATCTATGGCTAGTAAATTAGTTTATAAACCATATAGAAGTTGGAATACAGTAGGTTTAACACCAATATAAATAAAGAATGAGTTAATTACAGTACCTTGAAGTAGTCTTTTGTTTTCTTTCTCTAACGGAGCTCACGAGATTTCTGTTGAAGTTTTGTGTTGTGAAGTTTTCAAGTTTTGGGTGAATTCTTTTGATGGATTATGGAACAAGGAGTGGCAAGAGCCTAAGCTTGTGGATGCCCATGGCACCCCCAAGATAATCCAAGGACACCAAAAAGTCAGAGCTTGGGGATGCCCCAGAAGGCATCCCCTCTTTCGTCCACTTCCATCGGTAATTTACTTGGAGCTATATTAATATTCACCAACATGATATGTGTTTTGCTTGGAGCGTCTTGTATTATTTGTGTATTTGCTTGTTAGTTTACCACAATCATACTTTCTGTACACAGATTTTGAGAGAGCCATACATGAATTGGAATTTGTTAGAATACTCTATGTGCTTCACTTATATCTTTTGAGCTTGATAGTTTTGCTTATAGTGCTTCACTTATATCTTTTGAGCGTGATATTTTTGCTCTAGTGCTTCACTTATATCTTTTAGAGCATGGTGGTGGATTTGTTTTAAAGAAACTATTGATCTCTCATGCTTCACTTATATTATTTTGGGAGTCATTGATCGCATGGTAATTTGCTTAATATACTTAGTGTTCAAGACATGTGAAACTTTCTTTTGAGTAAATTGAATACTAAAGATAAGTTTGGTGCTTGATAATTGTTTTGAGATATGGAGGTAATAATATCAAAGTCGTGCTAGTTGATAATTTTGAATTTGAGAAATACTTGTGTTGAAGTTGCAAGTCCCGTAGCATGCACGTATGGGTAAAGTTGTGTAACAAATTTGAAACATGAAGTGTACCTGGCTTGTGCATCCTTATGAGTGGCGGTCGGGGACGAGCGATGGTCTTTTCCTACCAATCTATCCCCCTAGGAGCATGCGCGTAGTAATTGAATTTTTTGATGGCTTCTAAATTTTTTGCAATAAGTATATGAGTTCTTTTGACTAATGTTGAGTTCATGGATTATACGCACTCTCACCTTTCCACCTTTGCTAGCCTCTTCAGTACCGTGAATTGCCCTTTCTCACCTTGAGAGTTGGTGCAAACTTCGCCGGTGCATCCAAACCCCGTTATATGATTCGCTCTATCACACATAAACCTCCTTATATCTTCCTCAAAACAGCCACCATACCTACCTATCATGGCATTTCCATAGCCATTCTGAGATATATTGACATGCAACTTCCATCATCATCATCATCATCATCATCATCATGACATACATTACTTTTGTCATATTTCCATCACATGATCATGTAGTTGGCATCGTATTTGTGGCAAAGCCACCATGCATTATTTTCCATACGTGTCACTCTTGATTCATTGCACCATCCCGGTATACCGCCGGAGGCATTCATATAGAGTCATCCTTTGTTCTAAATATCGAGTTGTAATTGTTGAGTTGTAAGAAAAATAAAAGTGTGATGATCATCATTATTAGAGCATTGTCCCAAGTGAGGAAAGGATGATGGAGACTATGATTCCCCCATAAGTCGGGATGAGACTCCGGACGAAAATAAAAAAAAGAGGCCATAAAAAAAAGAGAAAGTCCCAAACAAAAAAAAGAAAAGAGAAAAAGAGAGAAGGGACAATGCTACTATCCTTTTACCACACTTGTGCTTCAAAGTAGCACCTTGTTCTTCATGTAGTGAGTCTCATATATTGTGCTTCAAAGTAGCACCAAGATCTTCAAGATAGTGAGTCTCATAAGTTGTCTTTTTATACTAGTGGGAAGTTTTCATTATAGAACTTGGCTTGTTTATTCCAATGATGGGCTTCCTCAAAATGCCCTAGGTCTTCGTGAGCAAGCGAGTTGGATGCACACCCACTAGTTTTCTTTTGTTGAGCATTCATAGCTCTAGTGCATCCGTTGCATGGCAATCCCTACTCCTCATGTTGACATCAATTGATGGGCATCTCCATAGCCCGTCGATTAGCCTCGTCAATGTCAGACCTTCTCCTTTTTTTGTCTTCTCCACACAATCCCCATCATCATATTCTATTCCACCATAGTGCTATATCCATGGCTCGCGCTCATGTATTGCGTGAAAGTTGAAAAAGTTTGAGATTATTTAAGTATGAAACAATTGCTTGGCTTGTCATCGGGGGTATAGAAGTTGGGAACATCTTTGTGTGACGAAAATTAAGCATAGCCTAACCATATGATTTTGTAGGGATGAACTTTCTTTGGCCATGTTATTTTGAGAAGACATGATTGCTTTGATTAGTATGCTTGAAGTATTATTATTTTTGTGTCAATATGAACTTTTGTCTTGAATCTTTCGGATCTGAATATTCCTGTCACAATTAAGAAGATTTACATTGAAATTATGCCAAAGTATCACTCTGCATCAAAAATTCTTTTTTTATCATTCACCTACTCGAGGACGAGCGGGAATTAAGCTTGGGGATGCCTGATACGTCTCCAACGTATCTATAATTTTTGATTGCTCCATGCTACTTTATC
Source organism: Aegilops speltoides (assembly GCA_021437245.1). Lineage (NCBI taxonomy): Eukaryota > Viridiplantae > Streptophyta > Magnoliopsida > Poales > Poaceae > Aegilops > Aegilops speltoides. The sequence continues at coordinate 169,032,549 of CM038143.1, read as the reverse complement.
TAATGTTTTGGACTATATTGGGCTTTATTTTCCACTTTTATATTACGTTTGGGACTAACCTATTAACCGGAGGCCCAGCCCAGAATTGATGTTTTTTGCCTTTTTCAGTATTTCGAAGAAACAGAATATCAAACGGAGTCCAAACGGAATGAAACCTTCGGGGTCGTGATTTTCCAACCGAACGTGATCCAGGATACTTGGACCCTACTCCAAGAAGCTTCCAAGGAGGTCACAAGGGTGGAGAGCGCGCCCCCTACCTCGTGGGCCCCTCGGAGCTCCACCGACGTACTCCTTCCTCCTATATATACGTACGTATCCCCGAACGATCAGAACAGGAGCCAAAAACCTAATTCCACCGCCGCAACCTTCTATATCCATGAGATCCCATCTTGGGGCCTGTTCCGGAGCTCCGCCGGAGGGGGCATCCACCACAGAGGGCTTCTACATCATCACCATAGCCCCTCCGATGAAGTGTGAGTAGTTTACTTCAGACCTTCGGGTCCATAGCTAGTAGCTAGATGGCTTCTTCTCTCTTTTTGGATCTCATACAATGTTCTCCCCCTCTCTCGTGGTGATCTTTTCGATGTAATCTTATTTTTGCGGTGTGTTTGTTGAGACCGATGAATTGTGGGTTTATGATCCAGTATTATCTATGGAAAATATTTGATTCTTCTCTGAATTCTTTTATGTATGATTGAGTTATCTTTGCAAGTCTCTTCGAATTATCCCTTTTGGTTTGGCCAACTAGATTGGTAGTTCTTGCAATGGGAGAAGTGCTTAGCTTTGGGTTCAATCTTGCGTGTCCTTACTCAAAGGATGTAAAGAGTTGCAAGGCACGTATTGTATTGTTTCCATCGAGGATAACAAGATGGGGTTTTTATCATATTGCATGAATTTATCCCTCTACATCATGTCATCTTGCTTACGACGTTACTCTATTTTTACTTAATACTCTAGATGCATGCTGGATAGTGGTCGATGAGTGGAGTAATAGTAGTAGATGTAGAATCGTTTCAATCTACTTGTTTTGGACGTGATGCCTATATACATGATCATGCCTAGATATACTCATAATATGCTCAATTCTGTCAATTGCTCAACAGTTGTTTGTTCACCCACCATAGAATACTTATGCTCTTGAGAGAAGCCACTAGTGAAACCTATGGCCCCCGGGTCTATTCTCATCATATCAATCTATATCACTTTATTTACTTGCTTTGTTTTTACTTTGCCTTTACTTTTTACTCCCTTTGTAAACTAATATAAGAGCGTTTAGATCACTACTTTAGTGATCTAAACACTCTTATATTAGTTTACAGAGGGAGTACTTTGCATCTATCTATCAAAAATACCAAAAATATTATCTCTATCAGATCTCACTCTCGTAAGTGACCGTGAAGGGATTGACAACCCCTAAGCGTTGGTTGCGAGTTGCTATCATTTTGTGTAGGTACGAGAGACTTGTGCGTGGTCTCCTATTGGATTGATACCTTGGTTCTAAAAAACCGAGGGAAATACTTATGCTACTTTGCTGCATCATCCTCTCCTCTTCGGGGAAATTCAACGCAGTGCTCAAGAGGTAGCAATGTCGTGGGTCAAGGCCAGGGGGTGAGGGTTGGAGAGCCAATAAGAGCTCCTGAGTCGTGATGCTCAGGCGCCCCCTTTTAACGTGCAAGCACTTTGCATGAGAGAGGAGAGGCCCGTGGTAGGCGACAGACGATAATCATAAGCAGGTTAAGCTTGAAGAAGCAAATCAACTTAGATAGATGTAGGGAAAGGCAAACGCCACTGGGTCAGGCCCAAGTGAGTTGGGGATGATGCGGCCCGAGGGGCACCCCCAACAAGGTAAGCTGAAGACGAAAGAAAAACGGATACATGCCGCGGGGACAGACCCACGCGACCCGGGAATGATGCAGCCCTGAGGGCACTCCCAGCTAAAACAAAACTTGAAAGAAGTCACCTGATACCATTGCAGAGCGAGTGTCGGAGTAGCTGATGGTGCGTGATGAAGAAGCCAATCCTCACGAGCCCTAGGATCTCCAAGCCTGGGGGGCTCAGGAGGTCCAGGTGGATCAGCGAGGTCCATCTCCATTTCCTCCAGGAGCGCGCGATGCTTGGCCACCTGAGCTTCCAGAATGCTTCTCATCAGGCGCTGGTGGGCTGCAGCCGCGTTCGGCGGGCCGAAGGGCATGCGAATGTAGCTGTGCGGTCGACCAGTGCAACGCCCCACGTGCGAAGGCCAGAAGCACCCCCGAGACGTGACTTGATTGAGCCCTGTGTAGTCAATGCAGACGCGCAGCCCGCCATCCTCGCCTGGATGGGGAGCTACGCTGGGCAGGCGGCGGTTGCCGTGCATGACTCTCGATTCCTGCAACTCCTGAGCGACCTTGGTGATGAGCTCCTGAGGGTTGGGCCCTCCTTGCCTCATGCCTTCCTGACGGAAACGTGCCATGAAGCACGTCTCCAAGTGGTGCCCGAGCGCCTCCCTCATGACCTTGGCAAAGTCAATGGCTCCCCAGGAGAGAGCTCCCGAGCCTTGCCCGAGGAGGGCGCCGGGCACGCCTTCCTATGCAACGGAGGGTGGCGCCCCTTGGATGGGCGCATGTCCGGGTGTGGCGCCTCCGGAGGTGCCTGCCTCCCGAGGCCTTGAGCCAGGTGACGTCTTCGTCTTCTTGGGAGCTTCTTCAGGAAGGGTTCCACTCTTGCCGTCTGGGTCCTCAATTGACGCGGCTTGGAAGGCGCGCTCGAGGGAGCACACCGCATCCTTCTCTTCACAGGGGACCGTGATGTCCCCACCACTTCCTGGCATCTTGAGGACGTTGTAACCATGGTGAGTCACTGCCATGAACTTGGCCAGGCTGGATACCCGAGGATGGCATTGTATGGCAGGTGAATGCGGGCAACGTCGAAGTCGATGAGCTTGGTACGGTAGTTCTTGCGCTGTCCAAAGGTGACAGGGAGGCACACCTGCCCAATCGGGACAGTGGAACCATCAGTGACTCCTGAGAAGGGCTTGGTTGGTTGAAGTTGATCATATGCCACTTGAAGATTGTCGAATGTCTCAACGGACAAGACGTTGAGTCCTACTCCGCCGTTGATGAGGGTCCTGGTAACTTGCACATTGCTGATGACTGGGAGGCAGAGCATCGGGAGGACACCAGCCATTGCCGTGCACTTGAGTTGATCCGCCGAGCTGAACGTGATGGCACACGCGGACCACCTAAGAGGGCGCGTGGCCTCAAGCTTGGGGAGGACTGCATTCACCTCGCGAGCAAACTGCTTGAAGATGCGCTGAGAGGGTGGGGCCTGGGTACCGCCCGAGATGCAAGCGATCACACATGGCTCCAGGAAGCCCCCAGCCCCCTCGTCCTGATGATGGTCTTCATTCCTTCTTGGCGGTGGTGGCAGAGGAGGAAGTCCTGCATTGCCTTGCGGGCAATCCTCACGAGGCTGATCCCTCCAAGCCCCCTCGCGACACTGGTCCTGCCAGCGGTCCTCGCGAGGCCGGTCACGCCACCCTTGGCGAGGGCCACGGTCATCCCATCGTCCTCCACCTTTTGCTCCACCTCGGTCGTAGCCCCGATCGTTGCGCTCGGGGCGTCGACCGACTCGGCATTCTCGCACGGCCCTGAGCTCTTGGCATTCATTGGTGTTGTGGGTATGGAGATCGTGGTACCCACAGTACCGGCTGCCCTTGGACGACTCCAGCTGGTCCCTGCCGCGCTTTGTGTCCGGCTCTGCTGCGAGCACAACTGCCCCCTTGCGCTTGACATCCTTGGCCTTTGTTTTCTTCTCTTTTGGGTCTGCTGCTGGGAGCTGCTACGTCTTGAGCTTGCGTTGGTTTTCCTCGAACAGGAGATGGTGATGCAGCAATAGTATCGTAAGTATTTACCTCAGTTTTTTAGAACAAAGGTATCAATCCAGTAGGAGGCTCCTCAAAAGTCCCACGCACCTACACAAACAAACTGAGAACTCGCAGCCAACGCAATAAAGGGGTTGTCAATCCCTTCACGGCCACTTGCGAAAGTGAGATCTAATAAAGATAGTATGATAAGATAAATATATTTTTGGTATTTTATAATATAGATGCAAAAAGTAAAGATGCAAATAAAAGTAGATTGGAAGCAAATATGATAAGAGATAGACCCCTGGGCCATAGGTTTCACTAGAGGCTTCTCTCAAGATAGCATAAGTATTTCGGTGGGTGAACAAATTACTGTCGAGTAATTGATAGAAAAGCGCATAGTTATGAGATTATCTAGGCATGATCATGTATATAGGCATCACGTCCATGACAAGTAGACCGACTCTTGCCTGCATCTACTACTATTACTCCACACATCGACCGACTCCTGCCTGCATCTAGAGTATTAAGTTCATAAGAACAAAGTAATGCATTAAGCAAGATGACATGATGTAGAGGGATAAACTCAAGAAATATGATATAAACCCCATCTTGTTATCCTCGATGGCAACAATACAATACGTGCCTTGCAACCCTTTCTATCACTGGGAAAGGACACCGCAAGATTGAACCCAAAGCTAAGCACTTCTCCCATGGCAAGAAAGATCAATCTAGTAGGCCAAACCAAACTGATAATTCGAAGAGACTTGCAAAGATAACTCAATCATACATAAAAGAATTCAGAGAAGATTCAAATATTATTCATAGATAAACTTGTTCATAAACCCATAATTCATCGGATCTCGACAAACACACCGCAAAAAGAGTTTACATCGAATAGATCTCCACAAGAGAGGGGGAGAACATTGTATTGAGATCCAAAAAGAGAGAAGAAGCCATCTAGCTAATAACGATGGAATCGTAGGTCTGTGGTAAACTACTCACAACTCATCGGAGGGGCAAGGATGTTGATGTAGAGGCCCTCCATGGTCGATTCCCCCTCTGGCAGAACACCGGCGAAGGCTCCAAGATGGGATCTCGCGGATACAGAAGGTTACGGTGGTGGAAATTGTGTTTCGTCCGCCTCCTGGATGTTTTCGGGGTACGTAGGTATATATAGGAGGAAGTGGTACATCGGTGGCCACCCGAGGGGCCCATGAGATAGGGGCGCGCCCTATAGGGGGGCACGCCCTACTATCTCGTTGGAGCCTCGGCTGCTTCTTGACTTGCACTCCAAGTCCTCTGGATCACGTTCGTTCCAAAAATCACGCTCCCGATGGTTTCATTCTGTTTGGACTCCGTTTGATATTCCTTTTCTTCGAAATACTAAAATAGGCAAAAAAACAGCAATATGGGCTAGGCCTCCAGTTAGTAGGTTAGTCCCAAAAATGATATAAATGTGCAAAATAAAGCCATAAACATCCAAAAGGGGTAATATAATAGCATGGAACAATCAAAAATTATAGATATGTTTGAGACGTATCAAGCATCCCCAAGCTTAATTCCTACTCGTCCTCGAGTAGGTAAATGATAAGAAAGAAATTTTTGATGTGGAATGCTACCTAGCATAATTCTCAATGTAATTTTATTTATTGTGGCATGAATGTTCAGATCCAAAAGATACAAAATAAAAGTTCATATTGACCTAAGAAATAGTAATACTTCAAGCATACTAATCAAAGTAATCATGTCTTCTCAAAATAACATGGCCAAAGAAAGTTATCCCTACAAAATCATATAGTCTGGCTGTTGCTCTATCTTCATCACACAAAGTATTTAATCATGCACAATCCCGATGACAAGCCAAGCAATTGTTTCATCCCTTAATAATCTCAAACTTTTTCAACTTTCATGCAATACATGAGCGTGAGCCATGGACATAACACTATATGTGGAATAGAAAGGAGAAGATAGTCTCACATCAACTAGGCATATCAACGGGCTATGGAGATGCCCATTAATAGATATCAATGTGAGTGAGTAGGGATTGCCATGCAACGGATGCACTAGAGCTATTAATATATGAAAGCTCAACAAAAGAAACTAAGTGGGGGTGCATCCAACTCGCTTGCTCACGAAGACCTAGGGCACTTTGAGGAAGCCCATCATTGGAATATACAAGCCAAGTTCTATAATGAAAAATTCCCACTAGTATATGAAGGTGACAACATATGAGACTCTCTATCATGAAGATCATGGTGTTACTTTTAAGCACAAGTGTGTAAAAAGAGATAGTAGCATTGTCCCTTCTCTCTTTTTCTCTCATTTTTTTCTTTTTCTTCTTTTTTTTCTTTGGCCTTTTTTTTCTTTTTGGCCTTTCTATTTTCTTTTTTCTTTCTTATCTTTTTCTTTTTCTTTTTGTAAAGTCTGAAGTCTCATCCCGACTTGTGGGGAATCATAGTCTTCATCATCATTTCCTCACTAGGACAATGCTCTAATAATGAAGATCATCACACTTTTATGGATTTACAACTCAAGAATTACAACTCAAAGATAGAACAAGATATGACTCTATATGAATGCCTCCGGCGGTATACCGGGATATGCAATGAATCAAGAGTGACATGTATGAAAATTATGAAGCTGGCCTTGCCACAAATACAATGTCAACTACATGATCATGCAAAGAGCAATATGAAAAAAGTAATGCGTGTCATATGAACGGGACGGTGGAAAGTTGCATGGCAATATATCTCGGAATGGCTATGGAAATGCCATAATAGGTAGGTATGGTGGCTGTTTTGAGGAAGGTATATGGTGGGTGTATGGTACCGGCGAAAGTTGCACAGTACAAGAGAGGCTAGCAATGATGGAAGGGTGAAAGGGTGCGTATAATCCATGGACTCAAGATTAGTCAAAAGAACTCATGCACTTATTGCAAAAATTTAGAAGTCATCAAAAACAAAAGCACTACGCACATGCTCCTAGGGGGATAGATTGGTAGGAAAATACCATCGCTCATCCCCGACCGCCACTCGTAAGGAAGACAATCAATAAATAAAATTGTCCTCCAACTTCATCACAAAGCGGTTCACCATACGTGCATGCTACGGGAAACACAAACTTCAACACAAGCATTCTTTAAATTCATAATCACCCAACTAGCATGTCGTGGGAACGAACACCTATGGGGCCGGTGGACTGGGCCCCTCTCGGTTCGACGGGGGGCGGAGATCGCACAAAGAGCAGATCGAGGCGAAGCACACGAGCGATTTGCCCAGCTTCGGAGCACTCCGGAGAGATAATACTCCTACTGCTGCATGTCTGATTTTTATTGTGTTCTTGCTCGGGAGCGCTGAGTGCTACAGTACACTCTAGCTGCTAACGAGACCGAGCATGAGTGCTTTCTGGCTTCGAACCCCCCTCTACGATGCGCACTAGCCTCCTTTTATATGCTCAAGTGGTCACCGACAGGTGGCAACGTAGGAGAGGGCAAAAATGGAAAAGGAGTTGTGGTTGGTACAACTACCTGAACAGTGTATCCTACCTAACCCTGATGGCAGGGGACAAAGGCATTAAATGCCCGCCTCTCACGCCCAAACAAAGGCGTAAAAGGGACCGTCGGGCGCCACCGCCGCCACGATGGCAATCTTGTCGGCGCCGCTTGCCACCTCGCACCGCTGGCTACATAGTTTCTTGCCACGCGCTACCGGGAAGGTCCTGGCGACACGCTGGTGGATGTCTTTGGGCGCGTACAGAGAGGTAGCTTGCGCGCAAGCACCTTGCCATGTCGTTGTCTTGTCGCGCCCGAAGCTTGTCGCTCGCCGGGCCTTGCCGGACGCTGGTAGCGTCGCGCAAGTTCCTTGAAATGCCTTGTTGGCCTTCCCGCAAGCTCCTCTTGCCGGGTCTTGTCTCCTTGGCTTAAACACTTTGTTCTTGAATGGCTCCAAAGGAACCACGGAGGACCTTGGCGGTCACCCGGCAAGCCATGCGGCGCCATGATCGCCGTGCACAAGTTCGGTATACTAGGGTACCCTACTCTAGTACACCGACAGAGCCCCGGCTGGGCCACACACGGTGCCGAAGCGCTGTTGGGCGAGCCCAAAACAGGCACGGCACGCGCGGCCTGGTTTACGCCGTATCTTACTCCGTATCCACCGCGCCCTCCCCTAACGGCACGCGTTGAATGTGGCGTCGTGGGAGAGATCGTGGGTGGTTCTTTATTCGGAAAAACGGAACGTACGCCCCCTCCCTCTTTATAAGCAGGGGAAACAGGGGCAGTTCGTCCACCTCGCCAGTTGCTGTCCCAATCTCAAAAATCTTCGCCGCTCCCCCCTTCTTCCAAAGCCGAAAGAGAGCAGCGCTCCGCCCCTCATCGCCACCGTCGCCACCAACGCCGTCGATCTCCTCCACCACCTCCGCCATGGCTCCGAAAGCCAGGAAGGCCATGAAGTCGGCCGAGGCGCTGCGGCTAGAGGCGCTGTGAAAGAAGCGGGCAATCTTCCTACCCGAGCTCGCCGCGAAGGAGCTGAGGGAGTACTACTACCTCTTCTAGTCGACGGAGACGCGAGCGCATCCGCGCACGAAGGTACTCTCCGCCGCCGCCTCCGAACGGGCTCCGAACGGATATCCCTTCTTCGCGCTGTTCTTCTGCTACGGGCTCTGCCCGCCTTTCTCTGAATTCTTCTGCGATATCATGAACACCTACGGGTTCCACCTCCTTGATTTCACCCCCAATGCTGTTCTGACCATGGCAGTTTTCGCAAGCATCTCTGTGAAAACTTTGTCGGAGTCCACCCAAACGTAGCTCTTTTCCGCCACTTCTTTATGCCCCGAGTTGAGAGAGGAGAGCCTTTATCCGGCGGAATCGCCTGGATCTCGAGAGCCGGCAAGAAGGAGGCTTATCTGGAGGGGGAGCTCCACAGCAAATGGGAGGAGTGGAGAGCAGACTGGTGCTGGATCGTCGAGGAGAACCCGCAGCCGTTTACTGCCCAGCGCCAAGCCCCAGCAGTGCGTGGCATCGATTGGAGCAGCGTGGCCCCGGAAGATGATATGCTGAAGATCGCCGTCACCCGGATCCTGCGCCTCAGGCTTGCGGGGCTCACTGTAGGCGCCGTTGGCGCAGATTTTCTTCGCCGCCAGACGCTTCGCAAGAGAGGAGGAGACCCGCCTGGGAATTCGGGGGTCCGGCAGACATTATGAGGCTGCGCCCGGGCCTCAACTTCAACTTCACTGCACCGAACTGACGCGATGCTCAAGGAGTTGTTCAAGCACGACCCTCAACATCCCGAATGGTTCAGGCTGCCGAAGGGCGTCGTCCCGCTGTGCAACAGTTCCTCGCTCGATCGCATCCGTGCAATGATGCCTTTGTGCGATTCGCATGGAATTGTTCCAACTTGGGAAGAGCCTGCAAACGCTGTCGTGCAGGCGTTCTTTGACGGCTTGGTGGAGGTGGCGGTCCGCTCCGATGAGCAGAAAAGCCTCACCCGCGACACCACCGATGCGGAGATGCGGCGCATCGCCACTAGGGCGGAAGAGGCGGCGGCAACTGCTGCCACGGGCGAGTTTGGCTTCATCGTGGATGAGGCAGAGGCAGCAGAGGCGGCAAGTCTTGCCGATCGAGACGAGCTTGCCGGAGAGCTTGCCGGCGAGGGAGAGCTCGCCGGGCCTGACGCAGAGTCGAGCGAGCCCGCCGAGGGTGTGAGCGGCCCGCCATCTCCAAGCAGCTTGCCGCAAGCAGAGCCCCCAGCTCCATCAAGAAGGCGTCTCCGCAAGGCTGGGGACGTAGCAGGGCGGCAGACGGGTCAACAGCCACTGCGCCGTGCGACACGCTCCGCCGCGGCAAGCACTGTTGCCGCGGGAGCGTCCCACGCCGTTGCGGCAACTGGAGCGGGGTCCTCCCGGACCGCCGCTTCTGATCCTGCCGCTGCCCCCGCCAAGCGGTCAAGGGAGCCTAGTCCTCCGCCTCGTCGCGCCGAAAGAGGGCCGGATTTCGACCTCTCCGCGCTCAACTCCGACGAGGAAGAAGAAGAGTAAGATTCTTTGTTGTACTTGTAGTTCTTTAATTCTTGCTGTTTTTTGTCTTGTATCTGATTTGCTTTACTCTGAACTCATTCCTTTTCAGGACCCTGGCCCAGAGAGCGGCAAAGAGAGCCAAGGCTCCGGTGATTGTCATCGAGGACGAACCCACCACGACAACAGGGGTGCGCCCGAGACCACCTTGCCGGACCCGGCAACTACTCCCCGAAGCAGCCCCCAGCGTAAGTATATGGTTTACTTCCCGCTGTTATGGCGCGCATGGGTGTTCTTTCTTTGCTGGCATCTGATTACTGGTTTGTGTAGGAGCAGAGCAGCCTCACCAGGAGCAACCGGAAGCCGCCCCCGAGATGCTATCTGCTTCGACTACACCGCCAAGGGAGGATTCCCCGGCAAGGGAGCGTTCTCCGGCAAGGGAGAAGTCTCTGGCAAGCGACAGTTCACCGGCAAGGGACGGTTCCAGCGACCCCCCGGTGGTGGAGCCCATGACTGCAGATCCCAGTACAGGTAACCCTTCTTGCTTGAAAACTTTCCATGGGTTCTTTTTCTTCTGATTTTCTTTTTGGATATTTGCTTGACTTTTTCTCTCTTTTCCCGGCCGTCAGATCCATCTTCCACGGAGCCGATGGAGACCGAGGCCACCGGCGAGGAGAAAGCGCACGGCAACACCAACGACGCTGCCGCCACCGAGGAGGAAGCCGGCGCTGATGATCCTGCCGGCAAAGAGGCCGCCAAAGCTGCCGCCGCAGGAGCTGGAGAGGGGTCTGGCGATCATACTGACGGCCCCGAGGCCGCAGGAGCGCAAGGCACTACACCGAGCGCCGATCCCTCCGCCGCTGCCGCAGCATCAGGCTCCAAAGAGCCCCAGCCCGACGCCTATCTCAAGGCCGGCGATGGCGTCTTCATCAAGCTCCCCTGGGCGTAAGGCTCCAGGGCGCCGGTCGAAGGAGAAACTTTTGATGGAGAAGTGCTCGCCTCTGCTGGTCTGACGCTGGTTGATGCGCCGAGCAGCAGCAGCAGCGAGTCTGAGGAGGAGCAGCTGCTGCGGAAACTGGTGTCACTCTACCGCGCCCGGCAGGCCAAGCTGGAATCCCGAGAAGCGCTTGTCGCGAGGGCGGGAGTGGATATCGAGAAGCATGCGGAGGAGCTCCAGAGTCGCAACCAGGAAGCCCTCCAGTCCCTGGCAGAGGAGCGGGCGCAACTCGTCGAGGCGCGGAAAGCCTTCATCCTCGAGAAGGCTGAAGCTGAAGAGCAACAGCGGCTTGCCGCCGAGGAGCTGTTTGCGCGGGAAGGCGAGTTGGCGCAGCGGAAGGTTAACCTTGACAGCCACGAGGAGGAGCTTGCCGCGCGCGAGCAAACATTCGGCGGGGCTCTCAAGGAAGCAGAGGATGCTGCCGCAGCTGCCGAGGCCGCCAAGAAGGAGCTAGAGACAAAGGTGGCGCAGCTGGAGGCCGATCTCAAGGCGAGGGATGAAGAGCTTGCCGCGCTCAAGCGTGAGCACGAGATGGACGCCCACGCCCATGGCGAGCTGCAGGGTCGTCTCGTCAAGAAGGGCAAGGAGCTGAGCGCCGCCAAGGACTCCAACGCTGATCTGAGTTGAAGCTGGCTACTTTGACCAAGACGCCGGACGGCGCTAGGGAGCAGGAGGTGGCCTTGAAGAAGGAGATCAAGGCCAACGAGGAGCTGCTGGCGAGTGCTGCCGCCACCCAGAACACCTTCAGGGAGAATGTGGAGCACTGGACGGAGGGTCTCGTGGATGTTGCCGCAGCCATCGACTGGGAGCTGGCGCAGCTGGGGATGGAGGATTTCGGGTATTCCTCCAATGAGAACCTCCAGCCCAGCGCCAAGTTCACCTTGTTCTTCAAAGGTGTGACGACGGCCCTCTAGAGACTCTAGGAAAGGATCCCAAAGCAGCTGGCCGACGAGTCGCGCGCGATCTGTGCGAGAGTTCTTCAAAAGGTGTTGGTGAAGGTGGCCTTCCGCAACCCGGGCCTCAACCTCACCAATGTCCTCAAGAAGCTGCCGGCGGATGCTGATCTGGAAGCGCTCAAGGCCCTTGTCGCACCCATTGTGGACAAGGTGAACGAGGTCAAGAGGGTTGATGGCGATCACGTAGATTAGGCCGCCCATTTTCTCCTTTTCTTGTCGCTGCTGATCATGTTACGAGAACAATCTATTAGAGTTGTGATAAGCTATCTTGTAATATAACTTTTATTTTGGGTATCGATTGCTATGTTATTCCCTTTACTTGATTCCTTCCTTTGTATGTTTTCGCCCTACGCTTTTGGGGAACTTGCCGGCGCAGCACCTTTGTCATGAAGCGCTGAGTCTTGAACGTCGGCAGCTTCTTTGGCAAGGCCGCCACCGACAAGAAACCTTGTCGTAACTAGTCGCAGCTCACTTAAGTTGTTGAGCGGACTCGAAACAAAGTAAGGGCGCAACTAGCTACGAGTTGGTTCCTCCGCCGCAGTGTTTTCCATACAAAGCACGGTCGTTCGAGGAAGATAACTTAAAATTTTTAAAGCTGATTGCTCAAACTTGACAACTTAGCTTTTACGTCGCTTATGCGTCCCAAAAGGCGAAACTTTCTTGAACGACGCCTGGTCCACACCATTATCTCCTCCTTCCCCCGGCAAACTTGTGGGCGAGGGAACCTTCCTTTCTTTGAGAAAGAGAAAGAAGAGAAAATAAAGATATGGAGCCTTAAGGCTCGTTATTGCTTACCGGGGGTAGGTGCTGCACAAAATGTCAGATAACACATGCAAAAAATAGAAAGCATGAAATTGACAAGATGTGCGGAGCACATGAGCTTTATTTATGCACGAGGTCTGCGCCCGGCTTTGTACAAAGGATTACATGCAACAGCGGCAAGACTTGTACAAAAGGTGGTTGCTTGGAACAGGTTCCGCAACCGCGCTCTGAGTAAAACTTATGAAGATGCTCAATGTTCCAGGAGTTGCTCACCAGAAAGCCATCTTCGGTCTCAAGGCGGACAACGCCAGGCCTAGTGACTCTTTTCACCCGGTAAGGGCCTTCCCACTTCGGCGTCAACTTGTTGGAATTCTTGGCGGACTAAACGCGCCGAAGAACAAGGTCGCCTTCCTCGAGACTTCTGGCATTAACTTTGCGGCTATGATAGCGGCGCAACGCTTGCTGGTATCGAGCAGCTCGTACAGCAGCCTGAAGACGGTCCTCCTCAAGGAGCAGCGCGTCATCTTGTCGCAGCTGCTCTTGCTCAAGCTCATCATAAGCGAGCACTCGAGGCAACCCGTATACGAGTTCTGTGGGGAGAACTGCCTCTGCTCCATAGACTAGAGCGAAAGGTGTCTGGCCAGTGGCTCGATTTGGCGCCGTCCTGATCGACCAAAGAACCACCGGCAGCTCCTCAATCCAGTTCCTTCCGCACTTGTGTAGCTTGTCGAAAGTTCTGGTCTTGAGCCTGCGCAGCACTTCAGCATTTGCCCTCTCCGCTTGACCGTTGCTTCTCGGATGAGCAACAGAAGCAAAGCAGACCTTGGCGCCAAGCTCTTGGACGTACTGCATGAAGGTGCGGCTCGCGAATTGCATGCCGTTGTCGGTGATGATCCTGTTGGGGCCCCGAAACGGCAAACAATCGACCTGAAGAACTTGACTGCTGACTGTGCTGTCACCTTCCTCACTGCTTCCACTTCCGGCCACTTTGTGAACTTGTCGATTGCAACGTACAAGTACTCAAAGCCCCCGACAGCTCAGGGAAAGGGGCCGAGGATGTCGAGCCCCTAGACCGAAAGTGGCCAGGATAAAGGGATCGTCTGGAGAGCTTGAGCTGGCTGGTGTATCTGTTTGGAATGGAGCTGACACGCTTCACACTTGGTTACTTGTGCAGTTGCATCCTGGAGGGCCGTCGGCCAAAAGAATCCTTGCCGGAACGCTTTGCCGGCAAGTGCTCTTGCGCCAATGTGGTGGCCACATATGCCTCCATGTATCTCTGCCAACAGCTTTTGTCCGTCTTCCTGGTGAATACACTTCAATTTCACACCGTTGAGTCTTCTTCTGTATAGTGTGTTGTCGACAAACTGGTACATACTTGACTGCCGGGCTACTCTTTCCGCTTCTTCTTGCTCTTTGGGAAGTTCTCCTGTCTGAAGGAAAAGGACAATCTGCTGTGCCCATGCTGGAGCTTGCGGCTCGACAACAAGGACTAAAGGCACATATGCTGCTGCGGGAACATCCGCTTCTACGGCGAGAACCTGCGGCTCGATCGAGACTTGATGTTCCCGGCAAGCTTGCCGAGCAAAACTTGTCGGGAGCGTCTACTTCAACGGAACAAACCCTAGGGCTTGCCGGAGCAGACTGCTCCTCAGTACCCTTGGTGTTGATCTTGGGTACCTTCTTGGCGGCGGCTTCGGGGAGCTCTGCCGGAAAATAGTCCCCAGAAATCAACTTCCTCTTCTTGCTCTGTCCAGTTGATGTTGTTACGGACGGTTGAGTCAGTTTGAGCACAAAGATCCCTGGTTCCACAGTAACTTAAGTCTGGCGCGACTTTGACAAAGCCATCTGCAATGTCGTTCGAGCTCTTGGAACATGTTCCATCCAGAGGCCGTCAAAGTGCTCTTCTAACTTTCTCACTTCATCAACGTAGGCTTCCATCAACGGACTCTGATAATTCTTGTTCACTTGGCGGACGACAAGCTGCGAGTCACCCCTGACAATGAGCTTCTTGATCCCAAGGTCTGCTGCGATCTCGAGACCGCAAGCAAACCTTCATACTCTGCGGTATTGTTTGTTGCTTGCTCCTTGGGAAAGTGCATCCGACTACGTGCTTAAGGTGCTCTCCGGTGGGTGCAACAAGTAGCATGCCCGACCGGCGCCTTGCAGCGAGAAGGCACCATCAAAGTACATCAGCCACTCTTTGCTTGCTTCCTTGACGGGATGCTCGTCTCGAATTTCTTCATCCGTGTTGGCGCCCACTCGCTATGAATTCGCCAATGCTCGCTCGATGGTTGAAGTGCTCTCAAACTTGAGGCCAAAGCTTGACAGTTCAAAGGCCCACTCGACAATCCTGCTGTTGCTTCGGATTACGTAGTATCCTCTTCACGGAAAACGAGTGACAAGCTGTGATCTCATGTGCTTGGAAGTAATGGCGCAACTTTCTCGAGGCCATGAGAAGGCCGAAAAGCAATTTCTGCACACCGAGTACCTCGATCTAGCCCCTGCGAAGGGAACCGACAAAGTAAACTGGTGCTGCACCATTTTCTTCAGATCCTTATGCGCTGCTGCAGATCCATCTTTGTCGGGACCAGAGCTTGCGGTGAAGCCCCCTGCTTGTCGCTGGATGCATCTGCCATGGTTGCCGGCTCATCATCCGCCTCCCTCTCCGCTACTAACGCAGCACTAACCACTTGATTGGTTGCCGCTAAATATAGCAGCAACTTCTCTTGTGGCTTAGGTGCGACAAGTGTTGGAGTGGAGGATGTATCTCTTCAAGTCTGCAGCGCAGCCTCCGCTTCGAGTCCATTTCATTGACCTGCCTTTTTCAATATTTTGAAAAAGCGGCGAGCCTTCAGCAGACTTAGAGATAAACCTGCTGAGAGCCGCCACGCAACCGGCAAGCCTTCGTACATCCTTGACGCGCTTTGGTGCTTCAATCTGCTCAATGGCCTTGATCTTGTCGGGAATGGCTTCAATTCCCCGCTGAGACACGAAGAACCCGAGAAGCTTGCCGGAGGGGACTCCAAACACGCACTTCTCGGGGTTAAGCTTGAGGTTGATCTTGCACAGATTTGCAAAGGTTTCGTCTAAATCTTGAATCAGAGTTGCCTTGTCCTTGCTCTTGACCACTATGTCATCCATGTAGGCTTCCACATTTCTGTGCATTTGTGGCTCAAAAGCGTGATGGACTACTCTTGCAAATGTTGAACCAGCATTCTTCAAACCGAAGGGCATCGGTACGAAACAGTAGGTGCCACATGGAGTTATGAATGCGGTCTTCTCCTCATCCTCTTCTACCATGAAGATCTGATGATATCCTGAATATGCGTCAAGAAATGAAAGCAAGTACAATCCGGCCGTGGAGTCAACAATCTGGTCAATGCGCGGCAAGGGAAATGGGTCTTTGGGACAAGCTTTATTAACATCGGTAAAGTCGATACAAAGCCTCCATTTCCCGTTTGCCTTCTTGCATGACTACGAGATTGGCCAACCACGCAGGATGGAGCACCCCCCTGACAAGGCCTGCTGCTTCCAACTTCTTGATTTCTTCGGCAATGAATTCTTGGCGCTCCACTGCTTGTTTCCTGACCTTCTGCTTGACGGGCTGCGCATGAGGACAGACGGCAAGATGGTGCTCGATTACTTTCCTGGGAACACCGGGGATGTCAGACGGTTGCCATGCAAACACGTCGACGCTCGCCCGCAGGAAAGCAACGAGCGCGCTCTCCTATTTAGGGTCGAGAATGGCACTGATGGTGAAGGTACCACCAGTGCCGTCCTCCTTGGCGGACACCTTCTTGGTCTCTGGCGGAATTGCCATTGCCTTCTTGCACTTGCTGGTGGAGCTCGATGGTGCGTCCTCGACGGTAGCGCAGCACTCCGAAGAGGTGCACTTGCCGGAGTGGGCACCAGAACTCTTGGCGGACTTGGTCTTCTTCTTCCCCCCGGGGGCTTCAGCGGCAAGTGTCTTGCGATCTGCTGCGGCTGCTGCATCCCGGTAGATCTTGTCGGCGCAGATAAGAGCATCCTTCTTGTCGCCAGAGACAGAGATGACACTTATCGGGCCTGGCATCTTCAGCATGTTGTATGCATAGTGAGAGGCTTCCATGAATTTGGCGAGTGCTGGATGGCCGAGTATCCCATTGTATGGCAATGGAAAGTCAGCAACGTCAAAAGTGACCCTCTCAGTCCTGAAGTTCAACTCGCTGCCAAATGTTACCGGCAACGTGATCTTCCCTTTCGCCTTGCTCCTTCCCGGATTGATTCCTTGGAATGTGACGGTCTCTTCGAGCTCGCTGTCAGGGATCTGGAGTTTCTGGAGCACCGCGGAGGAGATCAGGTTCAAGCCGGCCCCACCGTCAACTAGCATATTAGTGACCTTGAGGTTGTGGATAGTTGGTGAAACCAACATCGGCAAGCACCCGACCGTAGTTGTGTGATCAGGGTAGTCCTCAATATCAAAGATGATAGGCGTGCTGGACCATTTCAGAGGCTTGCGTGATTCGATGGGTGGTTCTGCCGCATTGACTTCCCGCACCCTCTGCTTGAGCTGGCGGTGTGAAGTATGCAGAGAAGCACCGCCGTCAACGCACAGGACCTCTGTGGCTTTCTGGAACTCCTGCTCATCGGCCTCGTCATCATCCATATCTTCATCTTCGTCGTCATCTTCATCCTTGTCGCGGCCGCGGGGAGGTCTGTCTCCTTGCCGCTGCTTGGCCTTGCCGCGTTATCCTCCCCGGCCGGGGCGCTTCTTGCCGGATCCTCCAGTGCCTTCTTGGGCCTTCTCCTTGTCGTGTCGCTCGTACTCAGCCTTTTGCTCCTCGACAAGCTGCTCGACCTTCTTGCAGCTCTGGAGATCATGGCCCTTGGTGCTGTGGATCTTGCAGTACTGCTTGCCGGAGCCGTCCTGCTTGTCGGTGGCCGCCACAGCTTCGGCTTCCTTGGCGCCACCTCCGTTGCTGGACTGCTCAACGACTAGCACATCTTTGCCTTTCTTCTTCCTGTTGTTCCGCCGCCGGTTTTTCCTTGCAGGGGCGGCATCCTCGCTGTCAGATCCTCCTGCTCCTGTATTCTCTCCGGGGAGTCTCCTCCCTTCCTCAGCACGTGCACACTTGTTGGCAAGGGCGTATAGCTCATCGACGCGTCTCGATCTTGCACATCGCCATCTCCTCCCGCATCCTGCGGTTTCGCACGTTCTGATGGAATGCGCTGATGACCGCGGCAGGGCGGACATCTGGGATGTTGCGCTGTACATGGTTGAATCTCTGAATGTACTTGCGCAGGGGCTCTCCTTCCTTCTGGGCGAGCAGATGAAGGTCGCTCTCTTGGCCATGAGGCTTGTGGCCGCCTGTAAAGGCGCCGACAAACTGATGGCATAAATCTGCCCAGGAGGATATGGAGTTGTCCGGCAAGTGCATGAGCCAGGACCTGACATTGGGCTTGAGCACCAGCGGGAAGTAGTTGGCAAGGATCTTCTCGTCGCGCCCTCCGGCAGCTTGCACCACGATGGTGTGGATGCTGAGGAACACCGACGGATGCAACTTGCCGTCGTACTTCTCTGGTACGTCTGGCTTGAAATTCTTTGTACTGGGCCACTGGACTTGCCGCAGCTCACGAGTGAACGCAGGGCAACCTACACAGACTGACAAGTCGCTGGTTCCCCTGGCGCATGCATGTCGACAGTGGGCCCAGCGTGCTGGTCTGATTGACGCCCCGCTTCTCTTCGACGCTCGATGCGAGTATGAGCGTCTTCTTGCTGTCGTTCGTGAAGAACTTGGCGCTGATCGCGACGAGCTCGTGGATCTAATGACGCGGTGGAGTCGTTGTCGAGGTTGATCCGGCGAGTCGACGATCTTGGCCTTCGGGGCGGAGAGTGCACGGTGGTTGCACCCCCACCGGTTTTGTCGCCATCAGCTCGCGCCTGGCAATCTTGCCGCGGCTGCGATGCATTCGGCTGCCGTGGAGTGTCGCCGTTGGCGAAGCCGATGAGACTCTGAATGGTGGCCCTCCATTCGTCGATCTTGTCTGCCGTTGCAGGGTAATCCAAGAGCAGTTGAGCTCTTGCCAAAGCTTCTACTAGAGTGCTTGTCGGCAGTGGCGAACGGTGCGAGGAGCGGGATATGCTCGGACTTCTAACTATGTTAGAAGGAGCAGCATCCCGTCCAGGCGACCGTGTCTTGCTCGTGCTAGCATGTTGGCGCGCATGCTGGTCTTGAGCATCCCGAGATCCACCAGCTCGATCTCGGTCCAACGAACGTATGGTACAACAAGTACCATGATGCTGTTGGTCCCGCACCTCCTGAGAAGGGCGCGGTGCATATACGGACGCCGAGGTCTACGCAGCCTTGTCCTTGGACCTGGCAGCAGCGTGAGCTCCCTCGTCGACGCCCGTTCTTCTGTCGGCGTCTACCCCACCACCCGTTTGCTCCGGTGGCGGTGGGATCGACATGGACGGAGCAGCCACCTCCAAAGCCTTCTTCTTCGGTGGCATGTCGATGAAGATGATGAAGATCTAGCTCGCGTGAACGCCGGATCAGGTTCACACAACCTCGACGCCCCCTACCTGGCGCGCCAAAGATGTCGTGGGAACGAACACCTATGGGGCCGGCGGACCGGGCCCCTCTCGGTTCGGCGGGGGGCGAAGATCGCACGAAGAGTAGATCGAGGCGAAGCACACGAGTGATTTACCCAGCTTCAGAGCTCTCCGGAGAGATAATACTCCTACTGCTGCATGTCTGATTTGTATTGTGTTCTTGCTCGGGAGCGCTGAGTGCTACAGTACACTCTAGCTGCTAACGAGACCGAGCGTGAGTGTTTTCGGCGAACCCCCTCTCGCTATGCACGGGCCTCCTTTTATATGCTCAAGGGGTCACCGACAGGTGGCAACGTAGGCGAGGACAAAAATGGAAAAGGAGTTGTGGTTGGTACAACTACCTGAACAGTGTATCCTACCTAACCCTGACGGCAGGGGACAAAGGCATTAAATGCCCGTCTGTGTCGCCCAAACAGTGCAGAAAAGGGACCGTTAGGGGCGCCACCGCTCGCCACGATGGCAATCTTGTCAGCGCCGCTTGCCACCTCGCACCGCTGACTGCATAGCATCTTGCCACGCGCGCCTAGGAAGGTCCCAGGGCGACACGTTGGTGGATGTGCTGGAGCGCGGGTACAGAGAGGTAGCTTGCAGCGGCAAGCGCCTTGCCGCGGTCGTTGTCTTGTCGCGCCCGGAAGCTTGTCGCTCGCCGAGCCTTGCCGGGACGCATGGCGCGTCGCGGCAAGTTCCTTGAAATGCCTTGGTTGGCCTTCCCGGCAAGCTCCTCTTTGCCGGGGTCTTGTCTCCTTGGCTTAAACACTTTGTTCTTGAATGGCTCCAAAGGAACCACGGAGGACCTTGGCGGTCACCCGGCAAGCCTTGCCATGGCGCCATGATGCCGTGCACACAAGTTCGGGATACTAGGGTACCCCTACTCTAGTACACCGACATAGCATGAATTTAATATCACTACCTCCATATCTCAAAACAATTAGCAAGCATCAAATTGATCATAGCATCCAATTCACTTTCTATGATAGTTTTTATTATACCCAACTTGGATGCTCATCATTCTAGGACCAACTTTATGACCATAGCAAATACCATGCTGTTATAAAAGACTCTCAAAATAATATAGTGAAGCATGAGAGACTAATAATTTCTTCAAAATTAAGACACCACCGTACTCTAAAAGATATAAGTGGAGCACTAGAGCAAAAACTATCAAGCTCAAAAGATATAAGTGAAGCACATAGAGTATTCTAGCAAATCCTAATCAAATAGGCTTCTCCCAAAATGTGTGTACAGCAAGGATGATTGTGGTAAACTAAAAAGCAAAGACTAATATAATACACGACGCTCCAAGCAAAACACATATCATGTGCCGAATAAAAAATATAGCTCCAAGTAAAGTTACCAATGAACGAAGACGAAAGAGGGGATGCCTTCCCGGGGCATCCCCAAGCTTAGGATTTTGGATATCCTTGAATATCTTGGGGCGCCTTGGTAATCCCGAAGCTTAGGCTCTTGCCACCCTTTATTCCATAGTCCATAAAAGCTTTACCCAAAACTTGAAAACTTCACAACACAAAACTCAACAGGAAATCTTATAAGCTCCGTTAGTGAAAGAAAACAAAACCACCACAAAAGTTACTGTAATGAACTCATTCTTTATTTAATTTGGTGTTAAAACTATTGTATTCCAACTTATCTATGGTTTATAAACTATTTTACTAGCCATAGATGCATCAAAATAAGCAAATAACACATGAAAAACAGAATCTGTCAAAAACAGAATAGTCTACAGCAATCTGTAACTAACGCAAACTAATGGAACTCTAAAAATCCTACCAAAATAGGAAGTCCTGGACAATTTGTTTATTGATCATCAGCAAAAATAATCAACGCAATCATGTTCCGGTGATTTAACAAAATTATATTCCTGCGTGCAAAGTTTCTATTTTTCAGCAGAATCGAATCAACTATCATCATAGGTTATCCTATTGGTTCTACTTGGCACAAACACTAATTAAAAGATAAAAACACATCCAAACAGAAGGTAGATGCAAGATTTATTACTAAACAGGAGAAAAACAAAAAACATAAAGAAAATTGGGTTGCCTCCCAACTAGCGCTGTCGTTTAACGCCCCTAGCTAGGCATAAAAGCGAAGATAGATCTAACAAGTGCCCTCTTTGGCACTAAATTCATAAGTAGCACACATGATAGATTGATAAGGTAATTTGACATTATTTCTTGGAAAGTGATCCATGCCTTTATTTAATGGAAATTGGAATCTAATATTCCCTTCCTTCATATCAATAATCGCACCAATCGTTCTAAGGAAAGGTCTACCAAGAATAATAGGGCAAGAAAGATTGCAATCTATATCACGGACGATAAAATCTACGGGCACCAAATTTCTATTTGCAACAATAATAACATCATTGATCCTTCCCATAGGCTTTTTAATGGTGGAATCCGCAAGGTGCAAATTTAAAGAGCACTCATCAAGATCATGGGAACCTAGAATATCGCATAAAGTTTTCGGAATCGTGGAAACACTAGCACCCAAATCACACAAAGCAAAACACTCATGATCTTTAATCCTAATCTTTATAGTAGGTTCCCACTCATCATTAAGTTTTCTAGGTATAGAAACTTCCAAATTAAGTTTTTCATCATAAGATTGCATCAAGGCATCGACGATATGTTTGGTAAAAGCTTTATTTTGCCTATAAGCATGAGGAGAATTAACAACGGATTGCAACAAGGAAATACAACCTTTTAAAGAACAATTATCGTAATCAAATTCTTCGAAATACGAGATAGTGGGTTCAATACTATTTGAAATTGAGGACTCTCCAATCCCACTTTTACCAAATTTAGCATCAAGACCTAAAGACTCCGAATTTTTGGGACGCCTTCTAGGCAAAGTTGATTCATCATCAGTCCCATAATCATCAAAATTCATCTTGCAAAACATAGATCTAATAGGAGACACATCAATAACTTTAAGATCCTCATCATTATTTTCATCTAACGTTTCTGGTTTAGCGGCCATCTTATTGACTAAGGTGGCTTGCTTATCAGAAATTTGGCTATAGCATTTTCAAGTCGGGTAATTTGAGCATTAACACCATAAAAGTATTTATTCATATCATCAAGCTCTTTGTTCATAAAACCCAAAAAACCTTTTTGTTCCTTAAGCTCTTTTCTAAAGAAATTATTATGCTCAAATTGCAAATTCATAAAGCTTCTAATATGTGATTCAATCTCATCCATTCTTCTGAGAAGGTGGTCAGGACCCTTAGGTGAAACCATAAGGTCAAACAAGCACACAAGCACACAGAAAAAGGCAAGCGAAAAGAGAGGACGAGATTGGGAAAGATAGGGCGAATAAAATGGCAAGGGTGAAGTGGGGGAGAGGAAAACGAGAGGCAAATG
This sequence comes from Aegilops speltoides, assembly GCA_021437245.1. Lineage (NCBI taxonomy): Eukaryota > Viridiplantae > Streptophyta > Magnoliopsida > Poales > Poaceae > Aegilops > Aegilops speltoides. Next base: position 169,010,003 of record CM038143.1, on the reverse strand, counting down.
GCAAATAATGTAAATGTGAGGGAGATGGGTTTGTGACGGGTACTTGGTATGTCTTGACTTAAGCGAAGACCTCCCCGGCAACGGCGCCAGAAATCCTTCTTGCTACGTCTTGAGCTTGCGTTGGTTTTCCTCGAAGATGAGAGGGTGATGCAGCAATAATAGCGTAAGTAT